>OV884057.1:66751923-67258682 GCA_930367215.1 Pollenia angustigena | reverse complement strand
ATACATATTTATATGCATATAAATGAGATTCATTAAATGTTAATTCTATATCACTAACCTTTCAAAAATAGGAAACAATAACTGATCCCGGAGAAATGTATGTACATACATATGTACTTTTGAATAAGCTTTTCGCTCTTCATTGTCCCTCTTTAACCTGTTGTGACTACTAAGGTTTGTTCCTAACCGAATTTATTTAGAAGTGTTAAGCTTCGTACAGACGATGGTCAGATCTTACAATATTGTAAGCAGGCGTTGCCAACAGCAATATTTTTCTGACAATGGTCCATTGTCAGATGCATTAATTTTGCACTTCTGCAAATACAAATGAGCTTACAATGTTCACACAGTTGTAAGACATTTTAGCCAAATTTAATGCAATTTAAGCAACGCTGCTTACCAATATTGTAAGATCTGACCATCGTCTGTACGAAGCTTTATGTATTAAACACATTCACCACAGCAGGATACAGGAACACAAGACTACAAATGCTGCTGGGTGCAATTATAGTCGTGTAGTCAGCTACTGAATTATATTGAAGACGGCAGCTACAATTGAAAAAATATAAACAGCCGTTTTTTTTACTGTCTGTTTATATTTCAGTGGTGTCACTATCACTTTTTTTACTTTTATAAAATGAAAAACATGCATAATTGCAGACTTTTATACAAACTTAATTTAAGATTATAAATATATAAATACTTATTTATAATACATTTTATAACGTAAAAACAATTGAATATACATAATAAATATTATAATTTTGATGTTTTTGGAAGCAATAAACAATATAATCTTAACGGAAGATTAAATTAAAAAAAAAAAAATAAACTGCATTAAAAATAAAAAAAAAAATTCCGTCAACAAGCGTGGTAAAAAAAAGTTTCAGAACACTTTGGGTATGTACGTTATAATGCATGAAAACTATTTATCAATGCTGCAGTGATTCAAAATGTTGTTGCTGATGCGTAATTACCAGTTACAGTTGTGATGCTGATACTTTTTTACTGCACAACAGCTTTGCAAAGTTTGAATTTCAAAAGTTTAATAAGCAAACATAAAATAATAATAAAAATGTTAATAACAATAACGATGTGAACAGTTTTCTTATAAATGCAAGAAAAAGCATCACAAAAGAAAAATAAAACGATTTCTTTTATGTCAAAAGTTATTGCTTCAGAAAATTAACTGCAGCAATACATAATTGCCAAAATTTGTAACAGAGCTACGGCATCAATGGATAAAAAAAAAATTTTGACACATAAAAGTAATTCCAAGTTTCTTAAAAGGGATGTTTTTTCAAACATTAAACTTTACTTCAGCGCATGTGATACCCAACAACTTCATTTTAAGTAAAAACTGGATCAAAGAAGTATTGGTATTATTAGAAACTACTTCGAAATATCTTTCACATGATGTATTAAAAATTCCGTTAAGAGCTAATTTCAAAAATAAATATTTCATGAAAGATTTTCTACAAAACTTAAAATTTTGTTAATATATTTATTAAAACATAACCTGCCGTATTCATAAAAAATGAAATAAGGTTTAAATGTGTTTTGAGGCAAAATTTGCATAAAAATTTTTCTTGAAATACAATTCAAAATACTATGTTTAGGGAAGAATACTTAATGATTTTATAAACTATATTTTTTTTTTTTTTTTTAATTTCCTAAGCTAATCCCACGAAGCTCTATGCTTGTCTGCAGGAAAGAAACCAGAGTCTCTGGCGGGAATCGAACCCGCAACCTCGGCGCTGATATACTAGCTCGCTACCAGCTAGCCTACCGGGGCAGTTAGTAACTCCATCATATATGTAGAATTTTATACCTATAAATCTTTCAATTATTTTATTTTGGAAAATTTCTCAATTTATTTATAAGTGTGAGTAAAAAATATATGTGTGGTAATAATTTATGTGCTTGTTACATATTTAATTTTTGTAATATGTACATAATTAATTAATTAGGTGTTCCTCAAGGCCGAAAGCCCACAATACAGAAAAAGTTTATTTAGCAAATATCTAAGGGTTTAATAAATAAATATCGACATAAATTAAAGATAGAGCCAATTTTGTGAAAAAAATGTAAGCCACGGAGTATGAATATATAATATTACCTCTTAAATGGAAAATCGGCATCCTTTGAAAGCCATGTAACACACATTTTGAAGATTTTTCAAATGATTCCAGTATTTTATAGGTCCATTTTTTAAATTTATTTTGCAACTTTTACGACCTATAACTCCTTAACTAGGAGCGTTGGCCCGAACAACATGTTTCTATAGAACTTCTTTCAAGAATACTAAAAAATTGTAATAATACCAATTTGGTGTTGAGCCGAGTTAATATTCTTGTTTCAAGCCGATTATTTTCTGTTAAAAAAAAAAAAAAAAATTTTAAGCACTCATTCTTTAAATATTTTTTTATTAGCAACACTTTTTCTGTTTTGTAGTGGACAAAAATAGAAATTAGTTTAATTTGGCTACAACGACAAAATAAGCACAGACAACAACCTGCAGCCATGTAGCCGTTTCGTCGTAAAAATAATCATTGCCATATACACACATGTATTCTATTTTTGACATATTGAAGTCAGTAGCTTGCTGTCTCGAATGTGTTTAAAGCATTATTCCTCCAGGTACTTTAAAGCGCGCTCTGTTGTTTGGAACCTATATCGCAGACATCGATGCGGGGATTTGGTGGATGGAAGTTTATCACGGGCAGAATTGAAATACATATAGCACATTTTTGAAAATATTTGTAATAGGTAGAACTACATATTGTAGCCCATTTACGAATACCAACGTTGATTTGCTGGCCCTTCGATATTAGAGAGGTAGATACTGTAGAATCTTACAAGGTGTCTCTTTGTTTGTCTACCAAGACGATTCACCTTGATGGTGTTAGTATTTGTCTACCACTGCCTTTCTAGCAGCTGTTGAGTTTAAAATAACATCTGGTGTTCACACATCATAAACAAGATTACAATCTTGCAAGGTCGCCAGATTGTTACTTTAAACTTAACATGTATGAGTTCTATTTTATAATTCAAAGATTGTGGTTGTGTTGTGTAAAATTATTTCCTGCGTAACTTAAAATTTTGGGGACCCCGACGTGATGTGATTTGAAGTAAAAGTTATATTTTATAATTCAAAGATTGTGGTTGTGTTTTGTAAAATTATTTCCTGCGGAACTTAACATTTTGGTGACCCCGACGTGATCTGAAGTAAGAGTTAAAAACTAAACTCAACAAATTGTAAATTAAAAAAAATAACAATTTCAAGTAAGTAAAAATAAAATCATAATTTTGTTAAATAAAAACGAAGGCAAGTGAATAGTGAATCCTATCGAGACTATCCAATATCACGAGAAGTTAGGACAGGCCTGTCCAATGCTCTGAGTGGTTTGATTCAGCGCAATGTTAATGACCAGTAATGAGGAATTGAATTGACAAAGAGCTCCGACCACCTTTTGTCACTCTGCAACAGTCAACACAAGACATTCCATTCATATAACAAGAATTATTAGAAATGTCGGAAAATGAGTTTAAGGCGAAACAACAACAAATGTTAGAAATAACTGCAACATATTCTCTATCTTCAACTAAAATATTTTAAAGAAGAAATTAACCGGCACTTTGCTAATTTCGGAACAAGAAAATCGCCAAAATGACGATAAATCGTCAAATCTGCCAGCCCTGTTTTTATTAGGTTTTTTTCTTTTGTTGACGTTTCGCTTTTATTTGACACTTAATTACTGGAAATATTCCAGTTATACAGAATCTGTGTTGTCTGTTTTCGCATTCAAATACAGAAACACTTTTTTCTCACAAATCGAGAAACGATGGAATTTTTTGTTTCAGACTTCATGTCAGAAATTTTACGATGCGGGAAATACAGAAACGAGCTACAGACATTGAAGTCTGCCGTCAATTTCTTTTTCCATTGTAAACTTTATTTTATGTATGATGAAATTTGTTCAAAAAATTCATTATTTCCTCTATTTGATTTTCTATACGTATGCAAAATAGATCATCTACATATTTTGTCAATATTTTTGGTGTCTGCGTCAAGTTTTCTCCATCACGATATCAGCAACAATCGGTGATACTGGTGATCCCATGGGTAGGCCTTTCTTTTGAGAGAATATTTTGTCGTTATATTTAAAATATCTATTTTCTTTTATACAAATTTTAAGTATGTTCAAAAATTGTGTCTTTGACATATCAGTGAAAATTGTAATTTCATTCCATCTCTCTTCAATTACTCTTAATGCTAGATCGACTGGTACACTTGGAAATAACGACACTACATCAAACGAAAATAATCTTTCATCGTCTTGAAAAGACAAGTTTTTAATCGTGTCCCTAAATTGCACAGAATTCCTTACGTTGTACTGTGATTTCTCCGTAATTTTCTTAAGAATATTGGTCACGGTTCCTTGTGGATTTTGGGTAGTCCATAAATTATTGGTGCTGTAGCCGTGTTATTTCTATGAAATCATTATTTTTTTTTTTTAGTATACCCAACCTTTTCAATCTCTGATAGGTCATTATATCACCTATTATATCATTAATCCTTTTGTTGTAGTCGTCCTTCTCAATTGCAACTGTTACATTGCCTTTTCCGCGTTTAGGATTAAAATATTTCCATTACGTTTTAGAAACTCTGCTGTTTGCTTCACTGTGTTCAACATAAACCTATCTCTACTATTAATGCGTGTCTTATTCAAGTGGTTATCGACTACAGTTGTCATTTTAGTTCGTGCTATCTCCTGATCCTCTATCTTCCATAGTTTGGATGAAATCCTCACCTTCCGCTATGATTTTTAGTAACCAATGATAAAAACAACTTTAATTTTTATGAAATAGTGTAAAATATTATTTAAGGTGTGTTTAACAATAAATTTTTGTTTAAATAATCTCATATTTGTACATAGTGGAAAAATTTCTTTCGTTTTAAATTTTAACAATCGATTTTTAAAGATTCCAGCAACTTTAAATCTTAACATAACATTTCTTTCTGTCAAAGCTGTGTTCGTTTACTCAAAATTTCTACTTAAAATAGTAAATTGTAGTAATTCCCCCTAGATCTGCACTTGAATTTGATTGATTTTAACTCGTTTCTGATTTCATTCATTTGAATTGCAATTCATTGTTCTAATCCATTTGGATGAATTCAAAATAAATTTCAAATGAATTGGAAATGAACTGCAATTAATTTTAAAAAATTCATTTGAACTGGAAACGAATTGAAATTCAGTTCTGTCTAATTCGTTGGAATTGATTCAAAATTCATTGAATTCCTTTTTGTTGCGAAAAGAATTAATTCAAAATTTAGCTAATTCAAAACGATTTAAATAAAAAAAGAATGATTCATTTTCATTTTTTCTTGTTGTGAATTAGTAAAGTTCGGTTTCTGTTTGGCTGAACTTAGCCAATTTGACCGAACTTCGGCATCGTTCTAAAAAAGTGTCTTCGGTCGGACGCTACAGACATTAAAAATTTAGTGGAAAATCCCAAATATAATATATATATAACTATGTTTTCCGAGCTTTTTTCATGCAATATTTTCTTTATAGCCTTTTTCCGATGTGCGAAAGAATTCAGCAGTTTAAAAAAGTTTTGTATCACTATGAAATTTTTATTTTGTTTAGAGGTGCGTTGGTAAGCAATAATTAAGACTGAATGATTACTAATAGTCTTGGGCTTAATCGTTCATTTAGGAGACCGGTCATTAACGTTCAATTCAAAACAGTGAACGAGTTCGTTCATTTCAGGTCACTTGTCTTTTGGGCCAGTTTATCTTTTGTGTCAGTCGGTCTTTTGTGGTTTTCATTCATTCACAATTGATTGAATACGGCAATGTGTTAAAACAAACAAGTATAGCATATTTGTTTGATGTTACACTCAAAATATTATGTACGTAATTTCAAAAGAATATTAAGTTTGAAAAACTGAAATTTCATTTAAAATAAAGGAATTTTGCGGCTATTTTTTAATGTTAATTTTAAAACGGAGAAATTCTTTAAATACTAATAAATTATTCTGTTATTTTAAATTTAAAATGTACAAACTACAAAAAATACATCCAAAGGTTTTTTCAGTTAATTTTAACTCAATTTAAATTACATACTAAGACAGCTAAAACAGTATTTATACCTGTCATTATTACCTACCAAATCAGCGAAAAATTTGTGTTTTTTTATTTATGTGCACATGTACCTATAAGTATGTATGTAAATAATAAAATAATTTCAAATAACTTTGCAGTTAAATATTTCAGTTTTATTTTATGCATAAAAAATAACAACATATATTTTTTTTTTTTTGGAGAAACATATACCTAGAAATAGTTAAAGAATTAGTTTAATTATAAAATAACAAAAGTTTTAACTTTACGGAAAATGATTTTAGTAAATTACATTCAGTTACTGTAAAACTTTTTGAGTGTACCCAAAAATAGAAAACAATAAACGTAAGTTCTCAGTAGTTTTTTCGTTTACCAAACAACTGAGTTTTTTTAATATTCTTTTGATAGCTTAAAGTTTGTGCAATCGCTGTTATTTAAAATTTTTGTTTATTTTGAAAAGTCTTTTGTTCTTAAAATACCACATAAATTTAAAATTTTTTCTTACATTAATTTTGTTTAAATTTTTGAAAAGTTGCGCTCAACATTTGCTGTAGATACATAGGTAACGAAATATATGAAAAAACTTCTTACTTACTTTGAATAAGCCCTCGCAAAAAGTGTTGTTATTTCTCTTTAAATAAAGTTTTGATTTTCCTTAAAACTAAAAATTTTTTGGCGAACTATTTATAGTTATAATGCCAGGGTATCACACAAATTTTTGGAGCATCAGCCGCAAAATCCTCATTCGACCTAAACCTTCGTATAGGAAGGCGAGAGCTTCCAGAATCCGCTTCAGAGTATTTTGGTCTCCACCAGTAAACATCTGAGTTCTTTCCTTGGTGCTCCACCAGTAACACGTCTGAGTTTTATATGGTTGTCCACCAGTCACATTATTTATTTAAGGCTAAAAACGATTGCATATAGTTAATGTTGAAACCGCAAAAACTGTAACTCGGTACAGTTATACGACACCGAACCATTAACGCAAAACGCAACAACAGCAGACAAACAAGAACGACCTGTTTGTCCTTACATAGCGTAAAGTCGTCGCCGTTTGTTGTTTCTAAATGTGGTGAAAGTGTTGATGATGTGTCCACTGGTTTGTCTATCAGTGAATTTGAGGGTGATTATTTTAAGCGTCCGAGGGTTGTTTCGCCGGTAGAGGCTGTGCATAGGATTGTGTCGAAATCGTCTGCTATGGACACCATGGATAAGTCGTGTTCTGAGGAAAAAATTAGAAAGAAGTTTGCTAAGTCGAAGAAGAAAAAAAGTGAGTGTACGCGTTTATAAGGCGAGTCGTGGTTTGAATGCGAGAATGAGGGAAATTTTGAGTGAGTTGGTAGAATATTTGACAAATGAGGGCGTTGCAGCTGAGGATATTCTTGGCGCGCGTGGGATTACTGATAGGTTTGAGGGTTTGTTAGTTGAGTCGATGCTGGCTAGGGAGCATTTGAAGGGTCAGGTTGAGGCGACAGAAGTGTCTGCCACAGAAGTGTCCGCTGCCACAAGGATGTCCGTTCCGCCGGCTATTCCCAGGACTGTTGAAACTTGGTCGGTCGTTGTTAGAGGTGGGAAAGGGGTTTCTGCGAAGGATGTGTTATAAAGAAAGTAACGGGTGAGGTCGGTCCGTCGCTGGGCGTGCGTGTACACGATATTTTTCCTTTACGAGATGGAGGGGCTGTCGTTAGGATTCCCTCTGTGGCTGAAAGGGAGAAGGTTGTGGCGAATGCCAAGTTCGGTGAGGTTAGCCTTAATGTTACGGTGAATGATAAGTTAGGACCAAGAGTTGTACTTCAGAAGGTTCCCGCTGAGGTTTCGGTAGAGGATTTTATGTCGGACTTGTATAGTTTGAATTTTGTGAATTTAATGAGTCTTGATGAGTTTAAGAAACACAGTCTTCTTGTAACAAGTCCATGGCAGGTTAGAGAAGGGTTTTTTACGGTCATTTTAGAGGGTAGTACTCGGGCTATGCAGCATTTGCTGGCTGTGGGCCGGTGCTATATTAAGTGGTTTGCGCTTATTGTTCGTACGTATAATCAAATCCCTGTTTGCTTCCGCTGCATGGGATCTGATCACATGTCTAGGGACTGTGGTGCTAAAAAGGGCATTTGTCGCCATTGTGGACAGGCTGGGCATACGGCTAAACGCTGTACATCCGGCTTACGCTGTCGCAATTGTGCGTTGATGGGTCACCCTGCTGACCATTTTATGTTATCAGAGGATTGCCCGATATACAGGTCTAGGCTTGATAGGCTAAACTCAAGGCATTAAGATGGATTTAGATAGTTCTACATTTAATTTTTTGCAGCTTAACTGCCAGAGGTCTTTTGCGGTGATATATCAATTTGGACAGGCTATTCGTAGTATGGTTGCGGCTTTTGTTTTTGTGCAAGAGCCGTATATTACGGCTGGCCAGCTTAGGGGTCTTCCTAGGGGTTTGCGTATTATTACGGATGTCGGGCGTAAGGCGGCTGTGATAGTGACAGATGCGGCAATTGACTGCACTATGGTGAGTTCTTCAGAATTCGGCGGGTGCATTTCTGCTGAGGGTGTTTTTGGTAGGCTATTTTTGTGTAGTTTGTATTGTAGGTATGGGGATTCGTTGGAACCATACTTGGATTATATGGAATCAGTGCTGCTCCTTGCGGGTGGATTTCCACTGATTTTTGGCCTTGACGCGAACGCCTGTTCTCATATGTGATATAGCAAAATGAGTAGGAGTGCTCCTGCTCATCAAAGTTATGCCCGAGGGCTTGTACTTAGCGAATGGCTGATCGCCAATAATACTCATGTCTTAAATGAGCCGAGCGATCAGTATAGCTTCGATGGTCCCCGCGGTGCTAGTGATATTGATATTAGTTTGGCGAATAGTGTAGCTAGGAAAGGGTTTTCTTTTAGTTGGTCGATTAGAAGTGATTGGGGGGTGAGTGATCACAGCCTCATTGAGGTTGTGGTTAGTCATACGCGGCGTGTTGTTGTGGAAAATTAGCTCCGGCGTTGGGGTCGTCCTAGTGTTAGTTGGGACAATTATGCTGTGTTTTTCAGGGAAATGGAATTGGAAACATCCCTGGCAGATTTTTCGAATCTGTCTGTGGATGAACAGGTTGCTAAGGTAGATGAGTGGTTAGTTTATTCAAATGATACGGTTTTACGTCGGCAGCGTAGGTTTAAATTTGGTAAGGTAAAGTGGTGGACTCGTGAGCTGACTGCAATGCGTCGGGGTGTCCTTCGTCTCAGGGTTTCGTACCAGAGAGGCAGGCGTACTGACGCAGAGGATTTAGCTCAGAGAAAAGCCGCTTATAATGCTGGACTTAGGGCTTCTAAGGATGCTATTGTTAGAGTTTAAGAGGCTGAGTGGAGGGATTTTGTTAGGGAAAATGCTGATGACCCCTAGATTTGTAGGGGTAAGGGTGGGCGATCTGAGGTTGCTTCTCTTACAGTTGATGGTAGTGTTTTGTCATCGTGGAAAGAGTGTTTGGATGCTTTGATGGCAAATATCTTGCCGGGGTCGGTTGATCAGTTGCCGCCAGTTTTACTGAACGGCGTTGATCCTCCACCCTTGGAAGGGGATTAAGTCATTCAAAGTGTTAGGTGTAGAAAGTCTCCTGGTATGGACGGTATGACTGGGGAAATGTGTAAAAGCATTTTTAAGGCCATACCTGAGTATTTGGAGGTTTTGTTTAGTAGGTGTTTGTCAGAGGGTTATTTTCCTGTGGCTTGGAAAACAGATCGTGTTGTGGTGCTGCTTAAGTCTCCCGATAAGATTAGGAGTAATCCAGGATCTTATCGGGGCATCAGTTTGCTTCCAGTGCTTGGCAAAGTACTGAAGAGAATTATGGTGAATTATCTGTGGTCCATTTATTTGGAACCTCCAGATGGACACTCTGTTGAGGTCACTTGCGATTTCCTGAATCTGTGCGCATATGCAGATGATCTAGTCATCCTTATTGAGGGTCAAAATCGTGTTGATCTTGAGACTAGGGGCGGGCAGGCCATGGGTATTGTAGAGTCGTGGAGTCGAAGAGTAGGTGTTGAGGTTTCGCGTGAGAAGACAGTTATGATGCTATTGAAAGGTAAATTCGCTAGGTCGCCGATGGTAGTCTCTGGTGGCACTGGTCTCAGATATGTGACTGAGGTCAAGTATTTGGGACTGATGTTAGCTGAGAGGATGAATTTTAAGGTTCATCTTCCATATATTTGAGGGAAGTTAGCTGCGGTTGCAGGTGTTCTTAGGCGTAGTTTAAGGAGCGATTGGGGTCTCAGCAGACGTGCAGTGCGTACCATATATGAAGGGATATTTGTTGCTTGTGCAACATTTGGTGCTCCGGTATGGTATGAAACTGTCATGACTGTTTTGGGTTCAGAGAATTGCCTTGCTCAGAGAATTGCCTTGCTGGCATCTCTGCCTGTTTGTCTCTACGGAGGCCTTGCAGGTGTTGTTAGGTATTGTGCCCTTAGGTTTAGAGGTAATCCGTAGGACTGTTGCTTTTAAGCTTCAAAAGGGGTTACCTCTTTTAAGCTCTGATTGGGTTTCTGCTGATGAGGCGGCTGGCTTAGATAGGAAACGTATTAAAGAGGTTTTGGATGGTTGTGTTGTTGATAGGTGGCAAAGAAGGTGGGAGGTTTCTATTAAAGGTCGTGTGACATATTCGTTTATACGGAATGCCACCTTTGTTAAAGACAATCCTCATTTCAGCTTTGGGCATGGTTTGGGTTTCTTTCTGACTGGACACGGTTCCTTCAATGCATTTTTGCATGATAGGGGCTTGGCCAGGTCGTCCAGATGTTGGTGCGGAGCTGATTCTGAGGATTGGCTACATTTGTTGACAGTTTGTTATCTTTTAAATGAGGTGGCATGGGAGTTGTACGTATTGATAACACGTATGATTTTAGCAGTGTTCTGGCCAGTCCTCGCACCCCGCAATTGCTTGGTGATTTCACGAGGATTGTACTGAATACGAGGAGGTATGGTGGGCCTTAGGCCCACCATACTGAAGGTGTCATTATATGTTCTCACCCGTAGTTTTGTTTTTGCACATGACCTGGGTTTTTATCGACTGGACATGACTCTTGTGATTCATTTTGCATGGCGGGGGCCTGTCCGAGTCGTCTAGGTTTTTGTGCGGGACTTAATCTGCGGTTGGGGCATATTTTGAACGAAGTTTATTCTAGATGGGTGGTTGTGAGGTTTGGTGGGCTTAGGCCTTAGGTTGTTTGGGGGTCTCATTGTATGTTTCTCATCTGTGCTATGGTTTTTGCATTTTTTCGATGCTTTGCATCGTCGGCATGTTGATGCTTTTAAAACAGCGTCCACTTAGGTGGAACGGTCACCAGTCCGGAACTATTTTGGATTTCAACTGGTAGTAGTCTTTGGTTACGAAGCTGACCGGAGTCTTTATCTGGTTCCACGGGAACCAGGACGCCCTTGGAATTACGATTCCAACCTGGTTAATGGTGAGGCCCCTTTCGGGGAGTAACGTGGTGGCTGTGGTTTAATGCCCAAATCGCGGGTAGAGTAATTTATTGCTCGATGTAGAGTTGCATTGCAACCAAGTCATGCTGTTATTCAAAGAACAGTAGGAGTTTAAGATAGGGTCCGCACCTCACCAAGGTGGAAGCACAATGTCCAAAATACATTGCCTTCATAATGGTACCTTTACTCCAATGGCCACGGCTTTGTGGCGAGAGGTTTAAAGGGAACGGTGGTAAAAGTTTTTACCCAGTGGCTAAGACCCACCATGCAATTATGTCATAGTACAGGTATGCATGTAAAACTCGGACTTCTGTCCTTACATAGCGTCTCAACCAGACAATTTTTGTCATACCAAGCGTCAAAGTCTATATAAAAAAAACTTGAAAATTTTGGTCAGCGTTTTTTTAATATGAAGTTTGACGTTTGGTAAGACAAAAAATCGTCAGGTGAAGCCGCTATTTTAAGATATAATGACAAAAAGCGCGAGCTGCTTCTCCACTCAGAGAAGTTTTACGAGTGGAACACAAAACAAGTAATAAAATCGCCACGTTTAGCGAGAAATCACTGCATATGGTAGCGTAGATTGTACTATGTAATTTTTAGAACAATGTGGCAAATTGCCACTGGCAATGTGTTAAAAGAAACAAGTATAGTATACTGGTATAACATAAACACTTTAATAGTATTGTTTTTTTTAATCAGCTGTTTGGTAAACGAAAAAACAACTGCGAATTTGTTTATTGTTTTCTATTCTTATGTACACTCAAGAAGTTCTACCATAAATGAGTGTAATTTACTGAAATCGTTTTCAGTAAAGTTAAAAATTAATGAAAATTTAGTTATTTTATAATTAAACTAGTTCTTTAACTGTTTCTACCTGTTGTTAAAAAAACAAATATGTTCAGTTATTTTTTCTGCATAAAATAAACTGAAATACTTTACTGCAAAGTTATTTTAAATTATTTCATTATTTACATACCCATATACATGTGCATATAAATAAAAAAAAAAAAAAAAAAATGTTAAGCTGATTTGGTAGGTAATAATGACATTTAAAAATAATGTTTTAGCTGTCTTAGTATGCAATTTAAATTGAGTTTAAATTAACTGAAAAAACCTTTGAATATTTGTAATTTATTCATTTTTAAAGAATTTCTCCGTTATAAAATTAACATTAAAAAATTGCCGTAAAATTCCTTGATTTTAAATGAACGATATTGACCGGTCACCTGAATGAACGATAAAGCCCAAGACTAGTGGCGATGATTCACCAATTCGGCCTATCAACTTTCTTATCACGTTGTTAGCAGCTAAGTCCTAATGGCCCGAACTAATAGTGATTTTAGCAAAAGTTGTAAAAAATAGAGTTATTACTGAAGATGATACAATGAATTATACTACCCAAGAAAAGTAGGATTTGGTAAGAACGGACCCGATAACTTGATCTCGTTACTTCGTTCAAACTTGAAATTATCAACTTAATCCGGAAGTAACGTTGATGCACGTACATATGAACATATAATCATACCTATTGTTTCCGTTGTCTATATTAAAAAAAAAAATTAATCATAAAACACTAATACTATGTTCACACTTGGGTTCTTAAACGCGTTTAAGCAGCTCGAACGTGATTAAGCTCTAATTACTTCAAAATCGAGATGATTACCCATTAGGGTGGCAGCTAAATTTCAACTTTGGATTTTCAACATCTCCCGGGCGGAATATTGTGCCACATGGTCTAAAACTGATGTGGAAAAAATTTCAGCCAAATCGGATAACTTTTACCCCTGCCCCTTTGAGGTCAAAGTTCAAATGATAAAAAAAAAATTCGAAAAAAAATTTTTTTGCTTGTATGGAATTTTTTTTTTTTGTAATATAATAATATGTTTCATATTGGTGAACAAGTAATTCAAATTCCGGTTGGATCTTATGAATTGAAGGATTTAGTTGATTATATTAAAGGACAAT
This sequence comes from Pollenia angustigena, assembly GCA_930367215.1. NCBI lineage: Eukaryota > Metazoa > Arthropoda > Insecta > Diptera > Polleniidae > Pollenia > Pollenia angustigena. The sequence continues at coordinate 67,245,108 of OV884057.1, read as the reverse complement.
ATCATCGAAGCTAATAATAATACAATGCAAGTTAGAAAAAAAAACTCTAATGATCCAATATACTTTAATAAGGAAAATACTATTGGCAAGCTTTTGGGATTTAATATTCTATTACCTAATAAAGAATATTATTCAGATCTTCCAGTTAATATTTTTAAAGTTAATCTTTTACGTATTGAGAGTAATATAGCTGTCAACACATACATGAATAACTCCCAAGCACATACTTTGCATGAGTTTGCCATTAATGTCCCACCTGGCTATAAAATAGATGAAATTCCTAGGAATCTCATTTATTTACAATCAACTGTCGAGAGATAAACACCCTTACTCTGCGAGTGGTTGATTAAGACGGTGATTTACTTAATTTCCGAGGAGAGGAAATTACAATTCGAATACATTTGAGACTAATAAAATAATGATAATTTACAATAAGAAAACATCTAAAAACCAATTATCACAGTCATCATCTTCTAACAAAATATTGAAAAATAAATTAAATTTTAAGAGTTCATTAAAATATATAAACTTAACAGAATCAAATAAAGAATTTCTTAAATCATTAAATTTAAAATTGAAGAAACCATGAGTTCAATAATAGATGTACTGGATAAACCTTTATCCGATTAAAATATAATTAAAAAGGATTACCATACGTATAGCCCATATTTACAATCTTATAATAATAACGATGAAATTCGTATTACAATACAAAATCAAGACTTGTGTGTTTTACCGTCGGAAAGTTTTATATATGTAGAAGGATTTGTTAAAGATGAAAGCAATACAAAATTAGTATCTTCTGTAGCCAACTTTAAATTGAAAAATAATTTTGTAGCACATCTGTTTGATGAAATCCGTAACGAAGTAAATGGTGTTGAAATTGATCAAACGAGACATTTAGGAATATCAAGTACTATTAAAAATTTGGTTTCACTATCACCAATAGATAGTAATGGAATGCAAAATGCTGGATGGAATAAAATTGATGATATTGTTCTCGTAAATGGATATTTTAATTTTTATGTACCACTTAAATTGTTTTTGGGATTCGCTGAAGACTATAATAAAATATTATTGAATGCAAAACATGAATTGATTCTATTACGTAATAAAAATGATGAGGATCTTGTATATTCAACTGTTTCCACCGAAAAGGCTAAATTAACAATTTCAAGTATATCGTGGAGAATTCCTCATGTACAACTATCTGATTTAAGTAAATTAAATACTATAAAAATAATAAACAGTGGAACTTCAATACCAATTACATTTAGAAGTTGGGAAAACATGTAAAATCAATTAAAATGGATAATCATTCAGGAAAGCAAATTTCGATCTACCAAATGTTAAAATACAATTTGGTTTAAGGATTGATGTTTGACTAGTGACGTCAGCAGTCGTCGATGGCTGCGAGTGTAAGACGGCAAATCCATCTGAGGAGATCGAGTGTTTGCGATCGAAACATGTCATGGTAACCTGCCGGCCAGGGTTCGAACCCGAGCCACGTCAAGAATGAAAGATTATCAATAACAATTTTAATAAATTTTCATGTTGTAAAATTCCTTTCTTCATAAAAAAATAATTTAATGAAAATTAAATTTCATGAACTTAAGCCTAATTAAAAATATTAAAAATTTGGATTAAAAACCATAAATAGTTCAACAAAATAACCACAATACTAATTATTGTTAAAGCTAAGGCACGAGCTCTATGTGTACATTTGTCCTTCAAGTTGTGCTGAAAAAGGTCAACAGAAAAGAGAAAGACAAAGTGAAAAAACAAAAAATGTACTTGGACTTCAAGAAAAATTCTTGACGAAAGTACGAAAAAACAGAAGTAAAGGAAAAAACATGTAAAATCAATTAAAATGGATAATCATTCAGGAAAGCAAATTTCGATCTACCAAATGTTAAAATACAATTTGGTTTAAGGATTGATGTTTGACTAGTGACGTCAGCAGTCGTCGATGGCTGCGAGTGTAAGACGGCAAATCCATCTGAGGAGATCGAGTGGTTGCGATCGAAACATGTCATGGTAACCTGCCGGCCAGGGTTCGAACCCGAGCCACGTCAAGAATGAAAGATTATCAATAACAATTTTAATAAATTTTCATGTTGTAAAATTCCTTTCTTCATAAAAAAATAATTTAATGAAAATTAAATTTCATGAACTTAAGCCTAATTAAAAATATTAAAAATTTGGATTAAGAAAAACAATTTTATATTTTTATTTCTTTTATCTATATATACAATAAATAAAATTAATAAAAATAAAAAAAAAATCTGGTTGTTTTTAATTTTTATATTATAAATATTTTATTTATTTATTATTTATTATCTTTTTTTTTATTTTTTCATATAACAATCTTATATTCTAAATAACAATGATTGATTCTTATAAACTATTTAATAAACATTTACATACTTACAATCTAAATAACAATGATTGATTATTATAAACTATTTAATATACATTTATATATTCATTAACTAAATTACGTTAGTTGAGTTTTAAAAACTATTTTTTAATTATATTAAATGTTCATTTGACTCCTTAAAACTACTTATTCTATATTTACATTCTTATAAACTACTTAATCTATATTTACATTTAAAAAGATATTATCATCAACTACCATCAATTCATTATAAATGTTTGATGGTGTTGATATTGATGGGGGATAATTAAAATCTATATTAAGTAGAATATCATCATCATTTTCCATATATTCTTTATATAAACTTATATTTGTTGATGGTTGTAATGATGATGGTGATGAAGGTTTATTTATTTTATAATGCCCCCATGCATACGTATCAACACCATCTTCTCTTATATAACGCTTATCATCTAAATAACTTAAAACTAACTTACTTATATGTTGTGTATAAATTTGATGGATCTTTGATTTAAATACATACATAGAATCATAATATAATTTCTTATCAACTAAACATTTCCTAAAATCACTTATATTTAACTTATTTGTTACTGAGTGTTTAACACCCTTAATTTTTTTAATTTCCCTATCCTCCCTATCTATTTTTATCGAATACATTTTCGCTCTTAAGCCAATGAATTCGTTTATAACTTTACCATTGCACTCATCCTTCATCATACCCAATACTTTTTTATTTAACAATGGTATGTTAAAAGCATTATCTTGCGGATATGCAGATGTATCGAAATGGGTGCTAATATCATTTCGAATATCATCATACATGTCATTTGTTCTTACATCATATATGAAGGAATCGGTGTCCATATAGTTCAAACTAATATTATCGAGATATTTCGGTTTCATGTAATCATAATGGAAATTATACATTTTCCATTTTGATAACTCTAAAACCGAAAATCCGATGTAAATAGGTTTATTATATTCAGTCTTTACTCTTCCCAACTCAATAGCGACCATATCGTCATGAATTTTTAACGAACTATGGAAATTGGGTCTAGCTATAAGAGCTCTAGCACCTAATCTCTTACCCCTGCTTTCCCATTCACATGCTATTTTAATGTCCTTACGTTTATCAACGTTTTCCATAGTTTTACCGTACACAGCGTTATTTAATAATTTAAAGAAATTTTGTTGGAAAGAGTTTTTTGCTAAAGTCCTATGGTTATTGTTCAAGTCAATGTATATCTTCAACCAATTGGATTGATTAAATTGAAGAATTCTATGAATTTTCTTTAAAATCAATCCATGTTGAAGACATTGTTGTTATGTTCTGTAATGGATCATATAGTTTCTTTTGTCATTTAAGTTCGCAATTAATTTAACTTGTTTCATTATTTCTATTTTTTTATTTGCAACACAAAACGTTAAGTCATTATGGTAGTCGTGTAATGTGGATGGATATTCTAAGTCTACTTCCAATATATACCGTAAATCGGAATTTTCTTCAATGTTTGCAATATTGAAATTTTCAACGTCTTCAACCCATTTAAAATTTTTATAGGGGAGATATTGTGACATTGCATGACCATATAAATTATTCACATCTAAATATATTAGATAATTTGATTCCTTGGTGGAATCATAATCACTAATATATTTATTGTTAGCAATGGAATGACGTTTACTGCATTGTACAATACCTCCCCTAATACCCCGGAAAACAAAATTATACATGTTAATATCAGTTAATAATTCCAACTCAATTTTAGTTGTTTTTAACATTGCATCCCACGATAGACCTGGGATGGTATAATATTGCGAGGGGTCTAAATTAAAAATGTTTTTACAGATCTTGCGGAAATTTTCAAAAATATCGCATAACAAGAGAACATCTACTTTTAAATATAAAAGTAGATAGTCCATTAAGGTTTTACATTGGAATGTAGACCATACCTTTTCGGCATGATAATAATCATCCGCACTACACGACTCATTAGTGAGTTTATTGAAAAATACTGAACGGGGTGGTAATTGAGTCTCTTGGAGACGATTCACAGAATTCAAATAGTCATACGGAAAGACACCTTTACGTTTCATTAAACTAAATTCATTTTCATTTGTAAAATTAGATTTTATCATATTTAAGTCATCGTCGGTTAAATAACTCGATAATTTGTCTAAACTAGATGGCATGAATCTTAGTGAATCTAGAAAACGTAATTCAATTGTTTTCTTTTCATTTACCGATATCTTTTTTGATATTGAATCCTTAATATAATTCCTTGTTTAAAGGAATTATATTAATATCACCTTCAATTGATGACAGTTCTCTTACAAACAAATGACAATCATATGCCGAAAGATTATGAAAAAATATTGGGATGAAACTGGCGATTTGAAACTCTAAATTGCATTTATTATGAGCAGGACCTCTATAATTGCCAGTTAGATGACAATGGTCAGCTACTCTATCTTCAACAGATAAAAATTTATTGCAAATATGATAATTTGTATCTTCATTTTGTCTTATCTGTTGAAGTAGTGTCAAGGAATTCATTGGCTTGACAACACTTAAACAATTATTGTAAATTTCTACACTATCCTGAACTAAACTATTGAAAAAAGGATTTGGTGCATTCACACCGCTATAAATTCTAAATATATCTAAACTTGAGTCAAATGAACACTTAATATAATAGCTGTAAGCAAATGGAATGTGCTTTTGTGTTGATTTTACGTTCGTAGAATTTTGAATGTTTACTGTTTCCAGTATACATTCAAAATCAGCGTATACAACAAAAGGCACATCCATTTGCTTTTTGAAATTTTTATAACTCACTAAACTTTTTTCCGCAGTAGGCATCCTTGTCACAATTTTGTTGCATTCATCTTGGTGTTGTTTTAATGATGACTCAGTATGAAAATGAATTAAACATGTGTTGCAGATAAAAAGTTGATGTTTATGTTTAGTCAGTTGACTACTTAGCAATCTATAATTATATGGAAACAAGAAAATAATTTAAATAAATATATGCATATAAATACTATTTAAATATTATTAACCTACCTTGAAATATTTTTGATCCATATATAATGGATTCTATCACCGTCCTCTAGCAGTAATAAGTTGAAGTGTTTGGATTTCTCTTCTTTTGTGAAGTAGTATGGCCCTACGATTACTTCACCTTCTAATCCAAACACATTCACACTGATTTGAGGATTATTTACCTCGAAATCTCTTATTTGGCTTACCGCTAGAGGAAAATTCAAATTTTTGAAATTTAGGGTGATTCCATTATTCAATACAATTATAGCATCTTCAATATTCTTAATTTTATATGATGAACATCTCTTTGTATACTCAGGAGCGACTGGGTATAGTGCGTCTTTATTTTGAACGTTTATACAGGCTTTTTGTTTTGTATTGATGGTGGTAAAGGAAGGTATTGCGATCCTTTGATGGAACTTTATTTATTGATATTTATTTCAAGGTGCGATATCTCTATTAAGGCCCATCCACTATCTCGCTCCTGAAACTCGCTCAGCATTCTCATAACAATATTGCAATGGTCATCATAAAGCTTAAGAATTTCATCCGTTGTTGTTGCAGCATTTAAGATGACCATTTTTGTTTGATGAGATTTCATGTCGATAGTGCATGAGTCCTCTTCTTCCTTTACCAATACATACTCGCAAAATAGTTCAATGTTGAATTTTATTGCGGTATATTTTTGAATAATATTCTTCAACAATTGAACTATTTTGGGTTTTATTTCGCCTAGAAACTTTTCGGGCAATACATTATTTGTATTCTCGTTCTCCAGTAGAAATGTGGCAATGCGGTTTTTAAAAGTAGATTTTATACACTCCACGTTATTATTGTCTTTAGATTTTTCACAATTCATTTTGTGGTCATTTGTCCTTAAATGATAGTTAAATTTTGATTTTAATATATGTATATTACATGCATCGCAATAAACATCCTTAGCTTCACTCATTTCTTTAAGATGTTCGGTTAAATGATTATTATGAAATTCATCGCGATTTGCGAATTTCAAGTTGCATGTAATACACTTCCATGATGTGGACGGACCATCATGAAATAATCTAATATGACGCGTTAAGTTTTTGTTGTGTGTAAACACTCTTTCACAATAGTTACACACAAATGAAGCCATTTTTATTTTAGGATAATATTTTTTTTTTTTTATTTAAGTAATTAAAAATTTAAAGTTCACTTTATGATTTGTCAAACAAGAATGATTTCGATTGAGAAATAACAGCGGTAGTTATACAAACATTTCTTCACAATTAATCATATTTTTGGTACAGTCCCGTCATATTTCATTAGTTAACAAATTTATAAATAAGGGGCGGGGCTTATTTTAGTAGAATTAAAGAATTTCAGAAAACCAAACATTCTTAGTTTTTGTTTTCTGTTTGACTTGTCACAGCTGCGTCAGCTCTATTCATGTATATTCTAAGTCAAAGATGCCCAGTAGTGGCTGATATCAGCAAATTAAACTCACACGTATACTTACGCTCTTTTGTTTGATCGTCAATCAACCAATAGGAAATCAGCATGTTGAGTGGGAGAGACAAACTACACTTGCAGAACTTCTGTGTCTTATTTTACATTTTAATCGTCATTGAGACTGCTGTGAGTTGACACATAAATATAAATTATTGCGAATTATTAATGATGTCAGTCGAAAATTATTTTATGTTACAAAATGCTTTTGATGACATGCAATGTCTTATTTGTCATAAGACATTTAAAAAAACTAAGATATATAATTTAAAAAAAACATTTTGAAGATGTTCACAAGAACATGAATTATTTGCAGGGGGAAGAAAAAGAAAAACAATTTAAAATTTATAAGAAAATTTTTATTGAAAAGTTGAAGGAATGGGTAAATCAATATAAAGAAATGATGAAGATATGGTGGAGGAGAATTTAAAAATGGGTTTATCTAACTTAATAAGTTTATATATTGTAAAAAAAGGAAGGCCATTTTAAGATGGGCCATTTGTCAAAAATATATTGAGTAAAGTTTTCGGAAAACTTCATTATAAAACTAATTTTATTGAAAAATTAGCTTTGTCCCGCAATAGTATAACCCGGCGTTCTCTTTATTTGGGTGCTATTGTGGAATCGGTATTAAGGGAAAAATTAAAAAATTGCGAATTTTTTTCATTCTGTATTGATGAGAGCACCGATATTAATGACCTTTGTCAACTTGTAATCTGCATTCGATGCGTTGATTCAGATTACAATGTTTTCGAGTCAATATATTCTGTTGAAACATTTTATGGCAATGTAACCGGCAAATTATTGTTCGATGTCGTCAACGAAAAACTTCTTTCCGTTGTTGATTCTAACAAATTAGTCGCAGTTTGTACGGATGGCGCGAACACTATGAAAAAAAATGAAATTGAGGTTTATACCTTGCATTATATAATACACCAGGCTGCTCTTGCTTCTAAATTTATATCCGAGCATCCGGTCATAAAGGCTACTGAGCGGATAATTAATAGAATAAGGGGCGGCCATAACTCACTGACTCATAGAAAATTTGTGACATTTCTAAAAAATTCAAATGCTTCTCACCACGATCTATTAATGTTTACTGAGGTACGTTGGTTAAGCCGAGGTAACAGTATTAATAGATTGTTTGAGCTTAGAAATGAAGTATTTGAATTTTTAGAAGCTGAAAATATCGAAATAACCGAAAAAGAATATTTAAAAGATTATCAATTTATTTTAGACATGTCGTTTTTAACAGACATTTGTAACATTTTGAATGAGTTGAATTTGAAGCTGCAGGGAAAAGATAATAATATTTCTGATATGTTTAAAATTCTTTCAGATTTTAAAACTTGGCTATTTTTACTTGCAGCTCAAATTGATTCTAAAGACTTTTCGGACTTTCCGAAAACTTCTGTTATTTACGACAAGGAGAAAATCTTGGAAAAGTTTGAACTTTTGGAAATATTAAAAAACGCTTTTTAATAACTTTAATGACAGGTTTAAGGATTTTGAAAATATTCAGCATTTACTGGATATTTTTCAAAACCCTTTTAAATGCGATATATTAAAGTACGAATTTCCAATCCAAACAGAACTTATTATACTTCGAAGTGAATAAGATTTCCCGGACAATTTTAATAATATAGAATTCTGGAAAAATCTGGATGGTACAATATATCCTGAAATAAAGAAGATATCATTAAAGTGTTTATCTTTATTTCCCTCAACGTATCTTTGCGAACAAATATTTTCAGATTTGAATTATATTTGCTCAAAAAAACGCAATAAGCTGAATTCCACTAGTTTGAGAAATATACTTTTATTGCGTAACTGCAATAAGAGTAACTACTTAGAAGATTTTATTACTTTTTAATTGCAAATTGAACAATGATTAATTGAGGGAAAATTTATAAACACTTCGAAGAATCTTTTTATTTCGAAATATATCATACTATCCAGATGTCCGCATATATAAATTATATATGTATGTATTATAGATATATATATAGATATACCTATCAATACATTCACCAAGAGTATTACTAAAATATGTACATTCATTAGTTTTACATTTCCCTTTTGTTAAACAAAGAAACAGAAAAAAAAAATGACAACACCCGCCACACATGTGCTTTCGTCGCAATCTCGTTGACGACTAAATAAAATGAATAGCAAATTTATTTCTTCCAGTGTTATTTCGTCACTCTCACCAATACTACTACCTTGGGCATCAATGTTCTAAGTTGTTGTTGTTGTTGTTGTCGTTGTTGTTGTTATAAATAAGGAGGAGTAGAGTACGATAAGGAAAAATATTAACCAAGAAGTTACTTTCTACTGTTTTTTGTAATATAAATCTGAGTTTTTATGCTGATTAATTATGTAAACACAGTTAATGTGCAGCTGGTTGCTGTTGATACAAAAAAAAGTGGATGGAATCCTACTTTTCACATGAATAATCGTTATCAATCATACACACACACACACACAACCGATCAATAGTTGCTTAGATCCTTAGCCTGCTATAGTAAAACAGACCAGAGTCTCTGGTGATAATCAAATATGCAACCCTTATACTGAGATTAGCTTACTATCCCACAAGCCTACCGAGGTATGTATATAAAAAGTCACTAGAAAACCTATGCAACAAAGTCATTAACTATTCTAATCACACACAAAAACTAAAAATACTTATTCCACGATCAGTTTTATCTTTAATACGAATACGCACAAGTAAAATTATCATCCCTCACAAAATTTTTAAAATCTTCAAGACTGACACGTACACGAAGAAATTTCACAACTAACAAAAATGTCATACCTGCTAAATAATCAACTTTCTTTACACGTCATTTCCCTTTTGTCCACTATCCCACAAACCTACCGAGTCATTCAAAGCAAAAAGTCACTAGAAAACCTATGCAACAAAGTCATTAACTATTCTAAACACACACACAATAACTGAAAAAACTAAAAATAATTATTCCACGATCAGTTTTATCTTTAATACAAAAACGCACAAGTAAAATTATCATCCCTCACAAAATTTTAAAATCTTCAAGACACGTACACGAAGAAATTTAACACCTGCTACTAAATAAATAAAAAAAAAATTTTCCCACAAATTCTTATGCACAAGTAAAATTATCATCCCTCACAAAATTAAAAAAATCATAAATAAACAACTTTTTTTACACGTCATGTCCCTTTTACCTCTATTTCTCAGGAGTAAATGCATGGCATTAGGTTGTTCACAGTCTGTGATTAACCCTCATGATATCCACCCAACTTTTTATAAATGTTTACAGATCGTGAACCCCCCTACTGGTATGCTCCCAACTTTGTATGAAAAAAGTGCTGTAGGAGCGGCATAAACACACTACTACTAACTAATTCTCTTTTGCAAAATGGTTAATTATGCCTCGAATACGCAAGAGATCAGCAGAGCAACAAAGACGTGCAGCGTTGCAGTATTTTTTTGGATTAAAATGAAAGATATAGGGAAGAAAATCGAACTCAAAATTCACAAATATTGTGCTTACGAAGATAAAATTAGGATTATCGTCAATAGGAACTTCGCTTGAACCAAAATAATCAACCAGTAAGGAGATCAACACAGAGATCGCAAAAAAGTAGGAAATAACTGGAAAGGAACACAGCATTTCAGGCAAATCGTAGGTCAGACCAAGAACAACGTGCTTCTGAACAGGAACGCCACACTTATACCTTGAGATGGGAAATTTTTGCATTTGGGAAACGTGAAGGGGTGTGGGATACTTTAGCACATTCTCTGCAACGATTGGATCCTGCAGCTTATGCTATTGAGCAAGAAAGGAACATAACTCAACATTCGCAAAAAAGGGAACTTTCTTAATTAAGAGAACTAGAACGTGTACGGGATGCACTCGCGCATTCTATAAGACGATCCGACTCATTTATTCGTTCTGCTGAACAAGAACAAAATTCTATGGAACACTTACAACAGCGGGAAATAACCAGAGTTCTCATTTGCGCACACATTGCACACTCTTGCGCATGAGCCAAAAAGACACTCACATAAATACTAGCGCATGCACATGCGTAAGAGCGATATTTTATATTTGTCTCTTACGCTCTCATGTGTATGTGCATTTTGTTGTTGCACATTTCGTGAGTGGCGCATGGAATGAGCAACGCATCAATGCCCATGTGCATGCACACAGGCATACAATTTATTGATGTTATTATCAGCGATGCCAAATTAAATTTTTGATGTGACAAGAATTCCTAAACGATGTTTTAAAATTTAAATACTTGTTAGGATTTTTTTTTTATATTCTTAAAAACAGTTCTGCCCTCAGGCGCGGATCCAGCTTGAGCCTTGGGGGGGGGGGGGAATTTTGTATGATACAAAAAAGTAAAAAATTTGTTTTTAAAAGTTTATTAAAAACAATATGTGTATTAGGGTACGTACTTTTTGCAATTTTTGCGAATATCAAATTCTTCATCGCATAGCCGTATAGACCGTGAAAAAATATTAAGAAATAATGTATTACTTTTTCGAAGAAGGTCGCAAAAAAAATCGCGACTCTATTTCGCGGTTTTTTTAATAAACTAAATTTTAATGGCAAATGACAGATGTTGTGATGTTTGGCGCATATATGAAACAGTGATAATTTTCAGCAGCGAAGTAATATATTCGCGGAACGAGCTGTAAAAGTTGCACAAGATATTTTTTCTATTATGTAAATCAATTCGCACTTTAAACTTAAAATTTATTTCATTAAACCCAAAAAAGTAGCTTTATATTTTTGTTATACAGTTGCTTATTTTATGTATTTATGCCTGTATTCATAAAAATATTTTAAATTTAATAAAAAGGCTTTCTATGAAAATGTTCCTTAATAAACGTTTATTAAATTTTATAATCATTTATGAATATGGGGGCTAAAATATATAGCATATATAAACAATAAATGTACCATATATAATGTGTATGGAAATTAAAAAAAAAATTGTTTGAGGAGCTTTAGAAATTGCATTTGGTGGGTAAATTTTTTGGCCAAAATGGCCTAAAAAAATTATTTTCATTATCAATACTTAGCCCATCGCGTGGTGGGATGAAGAAATAAAAAAAGTCATTACCCTAATTAAAAAAACTCAACAAAAAGGTTAAATAAAATATAAGATCAGTTCAATATAAATTAATCTTTTTTAATAAGCAATTTATGATTTCCTTGTGAGGCAAATTTAGACAGTACAGTCTATCATCGGTCATTGTTGATCTGAGCCATGTTTTTATTCGACGAAGGGTAGGAAATGACCTCCCGCTCGTTGCTTTACTGACGAGCATTGAAACGAAAATTTGAAATATTTTTCTTAGATTTGGGTAGATATCTTCATCACAGTTTATTAAAACATGTTTAACGTTATCTGATAGATTTTCAGATATTTTCCATGTTTGTTGCCAATGCAACAGTTCAGGCTCAAGTTTAGATCTTAGTAGGTGTTTATCTCTTTTATCAAATATAATCAGCTCATCAGCTAGTTCTGGTTTTAACAGTTTTGTATCTGTATATGACTTGATTACACTTTGATGTAGAAGTTTAGGTATGTTCAATACATTTGGGATATCTATTGGGAAAGTTGTTATGAGATCTTCTAAAATAAATTCAATAAGAGGATTGTAACCTACAACTCGGTAGTAATCTTCAACATTTTGGATGTGAGTATTTCGTTCAAATCTTGTCTTTTCGATAGGAACCTCGATTTAAACGCAAATAACTTTAACTTTTTCAAAAATTGCTTTAAATTGTTCATCGGCTTTATTTATTTTTTCTGCAAGGCACATGGTTAAAGTTTTGATAAGGCTTGATCCTTTTTGAAGATCTATATCTTGCTTTTGTAAAATGTTACTAAGTGGCTGTGTTACAATAGGTATCACACTTAACATGTATATTCCGCAAATAAATTTAAAAGAACTAAGTGAGTTCCTTCATATAAAGGTAGATTTACTACCTTTTCACTAAGGTATTTTTTCCAAAGCTTCTACTATATGATGTACACTTGTTGCAAAGACGCATACTGAGAGTTTGGCTCCCAAATACTTTGCTAAAACTGTTTTTCGCTTTGGATGATTATATTTAAAAAATGTTGTCGTTTCTTTAACAAATGATACAACTTTTTGTATTAATGGCACTTTATTGCTTTTAGAAATTGAGTTGTTCGATTTATGGGAATAGCAAGGCGTTTGTTTCGCATTTGTCGCTTTTCCAGAAATTTTGAACAGCTCCATTTTCTGCTAACATCAGAGGACACCCATCTGTTCCATCTCCTACACAATTTTTTAGGTCAGGACCAAAATTTGTCAAAGCTTTAAGAACTATTGATGATAGTGCCTTCGCATCAATTGACACAACAACGCCATCAATATCTTTTGAAGCCTCTTCAAATGCGTTTACAACAAAGTCAATAAATTCTTCCCTAAAAACTTTTTGTTGTATGTTGAAATATCTTAAAGATAAGGAAATCTGGCTTTTCACCGACAAATCACAGCTTTCGTCAAAAATTATCGAATAGAATTTTGATTCATATAACACATACATACATAAATATTGCAAATAGTAAGGCTTTTTAATAATTCAACCGCACGCATTATCAAGTCAAACCTTTAGTCTTTGGATATATTAGGCACCTGCTGGGATTGAATGTAGAACAATAAGTATTTGAATACGGTAAACTAGATGTTTCTTTGGAAATATCTAATAAATAACTATTAGGATTAAGATATGGATTCTTATTGAAAATCGTTAGAGATTCAATAAAAAAAAAATAAAAAAGTACTTATTAAAAATTTCGTTAGAGATTCCATAAAAAAAAACAAAAGAAACCTTGCAGGGATTTCCAAAAATTTTGTACAGTAAAAAAAAATATTATTATTGGGAATTCTTGTATTATCGAAATTAACAAAACATATTTTTATAATTTACGGGGGGGAATTTTCCTTATTTCCCCCCCCCCCCCTGAATCCACGCCTGTCTGCCATAACTTTTTGATAAAAATATGCCAAAACTTCAAAAAAAATTTGCTAAATCGTTAAATGAAGAAAATATGCTTAAAATCTGCCAAGATTAAAAAATAAAACTTTAAATCTTTTAAATTTTATAAAAATATGCTAAATTTTTACAAAAAATATGCTAAAAATCTTTTGAATTTTTATAAAAAAAATTTGCTAAGCAGCTGCTAAATAACAAATAATTTTTATATAAACTTTTTGCATAAAAAGTTTTATTTAAAAAATAAATAAGATAAATTATGCGACAAATAGATGTAGTAAAAATCTGAATATGAAATTTTTTAAAAATATGTATAGTAAGTCGTTAAAAAAATGCTTTCCTAAAAAGCAAATATATGCTAAAAAATCTGCTTTTGGGCAAGGAAATATGCCAAAAAGCAGTTAGAATATTTTCTAAAAAAAAATATGAAAATCTGCAACTCAATGTGCTTAATATGCTAAAATAGGAACACTTTTCGAAAAGGAAAAATAAATAAATAAAGGGAAATGCGCTTGTGTTGTGGCAAACTGAACGTTTGCTTAAGTTTGACTTCATATTATAATAGCATGCGCTCTTTTTGTTGTACCCATAGCTATATCTATCTATTTTATTAATATCACTTTTATTATGATTTGTTTATTCTATTTTTTATACCCTTCACCTCAGGTGGAAAAGGGTATATATAAGTTTGTCATAGCGTTTGTAATTTCCACAATATTGATTTTAGACCCCATAAAGTATATATATTCTGGGACCTTATGAGGAGAGAACTTGATTTAACGATGTCCGTCTGTCCGTCTTACGTTTGATATGTGTTTTCCGGATAATCCAGACATGATAGCGGCTAGGTTGTTTTACATTTATGTTAAATACAGTCCACCATTTCTTGCTATTGAAATTCAGCCAGATCGGTCCAAAAATGACGTAGATATGAGCAAAAAACCACGACTACCTCTAAATTTTTCCAAAAATCCCTTGTTGTTGTTGTATTTTTTTAATTTCTGTATATCTTGAGAACGGCAAGAGCCAAAAATTCCAAATTAGGTACACACATTTAGGTTGCCAATACACACCATCCTACAAAAAAAATTAAAAATTTTATAAAAACCTAAATTTAAGGGCTGCCATATGTCCTATGGATATGACTTATATATCAAAATATCGGAAATTTTTAGTAGAACATATTTTATAAAAAACTCGGGAAAATCGGTTCAGATACAAAAAAGTTATGACCAAAATTAAAATTTTTTTTTTAAATACCCAACTTTCGGGAACCATAGATCTCCCCGAGTCCATGTTTTATAACCCAACTAACTGGCAAATTTCTTCTTAAGCACGTCGGTATATAAATCTGTCAAATCGGTTAAAAAATGGCTGAGTTATAATCAAAATACTGAAATCCCAAAAATTACTCTTTTTACTCTTTCCCTCAGGTGGAAAAGGGTATATATAAGTTTGTCATAACGTTTGTAATTTCCACAATATTGATTTTAGACCCCATAAAGTATATGTATATATTCTGGGACCTTATGAGAAGAGAACTTGATTTAACCATGTGATGTCCCTCTATCCTTCCCCCCCTTTCAATTGCTTACATATACTAGCATAATGCCCAATATGATTTTCGTTATCACCCTTCTTTATTATTTCATCTATTTAACGAAAATATTTTTACAAATAGAAACTAGGAATTTTTGTGTTTTTTGCTACTTAAAAACTCGCCAAAAAAGATAAAAGAAAACAAACAAACACACATACATGGCGCAAACTATTTTGGTGAATATATTTCCCAACCTTGTGGTGAACAAAAACATCTGAAGTAATTACAACAAAACTTTGTTGAATTTTGTGAACAGTCAACGTGCAATATTTCATTTTAATGATATTCGATTAACGTTCCTTCATGGTTCAGTTGTCTAGGGGGTTTGTTAGAAACTGAGAGTTCCCGGTTCGATTCTTGGTTTTTTAAAAAGAAAATTTTTTTTTAATATTTTTATTTTTTTATGTTCTAAAAAAGATTTAAAAAAAATATTTACCAGTTTTCGCTTTTTAAATTTTATTTATAATGAAGTTTGAGGTATTGCAAATATGTATGTATATGTAAAAATTATTTAGTTTTTGTCTAGTTGCTCTGTATTCTGCTCGCACAATGGTGAAGGGTATATAAGATTCGGCACAGCCGAATATAGCACTCTTACTTGTTTTTTTAATATTTTGTTTTAAACAAAAAAAAAACAACTAGTTGCAATTACTTAATAAATAACTAATGTGAATATCTGCATTTGCCCCTGAACAGGTTCTTTTTAATCGTTAAAATTTTTTTTTAAATAATTAGCCATATTATCAAAAAGTAATTTCAATTTTTGGGAATACAAAATTTTAATTTCAAATGATTTTCTTATTCGTGCTTAATTCCCAGTTTTTATTCTTGATAAAAACACTTGAAATTTATTGTTGATGGGATAAGCTATTCCTATGCATTTCACTGGTTGCTTAGGCCAGATCATCAGGAAACTTCATCCATAAAGACTTTAGAAAAACTAAAGACATTATACCAAATAAAACTGTTAAACATATAAGACTTATAAGCAACAGTTCTACTTGTAACAATATCAAAGTTTAAACAAAACACATCAACAATAAACAGTGGGTTTATCTCATATAACTTAAAATTGGTTGTCTAAAATAAAAAAAATTTTGTATAATGTATTAAACATGTTCATATTAATAAATAAAATATTTTACATAGGAAACTTCAAGAACATCAACAATATTCCTTGTATTTAGGTTTGTTTCAAATTTCTTCTCGTACGGCAAGATTAAAACTTTGAAAAATTCGCTATCATCGAAAATCCGAAAAGGTAAATTTTTAACTGTTACTAGGCCCACACAACATTTTAAAAATACGCTCTTGTTAATATTAATTTTTACGACCTCTACAATTTTCCGTTTTTTTGTTGGTGCACCTTCATCATCACTTTCATTTGCATTTTGCGTAATATCTTTTTTGTGGACGAGTTTATAATGCCCTTTAATGTTGAAGCAATTGGTTCTACTTAATTGTTTCTCACATTCTGAGCAATCAATTTAATAAGCGCTTTTCAAAACTTTATAAAAATTATTTTCACAATTCATTTTTTTAAATGCATATAAAAAACAATGTATGCTCTTCACTCTGCAACATCTGATGCAACAACAAAATTATGTATTACAAATTTTTTTACTGATCATAAAAAATTATTTGAAGGTTAAGTTTTTTTGTAATTCCTTCAAACAAAGAATGGCAACAACAAAATTGATGTATATTTTTGTTTTTGTATGTAAAAATTGTCATGCATTTTTAGACAAAATACAAAATGTTTTGAATGTCTAGTAAAAAAAACCATAAAACCACAAAATTCCGTTACATTTTTACACAGTTATTGCATGTGTCTTTTTTATAAGAATAGTTGGAAATTTCCATAACCCTTTGACCAATGCACAGACATATTCTGATGCAACAACAAAATTATGTATTCCAAAATTTTTACTGATCATAAAATATTATTTGAATAAGTTTTTTTGTAATTTCCTTCAAATAAAGAATGGCAACAAAAAAATTTATGTATATTTTTATTTTTGTATGTTAAAATTGTCATGTATTTTTAGACAAAATAGTCTACCTGTTTTAAGTGTTCTAATAAAATGTTTACAAAATCATAAAGCCAAAAAATTCCGTTACCTTTTTACACAGTTATTGCATGTGTTTTTTTTTTCAAGAATGGTTAAATAATTTCCGTATAAGCAACAACCGATTATACAAGTTACATATCAATTCCAGTTTTTTCATGCCTACTATTGAAAATATTTATTATTCAAATTGGTATGTATATTACTTTCATATTTTGTACGTCATAAATTAAAATTGTATAAATAGAAGACAAATGTAACATAAAATTATTTATTAAATTTATATAGGAATTACCAATATAACCAAATACCTTAATTTTTGACTAACAACTATTTCATTATATATTATATATATGCGCATATGCACATGAGTTTCATCGATCAATGCTCATGCGCTTGAGCACAAATTTAAGCTCATGTGCTGCACACTCATGAGCAAATACGAACTCTGGAAATAACTGAGTACATAATCTTGGAACAAGAACGATTCACTTATTCATTCTATTGAGTAAGAACGGAACAATTTGGAACATTTACAACGACGGGAAATACATTAGTACAGAATTGAACGAGATGCCTTACCACATTCTATGCGATGATCCGTTCACTTATTCGTTCAATTGAACAAGAAACGCTATGGAACATTTACAACGACGGGAAATACATTAGTACAGAATTGAACGAGATGCCTTACCACATTCTATGCGATGATCCGTTCACTTATTCGTTCAATTGAACAAGAAACGCTATGGAACATTCACAACGACGGTAAATACCTGAGTAGTTCATACCTACCATACATACCATATCTTGAAGCAAGAACGAACAGCCTTGGCACATTATAAACGACGTTCGTTTCACTTATTCGTTCTATTGAACAAGAATGGAACACTTGCAAAGGGAAATTTCACATTTTAGAGGTCTAGAATGCAAAAGAGATGCTGAAGCTCATACAATCAGAAGTTCAAATACAGCTATAGGGGAAAATAAGCAGAGCGCTAACGCAGCATTACGCCAAGAATCAAGAACCAATACAAGAACTATTGTTAATGAGTTGATTCCCATTATAAGTTGTCGTACTATAATTTACCGAATAAACCCTGTTAATATGTGCAGCAAACAACAAAGTCAAACTTAAAGAAATAGAAACAATAGAGAAACACTTTCACCATTTTTAAGGATACAAAATTTAGAAGTTAACAGACAAAACATGCAAATCGGATGTTGGAAGAATTTAATGTAGATATTAACAATACAAATGTTTGTATTTACTGTGAAGGACTCAGGTTTCCCACACAAATAAAACAATTAGGCACAGATCATTTTCCAAATTTGCAATAAGTCTTTATTTTGGCAAACATATTTCCTTTGGATGATGATATTTATAAGTTTTGTAATACTTGTTGCAGACTTGTTAAAGGAGGAAAAATTCCCACACTTGTACCGATCCATCTCGAAAGGACTAAAAATGTTGTTCCCAGAAACGTTGATCAAACGACTGTAATTCGAGTCTACTTTAAGAGATGATTAGACTACAATCACAGCGTTAAGACTGAGACAGTTAGAACAAGAATCATTTCAGTAGCTGCCCGATATTTGGTTAATACGGATCTCTAGAAAAAGCACAATAGTAGAGTATTATTAATGATTGGATAGATAATATAGGACAAAGTGTGGAAGTTCCTTTTATATCTCATGCAAACGATCAGCGCACCGTCGAATGATAACTTAATAATGAATCCGAGATAACTATTCCCAAGAACAAGGTCAGGTTTTTATATATTTTTTTATTTATTTAAAAAAAAATTTTCCAATATTTCGAAATCCACTGGATCTCATCTTCAGGGTACTACAAAACTACAGATCGGGTAACAAACTGAAAATAGACTGGTATCAAAAACCTACAGCGTCAGGTAGAATAATAAACTTTCATTCGTGCCAGCCAAAAAACATTATTATGAACACCGCCAACAACTTAATAAAAAGAGTTTTAACTATAAGTGATGCACTTTTTCACCAGGATAATATGACGAAAATAAAAGAAATATTGAAGAAAAATGCATTCCCAGACAATATTATTAAAAGACTCTTACAAGTAGAAAACAGACAAACCAGAGAAATAGATGGAAATCAAAAATGGTTTAAATCAATGACATATGTGCCAGGAATTTCCGAGAGGATTGAAAAATCTGACATCCATGATAAGGAAAACTATAAAATAGCACCTAGATCGGAAAACACTTTACGACAACTTTTTCAAACACCAAAAGTAAGCTGGATAAAATGGAAAAATCTTATTTGATTTACAAAATAAATTGTAATGGTGACGAAACCAATGTATGTAAAAAGGTATATGTTGGTACAACAAAAAACAAACTTAAGACAAGATTAGCAGGACATAAATCTGACCTGAAAAATATAAATAAAACTTCAACACAAAAAACCGCACTTCTAGCCCATTGTGCAGAAAAAGGGCACACACCAAACTTCGACAATGTGGAGATATTGCAAAGAGAGGAAAAATACCATAGACGCTATACACTAGAAATTTTAAATATAATAAACACAAGTAAAGAGTACCGAATGAACTTTAAGAGTGATTTAGAGACGAGCTCAGCAAAACAATATAGACATATAATAAACAAAAATAGAATAAGGAATTAGTGCAATTTTTAAATGTAAAACCGTGTGTGACGTGTTTTTTATTATTGTTCCTCTTGTAAGTTTTTATCTTTTTGTGCGCTTATTTCTGTTAATATGTTTTATGACACAGTGGGACAAAATGTATTCATTTAATGTTAAAATTATGTTTTTATATTTTGTTAATTATAATTGTAGTACCCTGAAGATGAGATCCAGTGGATTTCGAAATATTGGAAAATTTTTTTTTTTTTAAATAAATAAAAAAATATAAAAAACCCTGACCTTGAGCTTAACGAATTATTTACATTAAAATTACAACAAAAGGTCGAACAACACACATATTGAATATTCCCAAGAACTTAATCCGCATCTGGATAACATACAGCTGGAAAATATTTCCTTGAATGTACCTAGACAAGGAAGAAGCCCCTTAGATATGTTCTTCGATGAAGATTAAGAAGAGCTGTCATACCCATCTATATATTGCGGCATTAAGAGAACATGTTCAGGGACAGATAAATATATCAGTAGTGCGATTCACTAACTTTTATAACGACAATCGAATCGTTAAAATAAGTATAACGAAAATTTATCGAATATGCTATTCTGTAAAATTTTTAACGATATTCGCTGTCGTTTAATTTAAGCAATTTTTTTGTCGTTATCTTAGCGACAATAATTTAGTTTGTGTTTATTTTATCACTAAAATGTTTTTTATGTTTAAAATAGCTTACATACATACATACAAAGATATATTCATATGTATATGTATGAACAAAAACAAAATAATAAATTCAAAATTTCCAAAAAGAAAGCAAATTAAGAACAAAAATAAAATTCTAAATGTAAAATTCACAAAAAAAAATATAAAACCACAAATTAACCCTTCGTCTTACTTATGAGTCTGGCCAGACCTTTTTCAATGCATGTTGAATGAAAAAACATGTGTAACAAGGGGGGTTAAGAACAAAAAGGATTTTCCGACAGGATGGTGTTGATTTCGCGACCGTAAGGTATGTTTTATAGAAATTGTATGAAAATTAGAAGTTTTGGCATGAAAAATACGCTTGATGCCCTTATTTAGTTAGCTGAATCATACGGCTGAGCATTTCACGAGTTGTAAAATAATACCTACATGAGTCTCATACGACTCTTGGCATGCTTTTTGAAAGACTCGTTACACAATCTCTACATACATCATAACCGATTCCCTTTACGATTGATATAAGCGTTTTATAGAAGAATCTCTCATAGGTATCAGCAGTTTTTCCCGTGCAAAGAATTGTCTTCAATTAAAAAATGAGCTCGTCGACTATCAAAACCACTCTTTGTGAGATTGCCAGTAGACTCCTTGACGATTGAAAATGCTAGCTGGGTTGAAATAACATTTTAATAAAATATAAATTTATGTATTAATAAAATAATTTTTTAAATCAAACACTTTACTTTAGCTGCACTTTTGTGCAGGTAACCACAATTGTGCACCTGCGCATTAAGGCAGGTAAATGCATTTAAGATAACTGCATTTTTGATTTAGCTGCACAAAAAATCGTGCAAAGGAGATTGTGCAGCTAAGTCAAAACTACTGTATTATACGATCAACTGTCTGCCCCGTGTTTTTTTTAACACGATTTATTATTTATGACCTATAATTTTCAATTGCAAATCCCACCCTATTCAATAACTTTTCGTGACTTTGAAAATGTTAAATACGCCACATTGGAATTAGAACTACTTAGAATTGATTGCAATGCAATCTATTATATGGTTTCAACAGAGGATAAACTAGCCTTTCTTGAACGTAATATATTATATTTGTTTGATCAAGCTGTTCCATTGAAGACTAAAGTAATGAGTCAAACAAAAAGACCATGGTTCTCATCAAATATTAAACAAGCCATTAAACAAAGAGACCTTGCATTTTCACG
Organism: Pollenia angustigena; assembly: GCA_930367215.1. Taxonomy (NCBI): domain Eukaryota; kingdom Metazoa; phylum Arthropoda; class Insecta; order Diptera; family Polleniidae; genus Pollenia; species Pollenia angustigena. The sequence goes on along the minus strand of OV884057.1, from coordinate 67,222,902 downwards.
TTGGAAGCGGTTTAAAACCAACGATCTACATGTTGAATATTGTTTGGCGAGAAAAACAGTACACAAACTCATTAAACAGGAAAAATCAAAATTTTACACTGAAAAGTTCTCCTTGGCCCTGGGATCAAAAAAAAACATGGAAGGCTATAAGGGAAATCGGTATCGGTAAATCTGGAAATAATGACCCTGTTATTTTTGATCCAGACGTTATTAATGAAAAATTTTTGAATATTCCTATGGCAGAAGCAGATATTGATTTTGACAATTACAGCCATGACAACCGTCAACCCCATAATAACTTCTCTTTTGATTGCATAGACCAGTTTGACGTTTTAAGAAGCTGTGTGTCAATTAAATCAAATGCAATTGGTGTGGACGAAATTGTTACACATGTATTTAACACCATTATTACCACCAGTAATTTTCCCTCAAATTGGAAAAAGTCCAAAATAATACCAATACCCAAAACTAAATCAGAATATAGGCCAATTGCCATTTTATCCTTTATGTCGAAAATATTTGAGAGGTTAATTCAGAATCAGATATCGCTTTACGTTTATGATCATAATCTGCTTAATGATAAACAATCTGGGTTTCGGAAAAACCACAGTTGTATAACTGCACTTGTAGATGTTGCGGAAGATATAAGAAATAGTATAGATGAACGAAAAACAAATATCTTAGTACTTTTGGATCATTCAAAAGCCTTCGATACAGTCGATCATTGCGTCCTATGTTACAAACTACAACACATGTTTATGTTTTCTACAGCTGCTACACGTCTGATATCAACATATCTTACCAACAGGCATCAGTATGTTCAAAGTGGTAACAATAAATCAAAACTTCTACCTGTGACGAGGGGTGTACCGCAGGGGTCAATTATTGGGCCCCTTCTATTTTCGCTTTACGCTGATGACCTTCCGAGTCAACTTACACACTGCAAAGTCAGAATGTATGCTGATGATGTTCAGATTTACATCAGCTGTGATACATCTGAAATTTGAACAATGTGTCTTAACTCTGAATACTGAGTTAAAACATATATATGAATGGGCTACTAATGGTCTTAGTATCAACCCAAAAAATCTAAATATCTTGTTATCCAAAAACGACCTACTATAACCGATCATATACCTGATATTTTTCTTGGTGATGAACGTTTCAATACGGGTAAATACAGCAAAAAATTTAGGTATTATCTTTAATAAGAACCTGACATGGTGCAACCATATTAATTATGCATGTGGCCGCACATATTCCATGCTTAGAACTCTCTGGCAAACGCAGTATTGTACACCTATCAAAATAAGAATACTTCTTGCCAAAACCTATTTATTGCCAATTCTGATGTATGGATGCGAATTATTTGCCAAATGTGATGCGGCAAGTACAAGAAAATTAAACTCAGTCTTTAAAAGCATTGTACGATACGTATATGGCGTGAAAAGGTTTAATTCTGTTTCTCCTTTTACGGTAAAATTATATGGTATTCAGTTTGATGACCTTCTCAAAACAAGAGTACTGATATTTATGCAAAAAATCGTGTTTACTCAACAACCACAACATCTGTATAACCGCTTAACCATATCTTGGTCTAATAGAGGTAAAAGAATTTTATTGTTTGGACACCAAAGTTTAACTTCCGATTGGACATTTTTCCTTAATGCAATCCGTCTTTGGAATCTACTCCCGCATAATATACAAATAACTAGTAACGCACTGAGCTTTAAAAAAAGCATTTTAAATTTTTTTGCATGTTAATTTTTTTCATTTTTTTATGAATTTTAAATATTATTATTTTGTTAATTTTCAATTTAATTTAATAATTTTTTTTTCTCTCTTTTAAATTTTTTCTTTTGTTTTAAATTTTATTATTTACAAATTAAAATTATAAATGTTTCTGCTAAAACAATGTTCTATACTGCAATAAGAGGCTTTAAGTCTTGTGTATAGAATTGGAAATAAATAAATAAATAAAGCCGAAATATAAGCTTGTTCCATTGGAAAACTTTCCAAATCCAAGGAAGTTGCATTATTTTCAGACATTCCTAAGCTAGAAATTATTACATTTCTTGAATTTAAAATACGTCTTGCAATAACCGATATTCGTTTGCAAGTTGTTTCATTTCATTTCACTCTGTTATATTAGCTTCGGTTTTTATTTACAAGATCCACAACATTTTCAAAATAAATTTTATATTTTTTTGAATAGCTTTTCAGTTTTTCTAAATGTTAATATGTACACAGAAAAAAATAATTTTCATATTTGAATACGAAAATCGCATATTTGATAAAAAAAATTTTTAAATTTTCTGCGATGACGATTTTTGCATTATTGATAAAAAAGTTTGTAGGTATAGTTATTGAATTTTTAGTCAACAACCAAGTTTATTGAATCAATAAAAAAAGTTGTTGCTCAAAATAATTTTTTTCAATGAAATGTTACGTGATTTGTTAAAATAAATTGTTGGAAATGTTGAATAAATCAAACAAAATGTTTGTCGAATCTTTATTTATTAATAATGATGTGGTTGGTAATTTCCCAATTTTTAGTTTTTGATAAATACACTAAAATTTATTATTGGGGGATAAGCTAGTTCCAATGCGCATTTCGCTGGTTGCTTAGGCCAGTCATCAGTAAACATTTTTCTAAAGACTTTGGCAAAACTAAAGATATTTAACCAAATAAAACTGTTAAGCGAATGAGAATTATGACCTATTATAAAATGGACAAGAGTTGTAAAAATACTGTTTTAACGTTGATTCAAACATTTATTTTATTGAATATCAAGAAATATTTAAATCTTTCATTATTAAATATGGTTTATTGAGTGTTATTTTGCAAAGTGTATATTTGATAAATTTTTTCATTGAATCAAACAAAAAGTTTGTTGAACAAAAAGTATATTTTTAACAAACTGTGTTGTTAAAAATTTTCTTGAGATATTTTTTTTTTTAATTTTTATTAATTTTATTTCATTTCCTGTACAACAAGACAGTGTCTTATAATTACAGTACATGAACGCAAAAAGTTACAAGAATATGGTAGTGTTTGTCAGTATGGTGGGCCTAAGGCTAAGATCTGAGGTTGCTTCTCTTACAGTTGATGGTAGTGTTTTGTCATCGTGGAAAGAGTGTTTGGATGCTTTGATGGCAAATATCTTGCCGGGGTCGGTTGATCAGTTGCCGCCAGTTTTACTGAACGGCGTTGATCCTCCACCCTTGGAAGGGGATTAAGTCATTCAAAGTGTTAGGTGTAGAAAGTCTCCTGGTATGGACGGTATGACTGGGGAAATGTGTAAAAGCATTTTTAAGGCCATACCTGAGTATTTGGAGGTTTTGTTTAGTAGGTGTTTGTCAGAGGGTTATTTTCCTGTGGCTTGGAAAACAGATCGTGTTGTGGTGCTGCTTAAGTCTCCCGATAAGATTAGGAGTAATCCAGGATCTTATCGGGGCATCAGTTTGCTTCCAGTGCTTGGCAAAGTACTGAAGAGAATTATGGTGAATTATCTGTGGTCCATTTATTTGGAACCTCCAGATGGACACTCTGTTGAGGTCACTTGCGATTTCCTGAATCTGTGCGCATATGCAGATGATCTAGTCATCCTTATTGAGGGTCAAAATCGTGTTGATCTTGAGACTAGGGGCGGGCAGGCCATGGGTATTGTAGAGTCGTGGAGTCGAAGAGTAGGTGTTGAGGTTTCGCGTGAGAAGACAGTTATGATGCTATTGAAAGGTAAATTCGCTAGGTCGCCGATGGTAGTCTCTGGTGGCACTGGTCTCAGATATGTGACTGAGGTCAAGTATTTGGGACTGATGTTAGCTGAGAGGATGAATTTTAAGGTTCATCTTCCATATATTTGAGGGAAGTTAGCTGCGGTTGCAGGTGTTCTTAGGCGTAGTTTAAGGAGCGATTGGGGTCTCAGCAGACGTGCAGTGCGTACCATATATGAAGGGATATTTGTTGCTTGTGCAACATTTGGTGCTCCGGTATGGTATGAAACTGTCATGACTGTTTTGGGTTCAGAGAATTGCCTTGCTCAGAGAATTGCCTTGCTGGCATCTCTGCCTGTTTGTCTCTACGGAGGCCTTGCAGGTGTTGTTAGGTATTGTGCCCTTAGGTTTAGAGGTAATCCGTAGGACTGTTGCTTTTAAGCTTCAAAAGGGGTTACCTCTTTTAAGCTCTGATTGGGTTTCTGCTGATGAGGCGGCTGGCTTAGATAGGAAACGTATTAAAGAGGTTTTGGATGGTTGTGTTGTTGATAGGTGGCAAAGAAGGTGGGAGGTTTCTATTAAAGGTCGTGTGACATATTCGTTTATACGGAATGCCACCTTTGTTAAAGACAATCCTCATTTCAGCTTTGGGCATGGTTTGGGTTTCTTTCTGACTGGACACGGTTCCTTCAATGCATTTTTGCATGATAGGGGCTTGGCCAGGTCGTCCAGATGTTGGTGCGGAGCTGATTCTGAGGATTGGCTACATTTGTTGACAGTTTGTTATCTTTTAAATGAGGTGGCATGGGAGTTGTACGTATTGATAACACGTATGATTTTAGCAGTGTTCTGGCCAGTCCTCGCACCTCGCAATTGCTTGGTGATTTCACGAGGATTGTACTGAATACGAGGAGGTATGGTGGGCCTTAGGCCCACCATACTGAAGGTGTCATTATATGTTCTCACCCGTAGTTTTGTTTTTGCACATGACCTGGGTTTTTATCGACTGGACATGACTCTTGTGATTCATTTTGCATGGCGGGGGCCTGTCCGAGTCGTCTAGGTTTTTGTGCGGGACTTAATCTGCGGTTGGGGCATATTTTGAACGAAGTTTATTCTAGATGGGTGGTTGTGAGGTTTGGTGGGCTTAGGCCTTAGGTTGTTTGGGGGTCTCATTGTATGTTTCTCATCTGTGCTATGGTTTTTGCATTTTTTCGATGCTTTGCATCGTCGGCATGTTGATGCTTTTAAAACAGCGTCCACTTAGGTGGAACGGTCACCAGTCCGGAACTATTTTGGATTTCAACTGGTAGTAGTCTTTGGTTACGAAGCTGACCGGAGTCTTTATCTGGTTCCACGGGAACCAGGACGCCCTTGGAATTACGATTCCAACCTGGTTAATGGTGAGGCCCCTTTCGGGGAGTAACGTGGTGGCTGTGGTTTAATGCCCAAATCGCGGGTAGAGTAATTTATGGCTCGATGCAGAGTTGCATTGCAACCAAGTCATGCTGTTATTCAAAGAACAGTAGGAGTTTAAGATAGGGTCCGCACCTCACCAAGGTGGAAGCACAATGTCCAAAATACATTGCCTTCATAATGGTACCTTTACTCCAATGGCCACGGCTTTGTGGCGAGAGGTTTAAAGGGAACGGTGGTAAACGTTTTTACCCAGTGGCTAAGACCCACCATGCAATTATGTCATAGTACAGGTATGCATGTAAAACTCGGACTTCTGTCCTTACATAGCGTCTCAACCAGACAATTTTTGTCATACCAAGCGTCAAAGTCTATATAAAAAAAACTTGAAAATTTTGGTCAGCGTTTTTTTAATATGAAGTTTGACGTTTGGTAAGGCAAAAAATCGTCAGGTGAAGCCGCTATTTTAAGATATAATGACAAAAAGCGCGAGCTGCTTCTCCACTCAGAGAAGTTTTACGAGTGGAACACAAAACAAGTAATAAAATCGCCACGTTTAGCGAGAAATCACTGCATATGGTAGCGTAGATTGTACTATGTAATTTTTAGAACAATGTGGCAAATTGCCACTGGCAATGTGTTAAAAGAAACAAGTATAGTATACTGTACCCATGTTCTGTAACTTTAGTGAGAACTTAATGCATCGAAAAGATGTGAAACAAAATATTCCATCGTCTCTCGAAAAGTGAGAAAAATGTGTGTCTGTAACTCATGTCGAAAACTATCAAAAGAGATTACGTCGTTACGTTATAAATGTCATAATATTGCACTCGAAGCCGATGTGACATTGCAGACGTTCAGAACGCCAGTAACACATATCGTTGACGGCGACCAAAATTTACTTAAATTGAAAATTTTTCAACGACGGCGGCGAAAACACAACCGTCGGCTATACCAAATTGTGTAAAGTGCGACTTCAATGTTTGTTGTTTGCAAACGAGTTTTTAAAAATTCGTATATTTTATAAAAATATTAAAAGAAAAATAATAAAACAATGAAAAATGTGCCAAGAATAAAATATTATTATTATTATTCTTTGCATTTTTAATTGTTTTTTAGTGTTAAAATTTTTTCTCGACCCATTTTTATTCGTGAGTTTATTTGACAGTTCAAAGCGGGAACTTTTCTCACCAAAATGTTACAGACACACTTTTTCCGTAAATTGGCTAGTAATTTCCTTACGTGACAGCTTGTACTCGCCAAAAAAAGTTACAGACACAGTTAAGTGAAAAAAAGAGCTGTTTGTTTCAATTTATGGCATTTTTGTTTCATTTCACACATTTCAATCGAAAACTTTCTCGACGCGAGAGTTACAGAACATGGGCACTGGTATAACATAAACACTTTAATAGTATTGTTTTTTTTAATCAGCTGTTTGGTAAACGAAAAAACAACTGCGAATTTGTTTATTGTTTTCTATTCTTATGTACACTCAAGAAGTTCTACCATAAATGAGTGTAATTTACTGAAATCATTTTCAGTAAAGTTAAAAATTAATGAAAATTTAGTTATTTTATAATTAAACTAGTTCTTTAACTGTTTCTACCTGTTGTTACAAAAACAAATATGTTCAGTTATTTTTTCTGCATAAAATAAACTGAAATACTTTACTGCAAAGTTATTTTAAATTATTTCATTATTTACATACCCATATACATGTGCATATAAATAAAAAAAAAAAAAAAAAAAATGTTAAGCTGATTTGGTAGGTAATAATGACATTTAAAAATAATGTTTTAGCTGTCTTAGTATGCAATTTAAATTGAGTTTAAATTAACTGAAAAAACCTTTGAATATTTGTAATTTATTCATTTTTAAAGAATTTCTCCGTTATAAAATTAACATTAAAAAATTGCCGTAAAATTCCTTGATTTTAAATGAACGATATTGACCGGTCACCTGAATGAACGATAAAGCCCAAGACTAGTGGCGATGATTCACCAGTTCGGCCTATCAACTTTCTTATCACGTTGTTAGCAGCTAAGTCCTAATGGCCCGAACTAATAGTGATTTTAGCAAAAGTTGTAAAAAATAGAGTTATTACTGAAGATGATACAATGAATTATACTACCCAAGAAAAGTAGGATTTGGTAAGAACGGACCCGATAACTTGATCTCGTTACTTCGTTCAAACTTGAAATTATCAACTTAATCCGGAAGTAACGTTGATGCACGTACATATGAACATATAATCATACCTATTGTTTCCGTTGTCTACATTAAAAAAAAAAAATTAATCATAAAACACTAATACTATGTTCACACTTGGGTTCTTAAACGCGTTTAAGCAGCTCGAACGTGATTAAGCTCTAATTACTTCAAAATCGAGATGATTACCCATTAGGGTGGCAGCTAAATTTCAACTTTGGATTTTCAACATCTCCCGGGCGGAATATTGTGCCACATGGTCTAAAACTGATGTGGAAAAAATTTCAGCCAAATCGGATAACTTTTACCCCTGCCCCTTTGAGGTCAAAGTTCAAATGATAAAAAAAAATTCGAAAAAAAATTTTTTTGCTTGTATGGAATTTTTTTTTTTATCATTTGAACTTTGACCTCAAAGGGGCAGTGGTAAAAGTTATCCGATTTGGCTGAAATTTTTTCCACATCAGTTTGAGACCATGTGGCACAATATTCCGGCCGGGAGATATTGAAAATCCAAAGTTGAAATTTAGCTGGCACCCTAGTAATCATGATCTTAAATAGGGCCAAAAACTGCATTTTTCCAGTTTTTTACCCCAATTTAGAACAAAAATGCGATGTCGAAAAAATGTTTTTAAAAAAAATTTTAAAAACCTGGTATTAAGAGCAACAAAAAATCTTTAATGTGTGCTTATCAAAACTAAAAAAAAATTTTTTTTGAAAATTTTTTAGAGTAAGCCCCTAACAAGCCTCAAATTTTTTTTTCAGAGTCACTTTTGAAACTGAAAATCTTGTCCGATCGAAATGAAATTTTTTGTTGTTAATAAGCTTATAAATCTTTCTAATATTAAAAAAAAAAAAAAAAAAAATCGAAAAAAAAATTTTTTGCTTGTATGGAAATTTTTTTTTTTATCATTTGAACTTTGACCTCAAAGGGGCAGGGGTAAAAGTTATCCGATTTGGCTGAAATTTTTTCCACATCAGTTTTAGACCATGTGGCACAATATTCCGCCCGGGAGACATCAATATTAATACAAAAAAATTGCTCCATACATTTAGCTGCCACCCTATTTATTACCCATACATTGAAGTGATTTGTTAATCACTTCAAATCGACATGATTACAACTAAATCACTTCATAAACCACATAGAATCCACTGAACATACCCTAATAATGTAGAATCGCTCATGATCGTGTACAACCGGCCAAGATGTCTGCTTAATGTTTTTATTTTTTTTCCTTAAATAATTCATAAATTTTCACAATTTCATCATTAAATTGATTAAAATAATCTTCTGATAACTTTATAAAAGTGTATTATTATTATTATTTTATTAAGCTTGAGGTCTCTCAAATAATAACAATTTTAACAAATGAAATAAATTTAACAAAAATCATAAAACAATTTTCAATTAAAAACAAAAAAAGGTTTTCCAATTTAAAAACTAATCTATTACATTATAAATAAATTATTAACTTCCGTTTATATTTTTACAAATTAAATGCCTATAATTTTGTGCTAAACTTTCAGTATCTGACTTAAAATTAATTCTCGATATTGTCGGTACATTTATAATTTGCAACATTTCTAACATAAACCTACGTTTATAATTATTTTCCGTATTTAAAACTGTTGTATTTTCAAAATCAGGATAATGGTTTAAATTTGCACAATGGGCTGATAAAGCTGTTTTTTGTGATGCAATGTGCCTATATTTTTGATCTGACTTATGTCCTGCTAACCTAGTTTTTAGTTTATTCTTCGTTGTACCAACATATACTTTACCACATTGTCCATTAACATTTCCCCTACAAGGTATTTTATAAACTACATTCGACATTTCCAACTTATTTATTTTATCTTTCATATTAGTAAATAATCTACCTATTGTGTTATGAGATTTATGCGCAATTTTATACCTTTCAGTATCATAAATATTAGATTTTTCTAATCTCTCCGAAAATTTTGGTACATAAGTTAGCGATTTATAAACTTTTGGTTCCGTATTACCGTTCGAGTTATTTATTCTATGGTTATTATATTGTGTTAATAAATTAGATATAATTTCCTTCGGAAAACTATTTTCTCTTAAGGCTCTAATAATTTTATCCTTATTATTCCTATGGAAACAAGAATCACTTATTTTCAATACTCTATCTATAAAATTTCTAGCCGTGTTAATAATAATCCTTTTAGGATGATTTGAAAAATAATTAATTATTCTACCAGACGATGTTGGTTTTTGATACCAATCAATTAATAAACTTTTTCCCTTTCTTATTATCAAAGTATCTAAATAAGACAATTTAGATTCAAACTCCTTTTCCATTGTAAATTGTATATCCGCATGAAAGGAATTAAATGTATCTAAAATTTTTGCTATTTCCGATTCTTTAATTACGCAAAATAAATCATCTACATATTTTGTCATAATTTTAGGTTTAATAGTCAACTGTTCCGAACATCTATCTATTAATCTCTCCATAACAATATCTGCTACAATTGGAGACGCTGGTGATCCCATAGGAAGTCCCCTTAGTTGAACATACCGTCCAATTGAAAATATCTATTATCAATAATACAAAATTTCAGAATACGTAAAAATAAGTCTTTTTCCATGTTAGTGTGTTCTTCTATCTTATCCCAATGCTCTTCTATTATATCTACAGCAAGATCTACAGGTATACTCGGAAATAATGAAACTACATCAAGAGATATTAATTTCTCATCATCATTTAACTTAATATGTTTAATTTTATCCTTAAATTGAAGAGAGTCCCTTACATTATATTTAGAATTTTCCGTTATATTCCTAAGAACCGTTGTAATATATTTACAAAGTTCATATGATGGAAAATTTATGCATGAACATATTGGTCTTAATGGAAAATCAATTTTATGAATTTTTGGAACCCCATATAATCTAGGTGCAATTGCTATATTAGTTTTAAGTTTATTCTTTTCCGTAATTGTTATTAAATTCCTCCTAAAAAGTTCCTGAACAAAGTCATTATCCTTTGTAATCTATTAGTAGGATCCTTACTCAATATCTTATAAACTAAATTGTCCCTTATAATATCATTAATTCTTAAATTATAATCTGTTCTGTTCATTGCTACTGTCGTATTACCTTTATCTGCATTCAAAATAAGAATATTCCTATTAAGTCTTAAAAACTTTTCCGTTTCCTTTACTTTGTCGAGAACAAATTTATCCCTATTAGTCAATTTCATTTTATTTATGTAGCTATCTATACTTGTTGTTAATTTTGTCCTAGCTATTTCCTGATCCTCCTTATTTTTAGTGTTTGAACTAAATCCTCACCTTCCGTTATAACTTTTAATAATAATAATAATAATAAATTTTATAAAGGTCGAATAAAAGTCAATTTATTTATAAAAGTGTTTTTATCCATTTTTAATACTTTAAAGAAATTTAATTTTGTTTGTTGTTTTTTTGTGTGTTTGTGTGTGTGTTTTTTCTTAATCATCTGTCATCTTAATCATCTCAAATGTAATGTGAACGGCTTTGATTAGCTAAATCAACATTTTGTTTAAACGCGTGTAAAAACCCAAATGTGAACATAGCATAAGCTTTTTAATTACAAGACTCCAATAATTCGGCAGTTCCTTTCAAAGCCTTCCAAAACAGCTGAAACCCTAACAGCTATCTAATCAAACCAAGGGCGATAGGAAATATACTAACATCAAAACACTTGTAACACCTATTGAAACATTTTAAAACTAATGAAGGTATTTTTGATCATCACAAAGTAATTAAGTTCTGTTGGAAAATGGCATTCTAACAATGAGGATCTCCGCATGTTCATGGCATTTATTGGCTGAAAAATACACCAATATTTAATATAAATGATCAGACTACATTTCCACGAGTAGTAAATTTTATTGACTAAGTTATAACAACTGATTCAACAACTTCGGAAGTTGCAAATTATATAAGTTATCAAAAATATAACCACAACAGAATATGCCAAAGGGAAATTCGTGGTCAAAAGATATGCAGGCTTCATATACCTTATCATGCTTTCCCAAGTACGGAATGACATTGATTAAATAATAATAGACCGACATTGAAAGAACTTTGATAAAATCAACAATATATTAAACGCCAATTTACCAGATGAGGATGAGCATCGATTTGAATCATATCAAAGTTTTTTATGGATAAAAAAATACTTTTATATCCTCCCTAAACAAGCCTCGAGTATTCTTAAAGAGGTCTTTTAAAGATAGATGTATCAATGATTTTAATTTTAAAATACTTGCAACTCAAAGACATACATATATTTACGTGTAATATGTATAACATGTGTGTGTGTTATATGTTGCCAGCTACAGCATTAATAAATCGAACAGAGGAGTGTCAAGATTTCTCCAGAAGACAATGAAAGAAATACAAGAAGTCAAATTTAGCGTTAAACAGAGACTCCAGCACATTGGAAACAGATTTATTTCAGCTTCAGAACTTTCAGGACAAGAAACGTCTTACAATATCCAAGGCTTACATCTTTCGCAATGTTGTGTTGCTGAAGTGTAGAAAAATACGTTGAAACTGGAAAAACGAGTTCGCATTTTAAAATTTAAAACGGAACTTCAAAATTTATGCGAAGTTTTACTAACGTTTTTTAAAATAATATGTTGTATCTTTACTCAAACAGAAGATTTAATTGATAGTGTTTGCTTGGTTTTCTTTGCAGTTTATTAGTCTGAGTTCATACGGCTCATGTCTTATTGACAAGATTTTTCCTCTTTCCTCTTTGAACATGAATTGGCGTTCAAATGATTCATGTCATGTTGACGACATGTTTTTATTTTGTATAGTCGTGTGTATGCATGTGTGCTTTTTGATATTAAAAACAAAATTAAACAACGAATGAAAAAGCAAAACGTACTGACAGTATATGCATCTATGTACTCGTTTCTTTTCCCCTCGTCCCTCTCGCCTATAAAGTAGATTCCCCTCGTCCCTCTCGCCTATAAAGTAGATTCCCCTCGTCCCTCTCGCCTATAAAGTAGCAATCATGTCAATTAGACATGAGCCGTATGAACACAGACTTACACAGTACAACATTTTTCAGGTGATTGATTCGGGACTCAATTCTGATAATTGGTTATGAAAGTAGACCCAAATAGCTCAATAAATAATTAAAAAATTAATTTGAAGTTAGTAAGTATTGTATAGGGGAATTTGTCACGTTTTAGGCACTTTTGTTTGTCATAACTCGAGAACCACTGGTCCGAATAAGCTGAAACAAATTAAAAAAAATTCATACAACGCTTCGCTACATAAGTTTCGCAGTTATAAATAAATGTATGATGAAAAAAAATATTTTTTGACAAAAAATTTTAAATTTTTTATTTTTAATTCATAAAAAATCCAATAAGGTAAAAAAAGTGTCAAATCCTATTACTTTCACGTAAAGTCGCATAACCTATAAACAAAATTACACATAAATCATAAAAATCGATGAACGCGTTTCGCGTTTATTCACAATTAAGTAAAGGCAAGAATTTCAAAAATGTTCGCGAGACATCCACAATATTCTTTGGAAAAAACATTGATGACTTTTTTATGACTCTCAGAATTAAAAAAAAGTAATAAACAAAAAGTTATTTGATTTTTATGATTGCGGTAGCAAAGTAATAAGCGTTAATAAATATGAGTGGACAATTTAAAGGAAAAAATGAAGTGCAATTTTTTAATTATTTGGATTTTTCCGTTAGTTACCTGAACGATTTTTTACAGAAATTGCACCCACATTTATGAGTGCTCATGTTTTGGAACGTTTCGAAAACATATTTCATAAGTACCTCCCAGTAAAATATTGAAATATTTGTAGTATTTATTGGTGCTCTTTGATCGGTTTTTGTCATTTAACAAGAGTCGACAAACGCGAGAATTACAAGTGAACTTTTGCTCTGTTTTAAAAAGTGAATAATAGCAAAACATATAGAGCAATTCCATATGAAAGCGATCACCTTTTGGACGACCCCTCTCCGATTTTAAAATAAATAGTCTCAATCGATTGCCCAGCAAAAAATAATGTACCTACATATTTTTTTTTTTTTTTATAGTGACTGGTTTAGTGGTGGTGTACACCACTGTCATGTGAAAAATTGAAGAATTCTTCATAAGGGACCTCATTGAAAGAAAAAACTACTAAAGCGATCGCAACGAGTGATAGCTCGTTGGAAAGGTATTGAATCAGGCTTTAATTGAAAAATAAAATTTTCCTAATTTTTCTTAGAAATTTACCTTTAAATTTTCCCATGAAAATTAAATTTTCCGATTTTCCACAGAAGCTCCTAAATTTTCCGGCTAATTTTTTTTTTTTTGGATTCCTCATAATTTTTGCTTTAAGAATCAGCAATAAAAAAATGGGCCCCGACTTCTTGTTTGGACAAGAGAAGAGCATTTAAGAGACCACCTTGTTAAAAATACATTTTAAAAATTATTTTACTGTTAAAAATACATTTATGAAGAAAAAATCAATTTTTTTTTTAAGAGCCCCAAGTTGAGTGTGTAGTGAATATGGTCTGCCTGCCTTCACAAGATCGGCCATAAATCCATGGATAATAGCAGCAGTGGCATGTAATGTGCTGCCTCAATCATGGTCTATACGCAAGATTTCTGAACAGTTTCAAACATCTTTTTACATCGCGAGAAGGTGCAAAGAATTAGTTCGACAGAAGGGCATATTGGCGACTCCCACCAAGAAATTTGGCTCAAGGACCCTCAGCGAAGCAACGATGAAATTGATTCAAGATTTTTACTGCAATGATGACAACAGCCGCGCCTGCCCAGGTACACGTGACTATGTTATCACACGTGAAGATGGAGAAAAAGTACACAAGCAGCGCAGATTATTATTATGTAATCTATCCGAAGCATACCATCAGTTCAATGAGAAATACCCAGCAGAAAAAGTGGGATTTTCTAAGTTTGCCATCCTACGACCAAAAGAATGCGTGCTGGCATTAGACAGGCACGGAACGCATTCAGTCTGCGTTTGCATGTTTCATCAAAACATCAAATTAATTTTCTTTCCATGCAAGAAATTGAAAGTATTTCACGGTGAAATTGAAACATATAGGGACCTCCTGTCGAAGTCGTTGTGCGCATACCCCACGGAAAATTGTCATCTGTCCAAATGCGACAATTGCCCGAAGATTGACGAGCTAGAGCAATATTTGGCGGAAAAGTTTGAACAGCTGTTAATTCAGGAGGTGCATTTCAAACAGTGGATAATTAGCAGCAGCAGATGTTCCCTTGAGACCGTGGTAAAGCAGATTCCGGAATTCATCGAGGAATTCGGGTTCAAGTTGAATGAACTGAAGGCGCACCATTTCATATCCGAGATGCAATCGAAATTTATAAAGGAAAGTAAGGAGAAATTAGCCCAAAATGAATTCATTGTGATAAGCGACTTTGCCGAGAATAACACTTTTCTCGTTCAGGATGAAATTCAGGCTTATCACTGGGCAAACGACCAGTGCACGGTGCATCCTTTTTGCATTTATTTCAAAAACGAAGATAACGAACTACAGACCGTAAGCCTTGTTGTTGTCGTGGAGAGTTTAGCTCATAATTATGTGTCCGTTTATTTATTTCAAATGAAACTGTTTGAATTCTTAAGATCAAAATTCGATGCAATCGACAAAGTAACGTTTTTCTCAGACGGCGCGGCTTCTCAGTACAAGAATAAAAAAAATTTTTACAATCTTTGCATAATTGAAGAAGAACAAAACTGCAAGGTGGAGTGGCACTTTTTCGCGACGTCCCACGGTAAGGGCCCATGCGATGCGTTAGGGGGAACCCTAAAACGCGTGGCGACTAAGGCAAGTTTGCAAAGGCCATATACTGACCAGATCTTAAATGTACAACATTTGTTTTCGTGGATTCAAAGCAAGTAAATTGCCATTAACACAGTTTTATGCACTCAAAAAGAACACGATGCCATGGAGCGACGAATTCAAAACAGATATAATAATGTCAAAACTATAACTGGAACGCAAAACTTTCATTGATTCATACCAAATATTTCTGAAATGTCAATTAATGTAAAGCGGTACTCTTCGTCTGCCGACGCACAGTAGCGCCCGTAGAGCAAACGAGGTTGCAAAAATCAAAATTTTCATGAGCACCGACGAAGTTTTGAATAAACTCATGTTATAGGAAACTTTTCAACGATTTCAAATCTGCCACTCTTAATAATATCACATTTTTAGTTTAGAAGATATAGCCGTTCAAAGTTGACCGACTTTCGGTTTTCAAAAAAACACACAATTTTTAGTAAATTTGTTGCGATTTCAGGTGTAATATCACGAAAAATAGGTAACGAATCGCCTTATTTTTTGTTTGTATTGATTGATGCATTTATTAAATGTGTAATGATAAAAAAAAAATGAACTGTTTGCTTTGTGTTTCTCCTGGTAAATCACTATTTAAAAACTATCCGTTTTTTCACTATTTTTCAACTTTGACGGAAAATAACAAAAATCTATATTTTTCTATATTTGCCATATTTGCAAAATCTGTTCTTTGATTATTTCTTTACATAATTCAAAAATTTTATCTGCCCGTACGTGCCCGTTTGGCTTCTAGAGGTAAAAAAGGTTAAAAAGACATGGTTGCAGAAATTGTATGACAGTAGTTTGATCTAAAATCTAAAAAAACTACTCATTGAAATTAGCAGGTACGTACCTCACTTAAACAATACTTTGGCGTACAAATGGTCAAGAACAATATTGACTACAGGTAGGCACAAATCTTATTTGGACACGTGCATAATATCAAAATTGCATTATTCAGCCTAATTCCATTTGTATGCAGGGAACAGGTAAATTTTTCGGCATGGTAGCATAAGCCTATATATTGCAAATGGTCAAGAACAATATTGACTACAGGTAGGCACAAATCTTATTTGGACACGTGCATAATATCAAAATTGCATTATTCAGCCTAATTCCATTTGTATGCAGGGAACAGGTAAATTTTTCGGCATGGTAGCATAAGCCTATATATTGCAAATGGTCAAGAACAATATTGACTACAGGTAGGCACAAATCTTATTTGGACACGTGCATAATATCAAAATTGCATTATTCAGCCTAATTCCATTTGTATGCAGGGAACAGGTAAATTTTTCGGCATGGTAGCATAAGCCTATATATTGCAAATGGTCAAGAACAATATTGACTACAGGTAGGCACAAATCTTATTTGGACACGTGCATAATATCAAAATTGCATTATTCAGCCTAATTCCATTTGTATGCAGGGAACAGGTAAATTTTTCGGCATGGTAGCATAAGCCTATATATTGCAAATGGTCAAGAACAATATTGACTACAGGTAGGCACAAATCTTATTTGGACACGTGCATAATATCAAAATTGCATTATTCAGCCTAATTCCATTTGTATGCAGGGAACAGGTAAATTTTTCGGCATGGTAGCATAAGCCTATATATTGCAAATGGTCAAGAACAATATTGACTACAGGTAGGCACAAATCTTATTTGGACACGTGCATAATATAAAAATGCATTATTCAGCCTAAATCCATATGTATGTAGGGAACAGGTACATTTTTCGGCATGGTAGCATAAGCCTATATATTGCAAAATAAGCATAATGCCTGGATTAGTCTACGACTGAAAGTTGGCGCAACAATTACTGAAACCATTAAACAATTTAAGTACTGAAAACATGGCGTTGAACAATTTTAAATTATTTGAACTGTTTAGAAAGTCAACCACACCAAATTTTTTCACGGAAGCTGCTTTAGAAGAACTTGATAGCTTATACGGAAATATTGAGAGAAGCGAAATTATAAAAAATAATTTTTATCTGATATATGCAAATATTAAGGCAAAATGGGTGAAATCTAATCGAACCATTCAGAACTTCAACTCCAAATACGAGGACTGGCTTAATGAAGATACCATCCTGGATATATTGGCAGTAGATAAACCCACCACATCAACCAGAGGAG
Organism: Pollenia angustigena; assembly: GCA_930367215.1. NCBI lineage: Eukaryota > Metazoa > Arthropoda > Insecta > Diptera > Polleniidae > Pollenia > Pollenia angustigena. Next base: position 67,205,548 of record OV884057.1, on the reverse strand, counting down.
CAAAAGGAAGGCCAAAAAAAAGTATTGAGGAGTGTTCAATTTTCACAAGAAAGAGGAAACTTGCCGATGCCACCAATGACTTGACCACGAAGCAATTATCGGAAGCGCTGTCTATTAAATTTACAAAGGATAGTGAAAGAGTTAGGTCGCACATAACCAAATCTGTTGCTGATGCAAGCCCACTGCGACTAAAAAGGATTAAGGAAAGCATTCCCACGCCCACAAACGCACACATTAAAAAGTATGGTTCCGAAGAAGCCTTGGCCTTGTTTATGGACTTAGAACTTTCCAAAGAGAAATATGAGAAACTACGGGCATCTTTAACGCGACACGGCGCTGACGTTTTACCCGGATACAAGCATATTACGCAAGCCAAAATAAATTCACGACCACTGCATACGGAATTTACGGAAGTCTCTGCGAAAGCCAATCTGCAGGATCTCATGGGCCATACAGCAAAACGGTTGTTGGAGAGTCTTCCTGAAAATGAGGTGAAAATTCTTCCTGAGAAGTTGACATTGATCAGCAAATGGGGCTGCGATGGATCATCCGGACAAAGCGTTTATAAGCAAAGGATATCTTCCGATGACGCTACAATATCGGACGGAAATATGTTTATGGCATCTGTTGTTCCTTTGCGGCTTAAATCGGATGTTTCCCTTCACTGGAAAAATCCACGTCCGTCATCAGTGCATTATTGCCGACCAATAATGTTTCAGTTTGCAAGGGAATCGGCAGAACTCATAAGGACCACGGTGAAGGACATTGAAGAACAAATAAGCAAGATTAAGCCTACAAAGCTGCAAATTGGAGAAGGAAAATATATTGAATGCAATTACGAGTTCCATCTGACCATGGTTGACGGAAAAGTCGTAAACGAACTGACAGGAACAACCTCAACAATGTCATGCCCGATTTGCAAAAAGAGTCAGAAGAACTTTGGTAATTTAAACGATTCTACAAATGAGGAGAATTACGAATATGGAATGTCACCATTGCACGCAAGGATAAGGTGTATGGAATTCTTGCTAAAACTGGCGTATACCCTACCACAAGAGGAGGAAAACTTCGATGAAAATACATCAATAAAGGATAAGGAAAAGATCAGAAAGAAGCAAATACAGGATGCTTTTTTTAAACAAGTTGGACTAAAAGTAGACTGTCCCAAGCACGGATACGGTAACTCAAACGATGGAAACACTTCTAGGAGATTTTTTGAAAATGATGAGGCAGTAACTAGAATCACTGGAATTGACAATCAAATCGTGAAAAGATTGGGAACGATCTTGGATGTTTTAAACTGCAAAGAAAATGTCAATTCTACAAAATATGGAGAATATGCGTCGAAAACTGCATCTCTTTTAGCAGAAATGTATCCACAGAAGAAGTTGACCCCGACCGTCCATAAAATATTGGCGCATGGCAAAGATATAATTGAGTACCAGTCTTTGCCAATTGGAGAGCTTTCTGAAGAAGCACAGGAGTCTCTTAACAAATTTTATAAAAAATATAGATTGCAGAACACATTCAAAGCATCAAGGGTAAGGCAAAATGAGGACCTCTTCAACATGTTGGCAGCATCTTCCGATCCACTTATATCTTCCCTGCGGCATGTGAAGTCACGAATAGAGTTAGAAAATAATTATAGTTTAGAAATGGTTAGTCTTTTAGATATACCTTCTCTTACGAACTGTGATGAATATTTTACAGAAAATTGAAAAAATAAATTTAAAAAAAAATAATTTTTTTTTTAATTTGTTGGGTAATAATTTAAAACATAAAAACCTAAAGAAAAAAAATAAAAACAATCTAAAAATGTAAAAATAATTTTTTTTAGTTACCATAAAATTGATTTTTCTACTAATTTTAACTTTGATAACCCATAATTAGGCCCCTACAGAGCGTAGCACCCTTTCCAAACGCTCATTTCATAGGCTGAACAGTTATCTATCATATGCTGTTTAAACTGTTCAATTATCTTATTCGGTTCAAAAGATATGATTTTTGCAACGAAAAAACTCAAATGGCGCCACTGTGCGACGTGCTAAATTTAAAGTTACTTTAATTTTATAATGATGCCAAGACAATTGAAATTTTTAATAAATATTGTAATTAAGTATAAGCAGCAAAATAAGAAAGATTTTTTCTTCATAAATGTATTTTTAACTGTAAAATAATTTTTAAAATGTATTTTTAACAAGGTGGTCTCTTAAATGCTCTTCTCCTGTCCAAACAAGGAGTCGGGGCCCATTTTTTTATTGCTGATTCTTAAAGCAAAAATTATGAGGAGTCCAAAAAAAAAAATTAGCCGGAAAATTTAGGAGCTTCTGTGGTATATTTCTAAGAAAAATTAGGAAAATTTAATTTTTCAATTAAAGCCTGATTCAATACCTTTCCAACGAGCTATCACTCGTTGCGATCGCTTTAATAGTTAAAACAACTTTCAATGAGGTCCCTTATGAAGAATTCTTCAATTTTGTCACATGACAGTGGTGTACACCACCACTAAACCAGTCACTATAAAAAAAAAATATGTAGGTACATTATTTTTTGCTGGGCAATCGACTGAGACTATTTATTTTAAAATCGGAGAGGGGTCGTCCAAAAATTTGCCAATTTTGATCGTTTTCATATGGAATTGCTCTATAATATATTTTTCAAATATGGAAAATGACAAGTGCCCACAATTGGATAATTTTTGTTACGTTTGTGGTTGGTTGATTACTGAGGAATTCAAAACAGCGTATTGTCATTATTTTGATGAAGCAGATTTAAGTGTTGCAAATTTTACGCCGAACACAGTGCAAAAATTGTTATAATACACTTATAATGTGGATACATGGAAAAGGTGGACAGTTTTCTTTTATGAAGTCAATAATATGGGGGGAAGACGTAACTGGACATGATGAATCCAGGTGCTACGCATGCATTAATTCTCGTGCTGGATTAAACAGAAAAAAATTTAAAACAAAAGAATACATTGCTGCTTTTACTGCCACACTTCCAGTTGAACGCGCTGCTGGTACCGATACACCTAAACCTCCGAGTATGGATACTGTGTCCCTGCAAGCCGAAACCGTTTTCACCAATCCGAGCAATTTGAATGAATAATGGACCACAACTGCTAACACAAATCGAAATGGATTACATTGTCGCTAAGATGGACTATCACAACAAAACTCCGAAATGTTGACATCATATTTGAAAAGCAGAAAACTGACACAGCAAAATGTCAGCGCAACATCATACCGACAACGCCAAGCTGATTTTCAGAAATTTTATTCCGTTGACGAAGCAAATACGTTCACCTACTCCCATGATATCCCAGGTTTAGTGAAAAAATTGGGAAGCGAATCTTTCAAAAATATGCTTTCGAACCATTATAACCACCTATGTGCATGGGACGCATTGAAACAGGTCCTCGAAGGCGTTTTAGGAAGCAATCGTGTACAGCGAGATGACATACAGACACGAGTGAACTACTTGCTGTATTCTTTTGAAAAAATCAATGCATCAATGACGTTAAAATTACATTTCTTGCATTTCCACCTTGAAACCTTTTTGGCACAATTACCTCAGGAACCGGAAGAACAAGGAGAGGTTCCACCAGGTGACCATGCCAATGGAAAAGCGATTCAAAGGCCAAAAATTGGATGCATTGCTTGCGGAGGTTTGTTGGTGGAGTTCTAAAATTATACAGTTTGAAATTTGTGGACACACTGAACAAAACATGACCTTGAATATAACGTCTATCTCGGAGGATGATGCAGACTCAGAACATGAATATGAACAACCTACAAAGAAAATAAGGTCATCAGAACCACAAGCGTCAACTTCAACGAGGATGGATAGTGACAATAATTGAAAATGTTCTTAATGTTGTTTCCATGCATAGATAACATATAAAAATTGCATATTTTCTGTGTAAGAATAGCTGTTATATGAATCGGAATGTTTGTTTTCATGCAAAATAAAGAATCAATAAAAAAGTCATCAATGTTTTTTCCAAAGAATTTTGTGGGTATCTCGAGCAAATTTTTGAAATTCATGCCTTTACACAGAAAAAATTATTTTTCGAATTCAAACAAAAAATTTGTAGAATCAAACAATTTTTTGTCTAAAATCGGTCCTACAAACAAATTCGAATATTCAAACAATTTATTTGCATTTTGTTTATTGAAAAAACGCCGATTTTTTCAAACAAATAATTTTACAGAAGCAAACAAAAAGTTTACTGAAATTCATATAAATTTCAAACAAATAATTTTGCTGAATCAAACAAAAAAGTTTTGGCACATGCAATGACGCGCACACAAGCAAGCACTGTTGGCGAAGATGAAGCAGAGCAGAGCAGCCGGCTGGCTTTGATACACATTTTTTTGTTGGAATAATTTTTGAACTTAGTCATATTTATACTCACATTGTTTTTCTTCATCACTCACTGTTGCTTTATCCTTTCCTTTGCTAATGAAGAAGAAATGTTACCAAAAACGGCGGCAGACCGACTCGATATGTTTTCCGCCATCATTCTATTTTTGTATTTGATGTATTTAAACAAACTATTTGAAAAAATTGAATACGGGATTTTGTTTTTTTTTTACCAACTTTGAAACCAACCAAAAATTTATTTTGTTTCTTATAATGTGTTTTTTCTGTTGTTTAAAAAAAATGAAACGTTTTTTTTACCTGCTTTTGTTTTTGTTGTTTTTTTACTACAAACCCCGTCACGCTATTTTATCATTTTTCTTATTGCTGTACTTTTTTAAAGCGTCCAAAAATAGACTGGATGTGTTTTTTGTTGTAGTTTTGTTCACTTAAAGAAGTGTTGCTTACAATCAATAAAAAAATGCAAAAAGACGACAACATTAAAGAGCGTTAAATATTTCATACAAAATTATGAAAACTTCAAACCAATAGCGCGCTTATTAAATTTTTGAAGAGTTGTCCACATTTTTGTTGGTTAAATAAAAATCAAACAAAAATATTGATTGAATCGGTAAAAAAATTTGTAGAAATCAAAAAAATGTTCAAACAAGCGTTTGTTTGAAAATAATTCGGCAATAATTTTTTCTGTGTTACTTAATTGTGAATAAAAGCGAAACGCGTTCATCGCTTTTTATGATTTATGTGTCATTTTGTTTATAGGTTATGCGACTTTACGTGAAAATAATAAAACTGGCACTTTTTTACCGTTCTGGATTTTTTATGAATTAAAAATAAAAAATTTAAATTCTTTGGGCAAAAAATATTTTTTTCTTCATACATTTACTGCGAAACTATTGCTTATGTAGCGAAACGTTGTATGAAGAAATTAAAGGAATTGTATTATTATTCGGACTAGTGGTTCTCGAGTTATGACAAACAAAAGAGCCTAAAACGTGACAAATTCCCCTATACGATACTTACTAACTTCAAATTAATTTTTAAATTATTTATTGAGCTATCATGACCAAACTAATGATGCAGAAGTTCTTCTTTTTGGGTCTTCTATCATAACCAATTATCAGAATTGAGTCCCGAATCGCAAAAACACAAGACAAGATGAATAAGATGATGATTATCAGGTTGAAGACAAAGATCCTAATGTAGTTCGAATACTTATTAAACTAAAACACGATCCTGGAAATGTATATAATCGTAAACACCCAGAAATCTTTCGAAATTCGACCCCGCCATACGAAGAGAAGAATATTTGCGATTTCTTGTAATGCTTTATTTGAGTGGCGTAACGAGCAAGAGGACTTATTAAATAATAATATAGAGCAGACACGTATTACCTACCATAAAGATATTGAAACTAACAGAGTAACATTTGAAAAACTAAAGGAAGTACAGCTAGATGGTTATTTTCAACTCAGATCCGGACTTTGGGCAGGTGTATCAAGTACTTTATTGCAATTAAAAAGTGGCCAGGACCGACATAAATATGATGTGTGCTTCGGATCGTTGTCCTGGTAGAGTTTGTATTTTAGTTTTTCTCCATGTTCTGAGCCAAAAAATCCAAAATTCTGGGCACTTTTTGTCAGTTCCTCTTTCAGTATGCTTAAGTACATTTCTTTCGTCATTACTTCTTCGAAAATTCTTATTTCACCAACTCCTTGGCTTGAAATGCAACCCCAAACCATAGCAGAGAGTTTACCAAATTTGACGGTAGGTATTATATTTTTACTTTCGAGAGCACTCAGAGGTTTCCTCCAAACTCTGTTTGGCCCATCGTGGCAATACAGCATTATTTTTGTTTTGTCACAAAAAATAACGTTATTCCAATACTCAAGTGGAAGAGATATGTGGTTATTGGCAAAATTAGGCGTTTCTCTATATTTTTGGCTGAAAGTAAAGGTTTTTTTCTAGCTACACGCGATGAATATTTGTTTTTGTTTGGAAATTTTCTAACTGTTTAATGCGACACTGTTACACCACATTCATTTTTAAGGTCCGCAGCTTACTTTCTTGTACTTATTGGAGGGGTTTTCTCGATGTCTCTTATTATTTTTCTTTCAGCCCGTCGAGTAAGCGTCTTTTTTCGTCCACTTAAATTCTTCAATTCTAACGTTTCTTCATTTTCGGCACGATTTATAATGTTATACACAGTTCTCAATTGCAATTGAAATATTTCAGACAATTCTTTCGGAGATTTGCCTTTGTAATAGTGATAATAAACTAATGTAATCGTTTTGGAAACTGTCCGTTTGCCAGGCATACCCTTAATTATACTTTTTATCACAAAGCATACAGAGATGAAAAAAGTGACGTATGAAAAAGGACTAAATCACTTGCGAGGGCTGCTTTCGAAGAAAGAGAAAGAAAACGTTTTTTGGTAGTAAAGTGGCAATGTATAAAAACAAGCCGCTACTATCAACACAAATTGCGTAATCAAAACAAACAATGCAAAAAGGGCAACTTTCGAAGAAGAACACAGAAAAATACAATATTTTTTGTCTCGTGACGCCTCTGTGTGCTCTGTGCTTTTTATCACTAATTTTTATAATTTAAACTTTTGTCGTTAAACATATGTATTTTTTATTTTTATTTTTTTGTTTTCCTTAAAACTTAAAATTTTTTGGCTAACTATTTATAGTTATAATGGCAGGGTACACAAATTTTTGGAGCCTCAACCGCAAACTTCTGAGGGGTTTTCCTTGGTTCTCCACCAGTAAAACGTCTGAGTTATATATGGTTCTCCACCACTCACATTATTTATTTAAGGTTAAAAACGATTGCATATAGTTAATGCAGAAACCGCAAAAACTGTAACTCGGTACAGTTATACGACGCCGAAACACTAAAGGTGGGAGTACATAACACGCGTTAGTTCGTCGACAAGTATCGTGCGTTTGTTTATAAACTTTAGCGCGTCAAAAACTGCAAGTTACACAACACGCGTTACAAAAGCCAATCCTGTCAGCTGTTTTTTATTTGTTTACTTATTTGTGCATTAAAAACGGGTTCGAAAGTATATCAAGATTTTGTTATTTTATTAAATTTATTATTTTTATATAAATATTGTATGTTTTTTAAGCTCTTCAATAAGTTTTTCTTTCATGATTCACAAATTTGTTAAATTATTATTTTTATTGTCAGCTGATTACTTGTCAAAAACACACAACCCGTTAAAAAGTTCAAAGTTAACCAACTTTCTGGCGCAAACGCGTCAAAATATTTTGCATGTAGCTTGTTCTATGAAAACACACTAGCTTAACTTTTTTTGACAGAAGACGACAGAGCGCGCGCGCACTAACGCGTGTTATGTACTTCTACCTTAACCAATGCGGGGTGACAACGCAACAAAAGAAGACAAAGAAAAACGACCTGTTTGTCCTTAAAAAATAATAACAAAAAGCGCTTGCTGCTTCTCCACTCAGATCAGTTTTACGAGTGTAAACATATGTAAGTATGTATACGCAAATAATTGAAAGCATCAATTTTCACACCTCTCAATACCCCAATCGTGTGACAACACAACCCAATGGCACATATACCAATCGAGGACAATATTGTGCTTACTTTTACCAATCAAATGCAACCCTGGTGCGGCAATCGCGTGACTGTTTGCTAAGCAACCGCGCGTCAATAAAAATAACAAAAATGCACCAATATTTATTGTGTTCTTGTGCGGCAATCAAACAACACAATTCGCGCCAATATTTGTCATTTTTTGATTAAATTTAGTTTTTAGTGTATCTTTTAGTGAATAATAAAGATAAATATGAATTTATTTATTATGCGCTATAATTTTTTTTCTTAATTATTGCTATTAACGAAATATGTATGATCACAAGCATAGCTATTCAGTGTGAATATTTTTATTCTGTTCTATTCAAGATATTTAAAAAAAATAAGTATTATTTCTTTTACAGATATTTGTCTTTAACATTTCATATGAATATATTTCTCTAAAATTTTTGCAAATAAAAGTATTCAACAAAACTTTGTTTAAATATACATACATACTTATGATACAATTTTCTTTTTTTTAATGAAGAAACCAACTAGAATAAAAAAGCTACCACAACAGCTGTTTTCGTAGTTGACACAAGTTGGAACAATCGTTTGAATGTGCTGCGGCAACTTTTGCACCAACTAGCGGCAATTAAATTTGTATAAAACAGGGCAATCGTGTGATTTCAGAATATTTGATTGGTGCAATTTCTTTATTGTGCGTCAATTAAGTACAATCAAAATTGTGTCATATTGGTGCATTTGCAGCAATCGTGTGATCCCAGCTTTACAAACGGCCAAATGTTTTGTAATATTTTTATTTTGAAAAGAATTGTTTGACTAACTGTACATACATAATGGCAATCAAATCCTAGACGAGGAGTACACAGAATAAATTTAAAATTGTCTCTAATCAGCAAATTCAATCAGGCAACTCATTTGTCGATTTTGCACCTATTACTAATATGATTATATAGATTACTTAAAATTATAAAAAGTCAAAATTGTTAAAACTTTAATTTAAAAGATTTTGTTATTCGTGCTTAATTCCCAATTTTTATTATTGATAAAAACACTCAAATTTATTGTTGAAGGGACAAGTTATTCCTATGCGCATTTCACTGGTTGCTTAGGTCAGATCGTAAGGAAACTTCATCCAAAAAGATTTTAGAAAAACTAAAGATATTAAACCAAATAAAACTGTTAAGCGTTTAAAAATTATATGCAACAGTTCTACTTGGAACAATATCAAAGTTTAAACAAACGAGCTGGGGCTCGAACCCGGGTTGAATTAACATGTTTCAAGAATCACTACATTCTTTCATCAGAATCACAAAGCATACAGAGATGAAAAAAGTGACGCACTGTGGCTGAAAATTGAATTTCATCGGCCAAAAGTCCAATTTTTTGTCATCGCCGATTTCAAAAATGTAAATGCCATTCGATAGCAAACATATAAGAACTAAAGTATCCAAAAAACTAGATTAAAATATTGGTAATTGTGGCTGTGGCATGCTGCTGGAAACAAATATTTTTTGTTGTTTTAGAAAAAAATTAATTTTTGTAAATTTGATCAGAACTAAATTATGATTTCTCGCAAACCGTTATCAATAATTGGTCGAAATTTTTTTAGTTATGTTAGTGGGATTGTATTCTTTAAGAAATGGTTCATTACATAACTGTATCATTTATACCTGATGTGTTATTAAATGTTTCCACAGGTTCTATATTTTTGTTAAATCCGAATTTTAGAGGAGTAGAACTTGTTAGGGTCAAAAGGGGTTAAAGAGATTTTAGTACCATCAGAAAGCTGAAAGTGTCCTCTTTAACCCCATATATACTTGTTGAACTGTTTGGAACTGTCTGTTGAACACTTTTTTTTCATTTTAATGAAATCACTCGCAACATTTTTTTTTTGCTATTTTTATTTAAGCTGCTCATATGACTGAAATATAACACAATGGTTTACGAACGTTTTGTTTTGAAAAATTATTTTGCTTCTTATGAACGGCTGAACATATTTGAATGAAATTTTAAACTGTCATAGCCGGATAGCTTTTGAGTTGAATTGAAAGAATTGAGGGTCGGGAGTGTAACTTGCGGACCTTTAAAATTGGTAACCTCGGAAATTCAAACTTTTAAAAAATTCACCAAAAATATTTTATGGATTTCAAAAAAAAATTAAACTTAAGGTGTGCTACAAAAAATATACTTAAATTTTTAGGTTATCTCCTTTGCCTTTGGAGATATTCTGATAAAACGGATTTTTTGGCTTGATTTTATAACGATTTTTTTAGTTTTTTAATTGGATGGATTATGTTTTATGTCAAACTCTTATCAATAGTGGGTTCAACATTTTTTATGTTGGTAGTAAAGCAGTCTTCAAACAATGTTATGTTGTATTACTGTACCGATTATACCTGCTGTGTTATAAAATATTTTTTCAGGTTCTATATTGCAGTCAAATTGAAATTCAGAAGTATAGAATTTATGAGGGTCAAAAGGGGTCAGAGAGATTTTACTAGCTGTAGAAAGGTGAAAGTATCTACTTAAAACCCAAATGCACTTTTGTACCTGCTTGGACCAGCCTATAGAACACTTTTTTAGTTTGTGTAAAATTATTCGCAACATTTATTTTGCTCTTTTTATTTTACCTATTCATATGACTGGAATATAAATGTACCAAGCCAAGTTGTGCTGGGTATTTTATATTATATAATTACCAATACCTGTGGGATTTTAAGCGTATCCTACTTTAGCCCAATTTAGTTTTTAATTCTACCTTATTACGCTACCTAGGAACACAGTATAACGCATGCTATGTATAAAAGCCAGTGGTATTCGAAAAAAATCTCAGTTGTTAAAATATATCTAAGCAATTACAATCTAATTTTTAAATGTCTATAAAAATGGAGAGCTTCAGCTATAAAGAATTATCCGAAGAGTATTTTAAAAATAAAAATGAGGAAGATGTTTTAAGTTACATTGAAGGAAAACTCAATTTATATTCCTGCAGCACTGAAATACGATCGGAACTGCAAAATAAAATAATCGATTTCGTCAAAAACTTAAAAAAGCGGTTCAAACAAGTTGGATGGAGTAAACCTAGATTTTACAACAGTTTTGCAAACTGGTTAGATGGCGAACTCAGTGTCCAGATATCTTCAGAAGGTACAAATGAAAATAACCTTGGGAGGCCAAAGAAATCACTTGAGAACTGTAGCGATAGATCTAAAAGGCGGAAGCTTAAGGATATCAACGAAGCAATCGGAGATACAAGTATTCAAGAAGCTTTGCTATATCAACTGCGATCACAAAAAGAACTCACAAAAGTCGATATTATTGAAAAAGTTTTTATCGCTAGTCCCAAGAGAACAAAACGGTTTCTTAAGAGTATTCTAACGCCAAGCGATGAAAAACAGTTTTCAAATGAAGAGGCATTAGCATTATTTTTAGATTTGAAGTTAACAAAAGAGCAATATATTCGGCTCAGAGTGCGTGCAATTGAAAAAGGTTCAAATCTGTATCCTGCTTATCATCACATAACTGCTGCTAAGAAGGAATGTTTGCCACCAAGGGACACTATTAAAATCACACCAATTTCGGCAGAGGTAAAACTTCAAGGTCTACTTAATCATACAGCTCAGCGTTTACTACAATCACTTAGAGGAGATGATTTGAAAAAATATGGGAACTGCAAGTTAACTCTCTTTTGCAAATGGGGATGTGATGGTTCTTCTGGACAGAAACAATACAAGCAATCTATATGTGAAAATACTTCAGATACAGATATGTTCATGATATTTTGTTCCATTGCGATTGGTAAAGAATTTGGAACACTCGGAGCCTTCGACTAGTACGATGCAAACAAAGGATATTTGGAAAAATCTCACACCATCTTCTACAAAATACTGCAGACCAATTAAATTTGAATTTAAAAAGGAAACTGCTGTTACCATTAAAAATGAAACCAGTTATATAAGAGCCCAAATTGCAACACTACGGCCATTAGAATTAGAAATAGATGGCCATATAATTGAAGTTAACTATCAATTAGTGCTAACGATGATAGACGGAAAAGTAGGCCAGGCTTTGACTGACACAAAGGCTTCATCCAGCTGCATTATATGCCAAACCACATCAAGCAAATTAAACCAAGTCCCGGAAAAATCATTAGATAATACTAATGCATATGAATTTGGATTATCGCCGCTACATACAAGAATACGAATTATCACATACTAAAAATCAGGTTTGATTTGGATTTTGGACCATCAGGATCAATAAGAAACAATGAAACCAACCAGGATTTAAGAAGTATAAAAAAGAAGCATGTTCAGGAAGAATTTCGCAAATGTGGCTTGATTATAGACCAACCAAAATAAGGATCAGGCAATACGAATGATGGGAATACAGCAAGAAGGTTCTTTTCTGATCCCAAAAAAGCATCTGAAATAACAGGTGTTGATATAAGTCTTATATCAAGATTTAAAACAATCATTGATGTACTTGCATGCAATGAACAAATTGATTATAGAAAATTTGGGGATTATGCCAAAGAAACAGCTAGAATATATGTCTCCAACGGTTCATAAAATCCTTTATCATGCAGAGGATGTCATTAGGCATCATTTAGTACCACTAGGAGATCTGTCAGAAGAAGCCCAGGAAAAAAGGAATAAAGATTACAGATTTTATAGGGAGCACAATACCAGAAAAATGTCACGAGATTTTACGAACGAAGATCTGTTTAATATATTGTTGGCAACGTCAGATCCGCTCATCTCTAGCATTCGAAGTCAATGGAAAGTAGAACATCGGGACTTAGATGAAGAAGCAAAAGGGTTTCTAATAATTCAGCACACCGATTTTTATACATTTAGAACAGTAATGTTTTCTAATATGTCCATTATTTTCTAGAAAATTCTGAGCAATATCGAATGGTAAATTATATTGCCTTTATTGAACAAAAAAAAATTGAAAGCCGTTTTCCGGGATTGGGAATTTGGGTATTTTTTTTATAAAAAATGGGGATGTTTTTCAGTCCACTGTTTTAAGAACTTCTTAATCTACATAACTGCCAACATTCATTATGATACCTTTATTCATGTTAGATTTATAGAATGTCAAACATTAAAATTATTAAAATATAGTGTTAATGAATAAAAAGTAAAAAAATAATATTTTTAAGGTTTGACATTCTATAAATCTGACATGAACAAAGATATGCTAACGAAATTCGGCAGTTCTGTAGATTAAAAAGTTCTTAAAACAGTGGGCTAAAGAAAATCCCACTTTTTTAATAAAAAAATACCAAAGTTCTCAATCTCAATCATTAGCATTTTTATACTAAATGCTAAAAAACATCAAAAGTTCAACTTTGACCTTAAATTTCTCAACAACTACTGAACTGATTTTAACAAAATTAAAACAGTAAAAAAGTTCAAGAAGTCTTCTCTCCTGCAAAAATTATCTCTATCGGTTCAAAAGTTACAGATTTTTGGCCGATGAAAAACGATTTTCAGCCACTGTGTGACGTATGAGAAATGCCTAAATAATTTAAGAGGGCAGCTTTCAAAGAAAGAAAACTTTTTTTGGTACATAGTGAAGTGGCGATGTGTAAAAACAAAAAATCAACACAAACTGCGCACAGTGGGGCCTTTTGACTTTTTTCGTTGCAAAAATCATAACTTTTGAACTGATACAGATATTTAAAAATTTTAAAAGGCATTTGAAAGAAAACTCCTTTAGCTTTGATATACAGTTAGGGACAAAATTGTTCACGAAATTATAAAACATTTATGTTTATCATGAAAACTATTAAAGTTTCAACTTGGAAACTTTCAAAAACTATTGTATGGGTTTCTACATTTTAAAATAATACTATGTAAACTTATTTTCAAAAGTACCGTTTGTTTTTATATTAATACTAAGCTAACATCCAAACCATATGTGTGAACAATATTGACCCTGTGTGAATCTGTCATAAAAATTCCAACAAAATTTCAAGTTTAATCTGTGGGATTTGCTTTTAAAGTGAGTCAATTAATTCAATTATATTAAATATTTTTAAAATTTGAAAAAAATTCGAGCAGTTAAATTTTGCCTAGTTTTTTCAAGAACTGTAAGTCAGAAGCGGCAATTTTAAAACAAAGCATTGTGAAAAATTTATAAAAAGAAGTCTCACATCGCAAGATCACACAAAATACAACAATTCAGAGAGATTTGAATGTTAAATAAAAAAAAGTGTAGTTTGGATACCAAAAGCAACAAAGCTGGGCGCCCAAAAAAAACTTTAGCCAAATGATTTTCGCGAATCAAAGCGACTTATTGTTACTGGTGTTGTCAGTATAGCTATTAAGGTACGGCAAATACTGAGCATAGAGTACAATTTAGATGTAAGCGCTAAAATCATACGAAGTTGCTTAAGTTCTAGTAGGTTAGTAGCTAGAATAAAGAGCGACAACCCATCTTTTAGCAAAAATAAAAGCTGAAAACGGCTGAAGTTTGCAAAAAAAGTAAGAAAAATTCAGTTTTAAAGATTTAATTCGTGTAACATGCTTAGATCGGACAAAAATTATGGGATTGCAGGCAGGCGGACCGGAGTTAACATGGCTGGCGTAAAAGTGTTAGCGTAAAAGAGTGAAATAATTCCAAATGTTAAAATTTTGATGATCTCATAAATGACATGAGATTGTTTTCGCGGGAACCAGCTTCGAACACTCCGCTAATTCAGAAGTAAAATGTGTGCCAAGCACTACATAATCATCATTAAAGACCCGTTGATTCTAAGATAAGCCATATTCGGCTAAGAATCACGACAGGGTGATATCATTATGCAGGACAACAATATTAAGCATACTTCAGAAATTCCTAAAAGTTAGTTTGAAAAAAATAAAAACTCGAAAATAATTTTACCTAATTAGTCGCCAGAGTAGTAGCCACTTGAGTACCTTTGGTCCTTTCCAAAACACCACTTTTTTTTTTGCTCAGAGGAACCCGCCTAACACTGGATATAAGCTTAGCGAGCTTGCCGTTTAAGCTTGGAAAAAAAGATCCAAAACTGCTAAGAACTCTTGTAAAAGAATGGGAAAAAAAGATTAAGGCAGCTTAAAAGAGCAAATGGAAAACATACCAAACGCTAGGACCCAAATACAACAATAATCTCTAACTAGGGTCATAATTGTTCACATCCAGAAGTCAATACTGATACCGTGTAAAATATTATGAACATATATTTTTTGGAAAAGTTTTTATTTTTGAGTTCTTGAAATGTTCTACTTTTCATATAGTTAAAAATTTTTAAATAGTTATAAATAAAAAAAAATTTATAGCCTATTTTGCCAATAACGCTAAATTTGTGAACAATTTTGTCCCTAACTGTACATGATTTGCAAGGTCATAGGTTAGGCGCGGCACTGTGCACAGTGTCTGTTTTCGACTGTTTTTTTTACAAACATCATAACTTAAAACTTAGTATCATTATTGGCCATAGCTTTGTGAAGGCACTGTGCACAGTGGTTTTTTGGTTGAAAATATCATTATTTTTGAAGTTACCAAGAAATTTGTAATGGGGAAAAAACACTTGATTTTTAAATCTCTTAGGATCAAAATAAGTGCTCCCTTATTGTGATAGGCATTGGACACGATGCCACCTTTGACCTTTCTTGTCGCAAAAATCATATATTTTGAAGTAATGATATTTTTAAAATTTCTCAAACATTTAAAACACAACTTTTTGTGCTTTAAGTGATATTCCCATAGGGAAGTCTAGAAAAAATGCTACTTTAATATAACATGCTATTTTAATATAACTCTTTTTATTTATATAACAGATAAAAATTATTGAAATATTTTTAATACTAATGTTAATTTATAATATTATTATATTTGTAATAGACTTAACATATCGTAGCTATAATTATATTCTTCCAAATCCTTTCGAGATCTAACATGTCTCCGCGATGAAATCAGTGGGTCTGAAGAGGCCGCCAACATATTAAAAAGATCCTCATTCTGTCTAATCCGTGAAATTTTGCAAGTATTCGCATATCTAAAGTGCTTGTAATCTTTGTTTTTGCATTCCTGGGCTTCTTCTGATAAATCTCCAATTGGTAAGCATTGATATTCAATTAAATTTTGGCCATGAGCGAAAAGCTTATGGACCGTAGGAGTAAGTTTCTTCTCAGGGTACTTTTGAGCCAAAAGCTGGGCAGTTTTTGATGCATAATCCTGAAACTTTGGGCCATTTACCATTTCTCTAGAGTTTATAACATTTAGAATAATTGCCAACCTTTTTATAATATGGTTGTCGACACCAGTAATTTGGGCTGTTACCTCATCATTTTCAAAAAACGATCTGGACATGTTACCATCGTTAGTATTTCCATATCCCTGCTTTGGGCAGTCTATTTTTATTCCAAGGTTCTTAAGAAATTCATTTTGTATAATATTTTTTCGATGAATTAGTTTTTCTTTTGGTGTTGCATTCTCATGAAAATTTTCTCCTTCTCTCGGAATTGTATACGCTAATTTTAAATCATAAAATAAGTATTATTATAAGGAATGAACATTTATTTATTTAATCCTAAAAATTGGAAGCATTCACACCCTATTGAATACAGAATTACTTGAAAACAAACACCGAACAGAAATTGCAAAATCAATTGTTTTCTAGGTTTTGTTTAGATATCCTGAAAATTTAAATTTGAGTAGGCATTTTGTTGAATTTATACCCTCGGTATATTATTTAAAAATATAATCTAGTAATATTTACATATTGATATATTTCAGATGTTAAAGAAATAAATCTTTTAGAAGACAACGAAAGTATTAAAAATTGTATAGACATAAAAGCAGGATGTGCTGAATGGGACTTAGTACTTATGGCGATTTCTTTTCTGGGAAATATGTTGCATAAATGTTACATGCTCTATCTCTTTTGTGTAGGTCATGTAACATTTATGCAACATATTTCTCAGAAAAGAAATCGCCATTAGATAATTAGAAAAGAGCACATTCATACAGACAGACAAAATTAAAAAATAAAGAACTTTACATAACTAAATATAAAGTCCTTCAAAATCAAAAGAATTACGAATTGGTTAACAAAATATATTTTCATCTGGCAAATCAATATATTTACATATAACTAATATGTAGTTTAAATTAATTAAAACAAGTAAGAGTGCTATATTCGGCTATGCCGAATCTTATATACCCTTCACCATTGTGCGAGCAGAATACAGAGCAACTAGACAAAAACTAAATAAAACTGGTAAATATTTTTTTTTTTAAATAAGACACAAACGAAACTATCGTATCGAATAAACTATTGAATTTTTTTTGCATACGATAGACACTGGCGTATCGAATGAAAACTCGATAAATGTAATGTCGAGTTACTCGATGTCGAATGCTATTATTTCAAATTCAATACATTTCATTCGATATCGAGTTTCAAGATACCAAAATAAATAATTTCGATGAATTTTGCTCGATATCGTATGCGGTGATTAGACCCCAGTATTTCTGTTATAACTCATACAAAGTTCCGACATTTTGATATATAAGTCATATCCATAGGAAGTATAGCAGCCCTAAAATTTAGGTTTTTATAAAAATTTTGATGTTTTTTAGCCCATTTTTTGAGTATTTTGCTCATAAATTACCCATTGTCTAACCGATTTGATAGTTTTATATACCGACGTGTTAAAGAAGAATTTTACCATTTACTTAAGTTATATTTATATATAAACATTTATATAAACTTTTAAATACATATTTTAACAAAGTTAATTATAAAAAAGAGTAATTTTTGTGGATTCAGTATTTCGGTTATAACTCTGCCATTTTTTAACCGATTTGGCATTTACCATTTACTTTAGTTATAAAGCTTAGACTCGGGGAGATCTATGGTTCCCGAAAGTTGGGTATTTATTAAAATAAAATATGTTCTACTAAAAATTTCCGATACTTTGATATATTAGTCATATCCATAGGACATATGGCAGCCCTTAAATTTAGGTTTGTATAAAATTTTTAAATTTTTTTTGTACGAGAGGTACCACGCCCACTTCTCCAATCCCGCCCACATTTTGTAGGATGGTGTGTATTGGCAACCTAAATGTGTGTACCTAATTTGGAAACTTTGGCTCTTGCCGTTCTCAAGATATACAGGAATAAAAAAATACAACAACAACAAGGGATTTTTGGAAAAATTTAGAGGTAGTCGTCGTTTTTTGCTCATATCTACGTCATGTTTGGACCGATCTGGCTGAATTTCAATAGCAAGAAATGGTGGACTGTATGTAACATAAATGTAAAACAACCTAGCCGCTATCATGTCTGGATTATCCGGAAAACACATATCAAACGTAAGACGGACAGACGGGCATCGTTAAATCAACTTCTCTTCTCATATGGACCCAGAATATATATACTTTATGGGGTCTAAAATCAATATTGTGGAAATTACAAACGTTATGACAAACTTATATATACCCTTTTACACCTGTGGTGAAGGGTATAAAAATAATCAGGCTCGAGG
Source organism: Pollenia angustigena (assembly GCA_930367215.1). Classification (NCBI taxonomy): domain Eukaryota; kingdom Metazoa; phylum Arthropoda; class Insecta; order Diptera; family Polleniidae; genus Pollenia; species Pollenia angustigena. The sequence goes on along the minus strand of OV884057.1, from coordinate 67,187,061 downwards.
TCTGTGTTATAATCTTTTATTTATTTATTTATTTTTTTTTTTTGAAGAAAAATAAAAATATTTTGATATTGAATGCAGATAAATGGAACGTCACAGTGGCAATGGATAAAAATGATAATGAGACAAAGATGAACACTATACTTAATGATATGATGACATACAGAAAAATAAATAAAGATCCTACGTCATCTCTTCCAGAGAAAAATAATTATTTAGTCAACGAACTCCTTAAGTGCAATAGTAGTATATCTGTGCTGGAAAAGAATAGGCTTAAAAATGATGCGAGCTTTTGCTCCAAGAATTTATGGACTGCCGAAAATACATAACGGACGGTTTACCACTTAGACCGATATGTTCCTCAATTAACTCTTCGGCTAATGAGCTACATATGTAAGCTTTTAGCGAATATTTTAAAAAAGCTTACAGAGAATTCTGAATTTAATGTTAGGGAAGCCATGCAAATTAGAGATATGGTAAAGAAAAGTACAATATGTGATGACGAAAAACTTATATCTTTTGACGTAGTATCATTATTCCCAAGTATTCCAGAAGACTATGCAATAGAAATTATTTATAATGAATGGGATGATATAACACCACAATACAAATAAGAAGCTGACAAAGGTCATTGATGTCTGTACTTTCATCTAAACAAAAAGGAAAGAATTTATAATTTATTAATTTTTCCATAATAACGGATTCTACTGCTTCCCCTTATTTAGTCATATGCCGTTCTACGCTGCGACGAGACAAGGAAAAAGATTCTGTAAGCTTAGCTTCATAACTAAGTCTTAAGAAAATTTTGTCAAACCTATTTTAAATAAATATCCCATCAGAAAATGGTCCTCCCTGCCTAACAATATCCAAACTTATAAACTTTGATATTTCCACCTCTTCTTTGGTATGGTAGCAACTATTCTTTTATTTTTCCTAAATAAATGTCTTTATACTTATTTAAAATTTCTTCCCTTTCCTTCCCAATAGCGCTATGAAAAGTATCATAATGCCTTTTAATGACATACTCCCTTTTTTCCTTAAAGCTTCGATAACATAAAAGGCATTGTATGTTATCAAACGCATTATTTACAGCAAAATATTTTTCGCATAATACAATAACATAATACAATAACATCTAAATTGAAGAGGTTAAGAATACCTGTGGAATCTCTTAGTGCAATTGTGGTATTGAGCGCACACCATTGGTTTAAATTTTAAACATAATTTTGACTTTTACATGAACTCGCTCTGCTACTTAACCCTCTGTGTTTCTAAACTTTTATTAATCTGAAGAACTTACATCCATTGGAATAAAGTTTTCTTAACATTTTAAAACAAACTCTCAACAACTTTGCATTTCGTTTGAGAGCAACTATCCCTCTCAGGTAAGAGTCAGCATTTAAACCCCCCTACACTAGAAAAGAAAGCTAACCCTTGTTTTCTTTCCTTTGTTCTAACCTCCAATAACACTGAGGAACAAATTCAGGTTAGCAAAAGTTAGGTCGATTCTGAGAGTGAGGGGTGAAAATAGAGGCTAAATTAGATACGCGGCGTTTGTTTATGTTAGTTAGAATTTTTTTTTTAATCGACCTTCAAAATTTGCAGTCAAATGCCGATTTTCAGCATATTGTTGTGCTAGAGACCTGTGCATATTGTTGTGCTTGAGACCTGTGCAAGAATTAAAAATGTTTAAAAAAATGGTTTAGAAAATTTTTGTGGTGCTTATGGAGCAAAATGTCGGAAAAATTATTTGTTTTTCATGCTTTTTGAAAATGTTTTCCACAAAACTAAGTTTTTTTTTGCTTTCTGTTTTATCTTTAATATGCTTCTCAGTTTCTTCAATAAATTTCATTTGAAAAGAAAACAATCATAATACAAAACTTGCGTTTTCCAGCGTAATATTAATTTAATTCTCATTTTTTATGTACCAATATGGTTCAGTGTTGGTTTTGAATAATCATTGAAAAAGAAATTATAAAAGTATGAAAAAAACATAATTTTGAAATGCAGTTTGGTGATAACGTTCGCCTTGCTCATCAGATTCACTTGGCACCTGTTGAGCGAGTGGATCAAGATGCTGATGCAAAAGATGAATTTTGTACGACATTAACCCCAATTTCATCGAAAGCTGCCAACATGTTTACAACAGATTGCCTGTAGGGTCTCTGGGGGGAATCCAACCCCTTGATGGACTAGCTAGTTATTTTTTCACTAAAACTGTGAGAGTAAAATTAGAGAGTAAATCTTTGTTCGTAATAGTTTGAACGCGCAAATGGCGGCTTGGAGTATGAATAAATACTCAAATGTAAATACCCATATTGTAAACAATAATTACTCTTAACTTTTTTTAACCAATTTTTTTTATGACGACATGCAAAGTATATGCGTAATCTTTATTTCAGTATAACACTGTTTACTATTGCACCTCTATCGTTTTTGGGAGTTAGATTGGCACGTTCGCATAACCAGTCGTTGGGTTTTAAATTAATATTTTCGAAATCGGGTTATATTTGCTTAATCAATTTGTCTAAGCTCTTAACATTGACTCCAAGCTCTTTAGGTAAAATAATTATATTTTGAATACATAACTATAATTTGTCAAACTCACCCTTTTCAATTTTTATTAAAATACATGTCACCTTTCAAATGAACACGCATGTTTTTTTAAGAGAAAGCTAAATAATAAGAGACCATAGATGCGATGATTTGATGCATGCTTTAACTTCATCTGCACGAGTTCCTCCAGGAACTAGTGGCAGCTTTTGACGAAAGTCACCAGCTAACAACACAGTTATACCGCCCATTACCAAATTATTTGATTTTATATCCTGGATTGTCCTATTTACTGCCTCAAATGTCCCTTTATGAGCAATAGTACTCTCATCCCATACAATTAACTTACAACCGCGAAGTACTTGTGCTAAGTTGCTTTGTTTTGATATATTGCACATAGGTATATCAATATGATTTAATTCAAGCGGGATCTTTAAAGCAGCATGTGCGGTTCTACCGCCTTCGAAAAATGTTGCTACTATACCTGACGACGCTAATGCCAGTGCAATATTACCTTCACTTCGTATTTTCGTGAGGAGAGGGTTTAAAAGAATTGTTTTGCCAGTACCTCCGGGAGCATCAAGAAAAAATAACTGGCCTAAATTAATTTTAACACTTTCTATAATTTTGTTGTACACCTTTTGTTGTTCGTCTGATAGAGGATTATATTTAATTATAACTTCTCTTTATAAATTATTCACATCGTAATTAATTTCAGATATTCTGCATTTGGTTGAGTGCTATGCGATCTTTTAGGTATTGATAAACCATATTGCACTAAATATATTAGTCCCATACAAAGAGCGATATATTCAAAAAAAATTAGGCATTTGTTGTATACTGCATCCATATTGTGCACTTCTTGTTGACATTCTCTTTCCATTTGCCTTTTTATATCGGAAAATTTGTCTTTGTACTTTTCCCAAAGAACTGAAGCATTTGAAAGTTGGCAATTTTTCAACATAATGCGAAAAGATCACGGAGCTTAATAAAGTACATTTTCCCAGTGCATGTCATCTTCTAGCAATCCCTAAGCTAAGCATGCTGTCTAAAAAGTGAAATGTATTTCATAGTTGATAGTTTTTAAATCTATGTATGATGTTGGACTCTTCAATACATGCAGAAGCTTTCTTTCTCAAGCAAAAACATTCTGCGTAATTTGGATGAGTAGTATAAACTCTTCCTAAAACATCATCTTTTTTAACATTCGGCCATCCATCAACAGGTTTTAGACTCTTTCTTCTTTTAAATTTTTAATGTTTCTACAAATGTACTACTGTGGTACTTCTGAGTAAATAATTGTTTTAGCAAATCCATCTGATCTACACAATTCAAAAAAGCCCAATAGTGTTGTTTGCAGCGGATTACTTATCTGCTGCATACGATTTTAAGCAGTAAAATAAACACGCTGGCCATTTTCTAGATGTATAGCTAAATTGAATACAGGTGGATACCTTTCATGAATTAAATAAAGATAATATTCTCCACGCAGCTTCCGAGCTACTTATGTACCGTCCAGACTCAAATATTGCAACATCGTCCTTATCATTTTCTTTAGAACTTTTTTGAGTTTTCAAATTAATAATTTATTTAAAGCTTTCATCATCAGCTATCGTTGTTTAAAAAAAGAGCGGAATTTGAATACACATCAAAAAGTTATATCATAAAATGTAAATGAGCTTCGTCGATTCGACGAACAGTAACCATCCAGGGTTAAATACATCACAGTATGTTTTTATAAAAGTATCTATATTGATAATAAATTTTGTTCAATAACTTCGCAAATATTCGACCTTTTTGCATAATTTTTGTGCATACAATTTGAACAAATGTAATAACCGCAGTCCTTACATACAAAATAGTTAATACAGTTAATACAGATTTTTTATGCAGGTAAATCCAAAATGGAGTCTGCTGGGAATCTCACAAAGAGTGTTTTTGGTCGTCGACGAGCTCATTTTTTAATTGAGAGATTTTTCCATAACGCAGCAAAAAACGCTTATATTAATCGCAAAGGGAATCGTTTAGATGTATGTAGAGATTATCTAACGAGTCTTATAAAATGCTTGCCAAGAATCGTATGTAGAGATTATCTAACGAGTCTTATAAAATGCTTGCCAAGAATTGTATGAGACTCATGTAGGTATTATTTTACAACTCGTGAAATGCTCAGCCGTATGAATGAGATACCTAAATAAGGGTATCAGGTGTATTTTTCATGCCAAAACTTCCAATATTATACAATTTCTTTAGAACCAACCTTAAGATCGCGAAATCAACACCATCCTGTCGGAAAATCCTTTGTTACAGATCCTAAAGCCCTTATGGCACTACATTTTTCATTCATTAATTGATACAGAATTGATAGAAAGAAACAGTAAATGCTAGAAAGAGCAAATTATAAAAAATGTAAACAAAGTTTTTTTAGTTTTTTTCTCTCTTGTTATGCTTTTGTTTCAGGGATGGCGTTAAGAATTTTTAAAATTGTACCAACAACCGTTAAAAATTGTACCTAATTGTTCTAAAAGATTATTTTAGTTGAAATTAATTTTATTTATGTTCTAAAAAAACACCACAAAAATGTATAATAAATCTTAGATTAAAAAGTATTTACAAAAAAGTACAATTGAAACAACTTAGCCATCCCTTTTCTGTTAATTTTATTAAATGTTGCCAACTTTTTGTTTATGAGAAACCTAAAAACAAAAAGCGGTAAATCGCTTAATTTTCCCATATGCCGCTGATTCACCAACACTTTTAATATTTCAAACTTGAAATGTCAATTTTAAGTTGAACAATTTTACATTTTTTTTGACATAAATTCATTTTATATCGATAACATTAGTAAAATTTTTGACAGTTTGCCATTTATCTTATTACAGCTGAACCTTTCGCACTTGGTAAATTTTTCTATTACTTTATATTTGCACTGTTCACCAAAACTTGAACAATGCATTAAAAATGTAGTGTCATAAGGGTTTTAGGCCGGATTGTTTTATTAAAATTGTATTGGCAATAGCATTTTCATACATCAAAAACGGTAGCTCAGTAATTGTTATACGACTCTTACAGAGAGTCCCAAAAGGTTCAGTCCAAGATTTTAAGACGAGCGTGTCAAAAATTAACAATTTATGGAAAAAAACAAAATATTTGCCATTTATATTTTTATAAACAGCCTAAATTGGATATTTATGTAAAAAAGTGGTCACCATATATTTTTATGTGTGCAGCTAACGTTGATGTTTTGTATGAAAATATTTTAAAGCTACCCAAAAATATGAAAAATGTGCAGGTATACAAAATGCACGTAAACAAGGATTTTGAAGAATAATTCCAGAAAATAACTAATTTGGGCAGTAATGTCAAAGTGCAGTTAACTTTGTTTTTTTGTATGAAAATAATTTTAAAATGCCAAAAATTTTGTGCATTTATCTTAAATGTGCAGGTATAGAAAGTGCACTTAAAAAAGGAATTTGTATGGAATTATAGCGAATAATTCCAAAAATTATCAGTTTTGTGCAGTTAAGTCAAAAGTGCACGTAAGCAAAAGGCAGTTAAGTCAAAACTACTGTATTTTCTTTTTTTAAACATCCACAATAGCAACAGAATCTTGTTTTATCACCTTGATGTTTTAACAACAAATTTTTTACATCTTTTCGAAGCTTATTGGGTTTAATTAAGTTTGTTAAAGGCTCATGTTTTAGCCTGTACCATCTGTTTGCAAAAAAATCTCTTTTTTTAATTATCAAAAAGTAATTTAAATTTTTGGGAATACAAAATTTTAATTTCAAAAGATTTTGTTATTCGTGCTTAATTCCCAGTTTTTTATCTTGATAAAAACCCTTGAAATTCATTTTATTGTTGATGTGTTTTGCTTAAACTTTGATATTGTTACAAGTAGAACTGTTGCTTATAAGTCTTATACGTTTAACAGTTTTATTTGGTTTAATACCTTTAGTTTTTCTAAAATTTTTATGGATGAAGTTTCCTGATGATCTGGCCTAAGCAACCAGTGAAATGCGCAAAGGAATAGCTTATGCCATCAACAATAAATTTCAAGTGTTTTTATCAAGAATAAAAACTGGGAATTAAGCACGAATAACAAAATCTTTTGAAAACTCTGTTCAATATTAGACAGTAATGCCATAAATATTTTTCGTTTATTATACTTCTAAACCTATCATCATAAAGCCGCTTTCTTTCGCCCTCACCTGGAAAAAAATTTTGGAGCACATAATGTGTAATGAGCAGAATACAATATTGGTATAAATAGCCATTCAGGCTGATTTGTCATCAGCAGTTTTAACTTATTAAACTGTATATCATCAATTTGACCAGGTAAACAGAAGCAAGCAATTGATCTACTTTCTTTAATTACAGCTAAAAATTAAGCATCTCAAACAAAATAAGTTAATTTTTCTCCATTGTTTAAGGAATTCCAGTCTGAAGTTTCCACATAATCATAGAATCCAAAACCAATTGGATCTGCAACATTAACAACTTCAGTGAAAAGTAAGTCAAATTTGAAAAGAAATAAATGTTCTTTATTGACATTTATTTCATGTCTTTTAGTTTTATTTTTCGAATTTGCATAACTGCTTTTGTTGTTTTTGACTCAAACAACATTTGGGCCATTCTGGGTCAGAATTTAGGGAAACTTTGTTATAACTATGATCTTTTTCTATTACTTTAATACTGAAACTCTTAGAACTATCGGTTTTATTTTCGATAGGCGTTGATGTAATATAAGAATAATCTTTATTTATTCTTTCATAATTATCAAGTTCATCATATTGGTTTAAACTAGTTATTGTATCTTCAATTTCTTTGCCCATCAACCCAAACATTCTGAAGTCACAATCAGTTTTTATTTTATTTACAAACACATCGGCTCTTACAGATTTTTCTGGAAGAATTATATGTTTTCACAAAAAATATGTAAATTCTACAGGATTACTTATATGTTCCCATGATGAATCGGCAGAAATTCCCATAATATTTGTCCAGAGAACAATAACTGGGCAATATTTATTTAAAATAAAATTACACATTTCATTATTACAATATTTATTTAAATTTTGTCCTTTATTAATATGTTTAATATCTCTTTCAACTTCTTAATAAATTAAAAGAAACATTTTACGAAATGGACTATTAGACGCAATTGATTGTAATGGATCTATTCTGTCATCATCAGGTAGGTCGTATTTATTTTCTATCTTTTAATCATCAACTTCTATTAAACATCCACGTTATATCTCAAAGCTGATTTCTAAGTTATGACACTTATATGGCTTAAGCAAAACTGTAAGAATATGTTTAAACCACCGTTGGCATTCGTCAACAGTACTAAAACTAAAAGCAGCCATTAAAGCATTTTTAAATAGAGGCCTTAAAATATGTTTCCCCCCAACCTTTCGTCTAATCCTTTGCAAATAATGTGAATGTAATGACATTTACATCACTTCAATTTATTTTAAATTTATTTAAAAATTCGGAACAAGCATTAAGGTTTGATTGTTAAAACTTTTTAACACGGCACCGTATAATGCGGCACTAACGTCAGTGCAACCCTTTTGCAGCAAGGCCATTGGAACTGATATTTTACTTTGTGCTCTTTGAAAAATAGCTTTAAATTATCTAAATAAATCACATATTTGCTTCATTGTACGTGCAGAGAGAATTGCTTCTTTTTTTAAGCACAATCTTAAGTTTTTACACTTTCGAATGAAGCATCAAAGTGTAAAGTAAATTTTTAATCTTCAAGGATTTAATTATTGCTTGAGATTGTCTGAAACGTATATTTCTCCCATGTGTAAACAACAAAGGGAGAAAAAAGCTTATGAATATAGTTTTTATATAGACCCATTTGCATTAAGTAAAGAGTATAAAATGGATCTTTGTGATAACCTCTCTCAATGTATCCTTCAGATTTAATTTTTCTATAAGTTTCTAATTTTTGAATATTTTGTAAATTTCCTTTGTCCGCAATATCATCTGCTGCATTCAAAATTTGTTCTATTCTAAATAAATATGTATGCTTTCTTTCCCTTTAGTTTATTTTTAAATACATGTCTTTTTACTCCTCTTATTTGACCAACTTTATTCTAATTTTCGGCAAGATCCAACTCTTTTGTTCAATCGTTACAATATGCATACAATGAAGTATGTTCAATGCATTTTTTTATATTATAGAAACATAAGATACAAACATTGTTATATTTTAAACATTCTTCTCTAATAATATCTTCGAGCAGTTTCTTTTGTGTTATTTTGTCTATAGTTCCAATCTTTACAGTATCTAAATCAACAGTAAAAGAGCAATCAAAAATATTTGCTTTAAATTCTCTCATACGTTGACTGCACTTTGATTTCGAACTTATTACGTATTTGTTGCATTTTTCATTCGGAGTTGGTTCTTTTCTATATTTCAAGAAATCTGAAACATTTAGAGAATCGTCTGTTTTCTCAAATGGGCTTAAAGTATGATCTCGTTTTTTATTCCCAAGTGTTAATTTATTATTACTTTCCAAATTATTACAAACTGGTTTTTTAATGCATGGTGTACTATAAAAAAATTCATCCATATTAAAATTTGGTTTATCTATTAAAATTTCTTTTAAGCAGGATTTAATGTCACTAAAATTCGAGTCACTGTTAGAAGAAATCTTCTTCAATTGTGAAATTTCTCTAACAGAGTCATTTAAGTTACCAGAAATAGATTTAAATTGATCGAAAAAGTTTTCCGATAATTACTTAAATGAATCATGCAAAATTTCATTTAATTTTTTTTTTTTAAATTTCCATATTAAATATATTGTTTGTTTCCTATATAGTGATATCACAACTCTCATTGCTTTGTATTTAATGACTAGATACATTTTGTTCTTTATTTGCTGAAAAATTATTTTCAGACTCTGATAATTTAGCTTCTACTGAAGTATTTAAATTATTATTTTCATTTAAATGCAATTTTGGTTTCACATTTAGTTTCCCGATTTTCATTAAGGTCAGACAATAAAGCCGAAATATAAGCTTGTTCCGTTGGAAAACTTTCTAAATCCAAGGAAGTCGTATTATTTTCAGACATTCCTAAACTAGAAATGATTGCATTTCTTGATTTTAAAATACGTCTTGCAATAACAGATATTCGTTTGCAAGTTTTTGCATTTCTTTTTACTCTGTTATATTTGCTTCCGTTTTTATTTACAAGATCTACAACATTTTCAAAATAAATTTGAAGTTTTTTTCTAATTGTAAATGAGTTCTTTTGAACTATTAATATTTATATCTGAGTTACTTAACCTAACCTTTGTTATTAATATGTATGTATGTCGTCATGTGGAATATTTAGAAAGGAGTTGTTTAAGTTATAAAAAAATTTAAGAATTTACTTAGCACTTCTGACGCTTTTTGCCGAGCATTAAAATGCACGAATTTTTGGGAAGTGAAACAAATCAAAAGTGACTTAAATTAATTCTGTTTTTATTAAAATTAACAACGGGCTTATTCTAAATTTTAACCCATCATCAGCATTTACCCAAATTGATTAATTTAACTTAAATGATTTAAACCGTGGGAATGCTGATGTTGCTTTTAATTTTAAAATCAAGAAAACTTAAATTACAATATGTATGTATATGCATGTAAATGAGATTCATTAAATGTTAATTCTATATCACTTACCTTTCAAAAATAGGAAACAATAACTGATCCCGGAGAAATGTATGTATGAATGTACTTTTGAATAAGCTTTCCATTCTTCAAAAGACACATTGCCCCTCTTCAACCAGTTGTGACTACTAATGTTTGTTCCTATCCGAATCTGTTTAGAAGTGTTATTCCTCCAGGTACTTTAAAGCGCGCTCTGTTGCTTGGAACCTATATCGCAGACATCGATGCGGGGATTAGGTGGATTAAGCTTGCATCCAAGGGCTTTCCATCACGGGCAGAATTGAAATACAGCACATTTTTGAAAATATTTGTAATAGGTTGCGGTTATCATGCAAATGCACATTTTTTGTCGGTAGAACTACATTTTGTCGCCCATTTACGAACACTAACGTTGAATTGCTGGCCTTTCGATATTAGAGAGGCAGACCGTACGGTCCTCTAAAAATTACCGTTTTTGAGAAGAAATTACCGTACGCAAAGGTTTTTAATTTAAACATTCACAGCAGTATTCAAAAATTATTTACTTAAATTTTAAATGTGTTTTATGAAAAATTTTAATGAAAATCCTTGTTTTAAAATACATTTTAAACCAAAATTATTGTATTTTTATCAATACGAAAGTAAAAACATCATATATGTAAATAAAATTCTAACGTTACTGTCAGACTGATTCATCATCGCACAGCCTAAACGACTGAAGCTAAAAAGTTTAAATTTGTACCGGAGGTTGGTCTCTCGTTTTGGAAAAAAATAACACGAAATATTCATATCTACCCGCTGTAAAATAAAGTGCAATTTTGTCATCTTCTTATGATGAAACGATTGGTTTAAAAGTTCTTTTTCATACGCCTTAAATACAAAATTAATATGTAATAGTTTTGCTTCTACTGAAAAGTTTTAATATTTACTATAGTTAAATGCATCCATCAAATTATAGCTATTTTAAATGCCTAAAAAGTTTTTGATTTTGAAACAAACAAAAATTTTAAAATAGTATTAATAATATACAATGAGTTTTTTAATTTTTCATATTTTACACTTATCACTGTAACCTTTGAATTTGCAGAAACATAAACATTCTTGATTTTTTGTATAACATTCATCTATTTTTAAAATTGCCGTTGAAAATAACCTCTCAAAAGTTAAAATCATAAAGCCTTCATATGTAAGTTTGTAGGTATGTATATGAATATTAAAAACCCAAATCTTCATATTACAGTATTTTAAATGAAATTACCTTGCTACCTTTTGAGGCTCAAAATTACCGTAAAAAAGGGTAATTACCGTACGGTTAATATCACTGGATGCAGATACTGCAGAATCTCAAAAGGTTATGTATGTGTCTCTTTGCGTGTCTACCAAGACGATTCATATTGATGGTGTTAGCGATGGGATCGTTTCATCACCCGTCGTGCTGCATGTATTCTGACGATGCCAGAAACTTTGTTGGCGCCGCTAGAGAGACCGACGCCGACTTCGCGAAACATGTAAAAGAGCTCCGTGACATGGCTGTAGAGAATTATGGTCGCCAGCAATTGGCGTGGTAGGTACTTTCTCCCTGCTGCATCCCCTCACATGGAAGGATTATTGGAGGCAGGGGTAAAAAGCATATAAAAAAGTGAAATTTGCATTTAAGGAGCTCTCACTCTTGGTACTTTGTCAGAAAACGCTGAAGATGGTGCGTGTGCGGCCCGACCCGGCTGTGAACCCTTTTGTACGCGAGTTCTGCTTGACCCCACCGTTGACGTATCACAGCGGTCATGTATCACCCTTGACGAAACTAGGGCCTTGGGGTGCCGTACCACCCTCACAGTGTTCCACGGCGCAAACGACAGCTGCAAGTTCGAGGTGGGGTAGTAGTCGAAAGTCGCCCGTATGGCAGGTCTTCAGCTGCCAGAGTAGGAGTGTATAAAGCCCGGGGGAAATACCTCGTTGGCGGACCCACAGTGGCACTTCGATGCTGAATACTATGTCCCACTTGGGGGCGATTTTCCTCGTGCCGTCGCACATAGGGGTTTTTTGTCAATCTAGCCCGACATTCCTTTTTGTTTTACATTATAATGCTTCTTAAAAATTATTTAGTGTCCCTAGATCGATGAAACTTAGCAGAAATATGTGTTATTGTCATAGGCAGGTAAACCTTAAAAGTAAATAAAATCGGACCAAGGAGAAAAAAAGTTCCCCCTAGAAAAACTAATCCAACCTCTGAAAAATTCTATTTTTTTTTAAAGTTTTCCCATACTTTAGAATGGCAAAAGTTAAAAAACCTGAAATTGAACAAGGAGATCGTAAAATTACACTTTTCGACACCTTTTGTGGGCGGTTGCATAAAATAATATAAAAAAAAATGTAAATATTAAAAGAAATATGTAGTAATCTACCGCCTTAATACTAAAAAAATTAAATTTTTGAAATTTTATGGGCAGGGGAAGGATTCCCTCCAAACTCATCCCCCAGAACGACCCTGTCAAAAAATTTTTTGTTTTTTGCTAATATCCAAAAAATATTAATTTTTAAGATTTTTTCCTCTCTTAAACAATAGTTTTGTCCTCATCCGATCTTAATTGCCACTTTTTCACTGTGAGTTTATATGACAGGTGTAATATGCTCTCAAATAGACGAATTCTGGCGTGCAAAGTAGATAATCCGAAACAAAGTGCATCTACGTCTATATCTCTTTTGATTTTCAAATTGTTAAATTCTTTTGAAGTAGCCCCACAAATATAGCACTTCATTGTGGAAGTAGTTTGTGTTGCGGCATTACGTACTTTTGCATCTATCATTGTAAATACCATTGTATGTTTTATGGAATATAACTTTCCTTCCATTAAAAAATGTGTGTTTTGTAATGTACTAATATAAGGTAACCATACGTACTCTTTTTCAGAGGACAATCATCTATTTCAACTGGCTGTCATCTATAATATTTGTGTCCTCCTTTATCCTCTATTTTTTCATAATCTGTCATCTTTGTCCTCTTTATTTTTAAATGCATGATCAATATTTGTTTTTATTTTTATAAATAAAAATCAATTTTATTTCACTGCGATCACTGGTTTTTTCTGTCAAATCTTATGTTAAATGTCGTGCCGTAATTGTTCTTTTCATACTCCCACTGAACTCTCATAAACTTGCAGTATACAATTTTAAATAAGTTAGTGCAATAAATTTTTAAGTTTCGTTATATTGTAAACTAAATTTAATTATTTTTAAGTAAATGTAAATTTTTATATATCGTCGGCTTAATATGCAAATCTAAAATTTTACAGGAAAAACTTTTTATTTTTCCTATTTGCTGCTTGGTAGGAAAACCAAAAAAATAGTTGATTCGACACACTTCCAGACTCAAATTGAAGAAAAACAACATGCTGGTCGACGAGGCATACCTTTCTCTACCACACGGCATCAAAATCTCAATTAACTTAAAAAATAGATTTAGCAGGTTTGCATATTAAGTCGACGATATGGGCATTTCCTGGGGTCACGAACATACGTTCGTACGCTTTTAATATACAAATAATATAGAAAACAAAACTTTTCCTAGTATTTTTTTCCGATTCGATAGCTTTTGGGCAGCTCTATGTTAAGTGCAAAATATGTATGGATTTCATCGAGTTTAAGTTTTCATAACGATAGTTATAAACATGTTGTGACGAACGTACGCAAAATAGGGTGGCATGTCCAAAAAGTGTAATAATGTCCAGCAGAGCAGTGTCTTACAAACTCGAAAGCATAGCCGGCCTTGGGCCGGGCGCAGGGATTTTCTCCTCTATGATAAAACAAGTACCGGCTTCGCTAACTAAAGCTTCTCTGCACAGTCGGCCTTCGGCCGGTCGCAAGGATTTTCCCCTCTATGGTATAACAAACACCCGCCTCGCTAACTAAAGCTTCTTTGCGAAGTCGGCCTTCGTTCGGAAACAAGGCAGATTTTAGAAGCTTTACTTAGCGAAACCGGTACTTGTTATACCATATAGGAGAAAATCCTTGCGCCCGGCCCAAGGCCGGCTATACAGAGAAGCTTTAGTTAGCGAAGCCGGTGTTTGTTATACCATAGAGGAGAAAATCCTTGCGACCGCAGAGAAGCTTTAGTTAGCAAAGCCGGTACTTGTTTTATCATATAGGCTGGCTTTGCAGAGAAGCTTAAGTTAGCGAGCCGAGATGCTTTAGTAAGCGCAGCCGGTATTTGTTACACCGTAGGGGAAAAAATACTTGCGCCCAAAAGTGTTTTCGTTATATATTTATTATATGCACTTGGAGAAAAAACAACTAAACCATTTTAAAATAATGTTAACCATATTATGTTTAATTTAACCAAATCATTGTCATCGACAACCATATTATGTTTCTTTTAAAATAGTTTTGTTAGTTGTGACCATAAAAAAACATGTTTTTCTCTGCGTGTATGTAGATCTTTTTTTGTATTTTAATTCTTTAGTAGGTGTGGACCTTATGACATTTTTAAAAATGACATAATGTCCATTTACAAAGTGTCTTAATGCCCACGGACATTATGACATTTTCAAAAGACGTTATGTTATGCCACCCAAAATAGAAGTCAACTTTGGCTGACAGTAGTGAAATGTAAAAATCTGCAAAATGAAACGGAATATTCAAAAGTGATTAATTTACTTTTAAAGTGTATTAATGTAGATCTCTATCCAGTATTAACACAATAAAATATATATTTTTTTTTTTTTTAAGTTGTTTTTATTCGACCTTTTAATATACGTATAAATAAAAAAGCTTTTACTTCAAGCTCGAGGCCAGTACCGGTTGTCCTTAATGCAAAATTTTACAACTCTTAAAACTAATGATTTTAATATATTTGTATATCCTTCAATTTCATCCCATCTATCCTCAATTATAACTAACGCTAAATCAACAGGCACACTCGGAAACAAAGCTACAACATCAAACGAAATCAATCTTTCATCGTCTTCAATAGTCAGTTCTTTTATCTTATTTTTAAATTGCACGGAGTCCTTCACATTGTATTTCGTTTCTTCAGTAATCATTTTTAAAACACTAGTAATATGCTTACACAATTCACTTGATGGGGCATTAATGCTGGAGCAGATGGGTCTTAATGGATAGCCCTCTTTATGCATTTTTGGGAGGCCCTAAATTCTTGGAGCATTGGCTGTGTCAGTCTTTAATCTTTTCCTTTGGTTTTCTGAAATCATGTTATTTTTAAACATCTCTTCTACTAGCTCATTATTTATCTTCTGAAGTCCGTTTGTAGGATCCTTATGCACACGTTGGTAAGTCATCATATCTCCAATTATATGTTTCATTCTGGTTTGATATTCGTCCTTTTCCATAGCTACGGTCACATTCCCTTTATCCGCATTTAAAATAAGAATGTTTTTAATCCTTTTTAAGAATTGTTTTGCTTTTTCTACAATATTTAATGTAAATTTATCCCTATTGTTAACTTTCAGTTTATTTAAATGGTTGTCAATTATTGATGTAAATTTAGAACTGGCTATTTCTTTGTCATCTCTGTTATCTAAAGTCTATGAATAAAGTCCTCTCCCTCTGCAATGTATTTGATCATTGGGAATTTATCTTTTGTAACCGGCAATGCATGTTTTTGACCAAGGGATAATATCCACTGTATTTCCTCTGGAATGACAGTTTTTGTCTTATTCACAAACCAGTTTTTATTAAGTTTAACTTCTAATTCTTTCTTCTGTGCTTCCTTTAACTTCTCGAACTTTTTCTTGTGTTTGTCTTTTAATTTTTCGTTGAAAAATTTAGCAAGAATATTCTCGCTGGCCCACAGTGCAAGTGCGTCATCTTCAGTTAATTGTTTATTTATAATTATTCTTTTGGTTTCTTCTTCTTCTTTTATATTGTGTTTTAAAATTTCATGTTTTTGCTTCAATAGTAAATTCAAAATTTTGCTATGAAAGTGTTGTACACCAATACCCCGGTTTGCGTCGCTAATTGGGACCGGAGGAACTCGACGCAAACCGAAACGACGCACACCGAAGCACGATTTTCCATAAATTTGTATTGATTTTCATTTAATTGGTTCCGAGATTCATAATTTTAGCTGAAAAACTAAATTTTGATTTGATAGACTTTATAACGGATAATTTTATTTTAGAACTTCAAATAAAGTTTTAGCTTTCTTTTGAAAAAAACCTTTTGTTCTAAGGGCATTCTTCGCCGATTTTGATATTCAATCCAAATAAATAGTAAGAAGTCGCTCAATTTTTTTCATTAAGAGACTTCTCATTTTTGTCACCTGTTTATGTTGCAACGATGTTTTTGTTTCAACAAATTTCTTAATTTTATCAGCGTCACTGGAACAGCAAATGGATTTTATTGTATAAGGGGCTAGTTCAAGGTTTCTTTCAATATCAACAGCCTTTTCACCTGATTAAAAACGCGTCAAAATACCCAGTTTTTGTTCTAAGCTTATTTGCTTTTTTTGACTCGTTGCTGCAAAATATTTAAATGTAACTTTACATCACCATATGTAATTTGAAACCAGTTGCAATTAGCAGACAACCTTCACATACATATTTGCATTAGACTTAAACGGGAAATCCCGTTTTTCTGTTTAAGCTTTGTACAAACATTTTTATATTAACGACGCAAATCGAAGCTATGCGACTCAAAGTGAAACAAAAACGACGCAACTTCAAAAACACAAAAATTTTAAAAAGACGCAACTTCGAATACGACTCAAACCGAAGCGACGCAAGCCGGGGTATTGGTGTATATATTTCGAGAGCGTTTGTCGAGTAGTTGATTTAGTTATTATGTTAGTATCAAAAATATTATAAATATTTTTGGTGGAATTATTTTATTCATTTAATTTAAGTCTATGGACAAATTCCTTACAGACTAACTTAATGTATTAATGTATTAACATAATTATTTATTTAAGCAAAGAAAGAAAGTTTAGAATAAACATTATTGATTTAAATATAATATGATATTGCTTTTTATGATATTAATGTTCAGAGAATAGTCGATAAAGTTATACATTTCATTGAAACAGTTGCATAATTTTCTTATTGGAATTAGTAATGAAGGATGGGGTTATACCTGTATTCCTGCATCTTAGTAAAAAAGTTATTGATGTTCTAAGCTTTAAGTTTTTATCCCTTATTGTCTTGTACTTATTGATGTTGATTTTGATGGTTTTGTTGTTCTTAAATTTATTATAGACCATTTTGTTGCTGTATTGCGGCGGTTCTTGTTAAATTGGCTTAAGTCCCGGTCGCGAACGCACGATTTTTCCATATGTTTTTTTATTATTATTACCATGCATTTTCCCACAAATATCTTAAAATTTCCTAAACAATAAACTTAATACTCAATTAACAATTGATTGAAATGGAGAGATTTTGAAGAAAGAGTGCAAATATAACATATTTTTTGCATGTAAAATAATTTATATAAAAATGTCTTTAGAAGTAACTTAAGAAGAAAATATAAAATTTTCCAGTTTCCAGCCCAATTTCTTCAAGTAAAAGAGCTGAGAAATGCTATGAAACCATTCTATTATAAAAACATAGACTTTTTTTATAACAATAAACAACAAAGGACGATGATCATCAACATTTATGTAATTTTTCCATCTTGGTTGACCATTCTGAGGAAATGCCCACATGTTATTTTTTTTTAATTTACTTTACATATACTTATAAATATGGGAATGTAAATTGTCTGTAAAATATGTAAAAAATCTTGAAGTCAAATAAATGTTTTTACTATTTTTCTATATGTCCTCTATTTTTATTTTCAAAATCTGGTCGCCTTAACTAATATCATCTTGTACATAGTTAATTTCTTCTTGGATTACATCTACAGTTTCTTTAACAAATGTGATGCGAATAGGTCTACAATATCGCGGTGATGAAGGAGTTAGATTTTGCCATAATATTTTCTCCTTTTTTGCACCATATATTAGTCGAAGCGGTACGAAAGTACTCTAAAAAATATTAGAATCAGAGGCATCATTTTCCATCTTTTGCTTAAATTGTGCCTGGTGTGAGCCATCGCAGCCTCATTTGCTTATTAGCTCGAAAGAGTTCCATGCTTCTATTTGTGAACCACATAAAACATATTTAAATATGTAAGTAATCTACTTGCAGTATGATTAAGCAAATCTTGAAGATATATTTGAGCACATGTTTCCGTTACTTCAAATGATTCTTTTGGAGGATAGCATTCACTTTTTTCTCTCTGCAAAATATTGTAGCTAGGATAAACCTTCTTATCGGCACTTCGGATTATTTCATATTGTTTTCGAGAAGGATCAGCTTCTACAAATATGGAAATAGCCTTAAGGGGGGTTAACTGTTTTACTTTATCCTCTTGTGCAGCTTTGTATGTTTTTTTAACTTTGTGGCTCCTGTCGGAGAAGACACAATTTTTTTAAGCTGACCTGAGCCATCTTTTTTTCCACACGTTTGTAGTTGTGTTTGGGCAGCATGCATCAATAAATCAGCATCGCATTGAGTTCGCAAGATTTCAGTTTTTCTTATCTTTCTTCTTTCGGTCAATTCAACGAATGGCTTCTGTAGTCGTTTTGAAGACGAACTCTCAAATATAGGTATTGTCACTGTTCCTTCCAGCTATTTTGCATGCATGCTTACAAATCGATTCTTTTTTCTTTGTGCTGAATGGCAAAATATTTTAAAAAATAATTTGAAATTCTTTTGCACGTTTTGTAATTTCGCACAATTTTCTAACTAAAAATTTTAATTTCTCTTCAACGAGTTAAGCATAACATTCTTGTACTATTTGGAATAACTCTAATTTCGTATACAATTTTTCCATTTTACTCTTGAAGCTTAAAAATGGTTCTGAAAACAATTTTTTGCAGTAACCACAATATATAGTAAAAAATACTAAGCGCCTGGAGCCCAGATTTGATTTTTTATGCAAAATTAATTTTGTTATTAATAATTTTAAGTTATGCAAAACAGTAGCTCGTTTCTGTATTTCCCACATCGTAAAATTTCTTACATGAAATGTCAAACAAAAAATTCCATCGTTTCTCGATTTGTGATCCCTCTACAAAAACAAAGTAACACACTGACATAATAAAATAAGTTCCAAATGAAAACAATAATGTAAATCAGAATGTACTAATAAAGTGCCCTCACAAGCGCAGCTGTTTGCAGTGATTTTCTTCGTGTGTGACGTTTGTCGTCACTTTTTTTTGTTTATTTACTTTGTTTTATAAGGCATTTTGACACTTGCCGTCTCAATTCTAGCATCAAAATGCCTGTTGTTTTTTTTATTGTTTCATTGTTGTAGTACTGAGGTCACTGTGTTAATACATTTTGATGTAAATCATTTTAGTTGAAGTTGAAAAGAGAAAGAGTAACATTCTGTGTTTTGTTTTTTTCGCCAAAGCGAAAGAATTCAGATCCCGTTATTAAAACAAAGTAACATAGTAGGTACATTTTAATCAGTGATGTCAATTATGATTGTGTTGGTGAGATTACTCTTATCTCTTACATGCCCAGCGGGCGAAATATGCGGTTGCGAGGCCTATTGCGAGACCTTATTAAAGACCTTTTCTAAGGGTCATCTATGTTCGATTAAATTGTTGGGAATCAGGTAAGGTATTAAAACTTACAAAACATTTTCATGAAAGGGCGATGCAAACACCAGGGCCAGCATTATGCGAGGAAATATAGTTCATGCTTTCCATTCATTTTTCATCATACCATTTAAAGTTAACTTACATTTATTGCTATGAAGACTTAAAAGCAATAAAGACACAATCAGTTATTATTTAAATAAATTTAATTTGGAACCTCAGAAACTTTGCTTATTTTTTGGAAAAATTGCGCAGTTTACAATATTTGAAGTCTTTTTACAACCTAATACAATTCTTTCCAATATTTTTCGTTTTTTGCTCAACATACCTTTGCGAATTCTAACAATGAAAATTCATTTGCTCATACTAATGCAAATATTAAGTTTAAAAATATTCTGTAAGTATTTACCACCATTATAAAAAGAGAAGATTTTACTAGCCTATAATAAATACTTTTATTTGCCAATAATATCTTCTAAATTAATATTGCAGTTTCGTAACAACAAAACATTTTTTAGGTTTGCGGATGTTAATTTATTGCGTTGTTTTGAGCAAATGTATTTCAAATCGGAAAATATTTGTTCGCAAAGATATGTTGAGGAGAAAAGCGACAAACATTTGAAGGAATTTTTTTTCAATATAGGATATAGCGCCCCGTCTAAATTTTTCCAGAACTCAATAATATTTTCCCTGTCTGGAGGATTAATTTCGCTCCTAAGTATGATTAGTTCCGACTGGATGCTGAATTCATAACTCGCAATGTCGCACTTGAAGGGATTTTGGAATATGTTAAATAGTGGTTTTATATCCTCATAATCTTGAAAACGATCTTGAAAGTTGTAAAAAAGGTTTTCAAAAATTGCCAAATACTCTGATTTTTTCAAATATTTCTCCTTGTCATAAATAAGCAAAGTTTCAGGAAAGTTGGAAAAATCTTCATTATTTATTTCAAATGTTAATAAAAATAATTTTGTTTTAAAATTAAAATCAATCGTATATATGTCACTTAAATTGTTTCCCTTTCCTTGTAGTTCCAAATTTAGCTCATTTAAAATACTGCTTGTATCCGCCAGAAACGCAAGGTCTAAAACAGCGAAGCGCAGATAGAGAACATTGAATAAAAGAGAGTAAATTAGTTGATTTACACTTAGAGAAATTTTTGAAAAGTTTTTCAAACTGTATGTAAATTTGGAAAACAAAAAAAAAAAAAAAAGTTTAGTAAAAATATTATTATTATATAATTCATCAAGCTTTCCTTAACGGTAAAATATATATATGCAAAGTGTCACCTAAATCGAAAAGACCGTGAGCAAAAACTTCAAAATGTGTACTATTTATATGTAAATTCGCAAAAAAAAAAAAGGAATTCAATAAAAAAAACTTGATTATTATATAATTCATCATACTACATGATTGCTGAAAAGTTTTTAAAACAAGCTGAAAAACATACATAAGCACAGCTTGATCACAACACAATAAATACATTGTCAGTGTACTACTACGAAATGCAAAATTTGCCAAAATAACAACATGCGCAACAGTCCTGCTTTGTTGAAATTTATTAAGCAACTGAATACAATTTTATTTTTTTTCCTTCTGTTGTATTTGTTTTTCGTGTTGCCTTTGTTACTGTTTATGCATGAAACTACGAATTCAAGATTTTCAGTTTGTGGGCAGTAGTAAATGAGCGAAAACAACATTACACAAACACGTGTATGTGTTATACGGTAAATTTTTTCACATTTTTATTTCAATGTAAATATTGTTGTTTCTTCTTGTTTTGACTGCTAAAAAATAGTTTGTTATTTATTTTCTCTATTTTAAACCTACTTTTCTTAAGTTAAAAAGAAGTATAATAAAACAAGTGTATGGTATGTTTTGGGGATTTTAAGGAATACCTTAGTAGGACAATTTTTGGATTTTTAGCAGCTCTGGTAAAAAAAAAACACGAAGAGTAAATGTAAAAACCCGAAAAACTTCGTAATCCAGGCAAACCAGCGCCCACCGCTGGTCTAAAATGAACTCATAATCATTCAACTGTATTAATTCACATTCGTCTAAATTTTCAGTTTCCCAAAAACGCAACACCTCTTTTCTAAGATCGAATAACCTGTTAAGACAATCACCCCGACTAAGCCAACGAACTTCCGTAAACATTTTTAAGTCGTGGTGATTGCGTTTACGTTTTTAAGAAAACTTACAAATTTTCTGTGCGTTAATGAATGATGACCCCCCCGTATTCTATTGATTATCCGCTCTGCAGTCTTAATAGCGGCATGATCACTTATAAATTTTGAGGCAAGCATGGACTGATGAATTATGCAATGGAAAGCATGTACATCAATTCCATTTTGCTTAAGCTGTCCTACGAAATATTCATACTTCCCAGCCATAACGTTTGCACCATCCGTGCAAACTCCTGCTAATTTTGAAGCTTGTGTAACAGATATCAGGTTTTCAAAGACTACGTCGTATAATAGCTTACGTGTTACATTACCGTAAAACGTTTCAAGTGAGTACATAGTTTCAAAAACATTGTACTCACTTTCTATGCATCGAACACAAATGACCAATTGGCAAAGATCATTAATGTCGGTGCTTTCGTCGCTGCAAAAAGAAAAATATTCACAATTTTTTAACTTTTCCCTAATCACAGATTGTATATGTGCAGCTAAAATTGATGTGCGCTTGACGACACTATTTCGGCTCATGGGAAGCGTTTTTATTACGCTGCAATCGATTTTCAGTTTTTCCAAAACTGCATTGAAAAGCTTTTTTATAAATGCCCCATCGGAAAATGGTCTTCCCTGTTTTACTATTTCCAAAGTTAGTAAATTTGATATTTCTATTTTTAACTCTTCTATCCTATCTTCATGCTCTTCTTCTTGTGATACCCAACTTTTCAAGCTATCCAAATAAACCTTTTTTTTAATCTTATATTGGTTTTCCCTTTCTTTTACTTCATATTGTTTAATATCATTATGGAAATGATCATAATGCCTTTTCAAAGTATACAATCTCTTAAGTTCAAATGTTTTAAAACATAAGAGACATTGAAAATAATTAAATGCATTTTTTTATCATAAAATATTTTTTATATGGCATCATTTATCTTTTTTTTAATAAACTCATCCGCTTGCACGTCCGTTATCGCTGTCTACAAGACTATTAAATGAAATTCTAATTTGAAGTTTACAGGTATACAAAATTGTACATAGAAATGGATTTTCCTGGTCTGTTTATTCAAAAATAAAATGAATTACATGAGAATTATAACGTGAAAAAGTTATTTTAGTAAAAAGTTAGGGTATTCATAGTGGTAAGTAAAATAGAATGGGTATTCACGGTGTTGGGTTACTCATACTTCAAACATCTGTGCATACATTTTAATTCTAGCTAATGGTATATCATAACTTTTTACAAAATACCAAATGCGCACCTGAGTTTGCCTGCAAAAATTTATAAAGTCATTATAACAGGTCAAAGTTACGTTAAATAAATACCATAAAGTAGTAAGGTTAACTCTTTAGACTCGGTCATATAATTGTAGCATAAAAAAGTAAGCAATAAGAATAGTGCGAAACAATAAAGTTTCATTAATACATCAATAACACACATCTTCTTACCCAAAAATTTTACCTGCTGTCACATTTGCTTTTATGTGTATAGGTTTACACATAAATTGTAGCAAAACAAGACTTTTTTAACTTGTTTTTTAAATATTTTTACCTACTTAAGAAAAGAGTTTTCAAAAAAAAAAAAACCCACCGACGCGATTGGTACAGAAACAAAAATATTTTTACAATCACAAAATACCAACAAATTCTTGTGGCTTTTTCTTTTCTTAATAATTTCTGCATTTAGGTACGTCTTTTTAACGAAAGAAAAAGGGACCCTGTTACAGGCATCAACGAATTTTTTCACGAACAAAACACATATCGTTAGCTTAAATGCAAAACAATTATTTTGAAAATTTGAAATTTTTGTTGATTAGGATTCACTTTACATATATATTTTTATAAAATTTTAAAATTCTATCTTAAAAAATAACCACAATTGTGCAAAGAAATGGAAATCCCTGTTTTAAAATCATTGTACAATGTCAAAAACAGAAATAAAACAAAACAAAAACATAGATAATAAATAAAATAAAAAAGATAATCGGGCATTTTCTAGAAATCGAAATGAAGTGGATTTGAAAAGGAGCAAGATTTCGATTGCAATTATTTACAAAATAACTACAGTTATTCCCATTTTTAAGAGTTGTTCTTGTAAAGACAATTGGTACTCAAATTATGAAGTATATAAAAATAAATTTTATTGTGAATTTTCTTGACAGGGTCGTTTTCAAAATTTGTTCGATTTGAAATCCACTTCATTTCAATTTATAGAACATGCCCGAATAAAACAAAAAAAAAAGATGTACCTACATACAGTTATTGAATATTTATTTATATACATAAATATATTTAGAGGCCTCAAAACAGGCCTTGCAATATTTGCGATATTTCCCGCTGAATGAGAGTGTTTCTCAGTAAACAATTATATTTTACGCTCGCAAAATAAAAGAGCGTAAGCGTACATGTGAATTAATTTGCACAATTGTGCAAGGCGCTGACATCCCTGGCCTGTTGTTTTTTTTATTGTTTCATTGTTGTAGTACTGAGGTCACTTTGTTAATATATTTTGATGTAAATCATTTTAGTTGAAGTTGAAAAGAGAAAGAGTAACATTCTGTGTTTTGTTTTTTTCGCCAAAGCGAAAGAATTCAGATCCCGTTATTAAAACAAAGTAACATAGTAGGTACATTTTAAAATACAAAATAAAAACAATAAATGTAAATCTTTTTAGTTGAGTTTTGTTCATTAAGGAAGAAGGTACTTGTGCTAAAATGTAAAACAAAAAATAGTTAACAAATTAAATGAAAATAATGAAAATGTTATCTATTATGAATTAATTATTTATGTATTTATTAATGAATTGTTTTTTAAAAGCATATAAGCAGGGATTATTCTACAGGCCTCCTTAAAGGCCTGCAGCTGAAGGCTTTTTGATAAACCTTTATTAAAAACCCTTTAATATGAACTTTAATCTTAGGCATTTGTACAAGAATGGTCTGAAAGGCTTTCAAGATAACCTTTTTTTAAGGCCTTCTAAGAGCCATTTATTTGAATGCCTTTAAGAAGCTCTGGCGAAAGAAAGGAAAGCGGAAGGCCTTCTCCGCAATGACAACGCGTGTAAAAAAGATATGAGTATGGAATGAAGCGAGCAGGCCTTGTTCATCCAAAAGAAGGGGTACAGAGGCCTTTTAGAAGGCCTCCGTATTCCTTCTTTTCCCCGCTGGGAAGTTGTACAACAACACAATCGATATCAACAGAAATAACAGCAACTTACATGACATTTTTGATACAAACAACACTAATGCTTCGTAGTCATACATTTGACCTATCTAGGAGCATCCTACGCGCTGCAGGGGCCAAATTAAAGAATTTTATTTAACACCGCGCGTATTATTATTGTCGAATTTTGTTTTTTTTTAGTTATTTCAATAAACTTAACCGTTTTTGAGTTACCCTAATATATGCTGTGCAACCTCTTACATTTTCGAAATAACGGTATATCTTGAAAACAAGAGCTAACCTAAAAAACGGTTAGCACCACTAGATTCAGCGTGTCCCAACTAGGGTAAAATGCCAGGTGTGCGACTGGTCTGTTTTTTGCAACTAGCACAGTGTACTTATTGCTCAAAACTACAATATTAAAATTCTATTTTAAGATTAGTTTTTTAAAGGTTGCGAAAGAAAAAAAATCATATCTTAAAAAAAACACCTCCTTCAAAATTTCAGGATTTTTAAAGAACAGTTTTTGGTATTATATAAAAAAAAAACTGCCAAATAAAAAAAGTGGTTTTTGACTTAGTCCGTTTTTTTTGCAGATATTAGTATTATCTTTAAAATGACATTAAAATCATCTTCGAGATATTGAAGAAATATGTAAGCTCAACCCATTCGGCTAATTCGGCGAAATTATGACATTTTTAATATAACATAAATTTGAAAAAAAAATTTTTAATTTTTTTTCGTTCACATATGTTCTTTATATTAAAATCGGAAGGGGTTGTGTCCCACTCTTGGTCGATTTGACATGGAATTACCCATATACATATTGCAACTGAAGTCAATAAAAAAGGTAAGCGCCATATATGTATATGTCCATACTTATTAATATTTATGTATTTTATTAACTTGGATGCAAATTATGAAGACACATTCAAAATTATCTAACTTTATAAACAGTTTCACTGCTTGCGGAAATACAGAAGGTCTTCGCATTAAAACGTGAGCATGAAAAATAATGCGTGAAAAGAAATTGCAAATGCATTAGGAAAAGCAATTGACGAAGTTACGAAAAATATCAAAAATTTAAGACAAGCTTATGTTGCTGAAAAAAAGGTGGGCGCATTGAAAAAGTCTGGATCGTCGGCGGAAAGTAATTATGTACCACATCTAAGTATGTTTATTATTATGATAATCTGCCCCATTTTGAATAAAAATTCCTCGGGAGTTTTCTCTCTTCTCCATTTTTCCTTGTAAATTCAATTGTAAAAATGGTAAAAGGAAAAAACACTCCCGGGAAATTTGTATTCATAATTGGGCTGAATATGAATTTCTTGGCCCCGATTGTAGTTTTTTTGAGCAATAAGTACACTGTACAGGTTGCAAAAAACAAACTAGCCGCGCACCTGGCATTTTACCCTAATTGGGGACTCTGCATCCAGTGATGCTAACCGTTTTTTTAGGTTAGCTCTTGTTTTCAAGATATACCGTTATTTCGAAAATGTAAGAGGTTGCACAGCATATATTCGCGTAACTCAAAAACGGTTTAGTTTATTGAAATAACTAAAAAAAAAACCGAAATTCGGCAATAAATAATAAAGTGGGGCTGGTCATACATTTGACCCATCTAGGAGCATCCTACGCGCTGCAGGGGCCAAATTAAAGAATTTTATTTAGCCGCAATATTTGTATGGTACAGCGCGTAGGATGCTCGTAGATGGGTTTTTGAGTTACGCGAATATATGCTGTGCGTCCTCTTACATTTTCGAAATAACGGTATATCTTGAAAACACGAGCTAACCTAAAAAAACGGTTAGCACCACTGGATTCAGCGTCCCAAATTAGGGTAAAATGCCAGGTGCGCGGCTAGTTTGTTTTTTGCAACTTGTACAGTGTACTTATTGCTCAAAAATACAATATTAAAATTCTATTTTAATATTATTTTTTTAAAGGTTGCGAAAGGAAAAAAATCTATCTTAAAAAAGAAAAAAAAAAAACACCTCCTTCAAAGTTTCAGAATTTTTTAAGAACAGTTTGAGGTATTATACAAAAAAAAAATCAGCCAAATAAAAAAATAGGTTTTTGACTTAGTCTGTTTTTAAAATTTAAAATTTCCAAAAAAAATCTTTTTTTTCAAAATATGTTTTTTGTAGCCCCAAGTATTCTCTTTAAAATGACATTAAAATCATCTTCGTATGTCAAGTAGTTGTCGATATATTGAAGAAATAAGCTCAACACATTCGGCTAATTCTGCGAAATTATGACATTTTGAATATGACATGACTTTTGAAAAAAAAATTTTTTAATATTTTTTCGTTCATATATGTTCCTTATAAGATAAAAGGAACCTTCTCACCAAATTTCATTAAAATCGGAAGGGGTCGTGTCCCAATCTTGGTCGTTTTGACATGGAATTACCCATGTATGTATGTATTCTCAGAAACCTCTTAATAAATTTTATTTAAATTTGTTTTGAAGAATGAAATTTTTATGGCAATGCTTAAATATAATTATTTTGTTTTTGTTTTTTTATGTTTTTAAGAAAACGTTTTATTTTACACACTTTATTTTATTTATTTTTTTCGACGGCTTTTTTTCAAAACTATTTTAGAAATTTTTATTTTCTGTAAAATGTAGAATTTTTTTTAACTTGCACAATAAATATTTTTTTAGGAAGAAAATAAAAAAACATTTTCCGGTCCTTGTATGAGACTCATGTAGGTATTTTTTTACAACTCGTGAAATGCTCAGCCGTACGACTGAGCTACCTCAATAAGGGCATCATGAGTATTCTTCATGCCAAACAATTCATACAATTTTTATAAAACAAACCTTAAGGTCGCGAAATCAACACCATCCTATCAGAAAATCCTTTTTCACAGATCCTTAGGCCGGTTTGTTTTATTAAAATTGTAGTGGCAATAGCATTTTCATACTTCAAAAACGGTCTTATTTAGGTAGCCCAGTAATTATTATACGACTCTTACAGAGAATCCCAAAAGGTTCATTCCAAGATTTAAAGATGATCGTGTCAAAAAATAAATAAAAAATAATAAATTAAAAAGAGATTAAGATGTGTTTGTTACTCATCAGATAACACAGCCCGGCAAAATTAAAAAAGATTTTTGCTTCTTTGAATTTATGAACTGATTCTAGTTAATTTGTGTGCGCTGAATTCAAAACTTTAATCAGTTTGTCTGTATCAGCTCTAGTTTTCATGATACAGCTTTTCTATACCCTCCACTTATGACCTCCAATTACCCAAAACTTTTTTCTTCCAATTTTTTTTTTTTTTTTTTATCAAAATTTTTTTATTTTCTGTTATCGTTATTGCCAAAAAAAAAAAATTCCCAAATTTTTTGAAGTATTTAAAAAGTAAAACTTTTCCATAGGAATTTAAAAAAAATAAAAAGAAGTAATAAAAGAAGTTATAAAAACATGCGCTGCGTGGAGGCGAAAACGCGTGGTATGGACCTCCAGCTTTACTTTTCTCATTTTAAATTTTTGTGTCACACTCGTAAAACTGGGCGGTGCGCAAAATGACCCCAGGAAATATGGCCCCAAAAGGAAAATGAAAAACGGCCCCAAAATTTTACATGAGAAACGACAACACGCAATTTTGGCTCAATTTTTTTTTTTTTTTGGGGTTATTTTTCATTTTTTCGTTAGGGTGTTTTTGCATTTTAAGTGGAATGAAAGATGACCCCAATATCAAGGAATGAAAAATGGCCCCAAATAAAATCACAATTTTTCCTTTGGGGCTATTTTTCGTCTACTAATAAAAAAAAGCAAATTTTAAGAAATGAAAAATCACCCCAAACATTTTTACACAAATTTTATAAAATTCTATGTAAAACTTTCTAGGGATAGTATAAAAACCCCGAATTCTTATACCAAAGTAGAGAAAATCCTTGCCGGTTATGCAGAGATGCTTTAGTAAGCGAAGCAGGTGTTTGTTATACCATAGAGGAAAAAATCCTTGAGCCCGGCCAAAGGCCGGCTATTAAGAGAAGCTTTACTGAGCGAAGCCACAGTTCGTTATATCATAGAAAAGAAAATCCTTGCGCCCGGCAGAAGGCCGGCTATGTAGTGAAGCTTTAGTGAGCGAAGCCAGTGTTCGTTATAGCATAGGGAAAAAATCCTTGCGCATCGCCGAAAGCCCAACCATGCTATTAATAATTATCCGGATTTTGAAATCGGGATTCTAAATTTGTGATTTTTTGTTTCGGGCATATGAACTCCACCGAAAATGTTTGATGTAACTTTCTTTGTGTTCTTTTTTGGGGTTCAAATTCATTATAAATTTTGAGGTGATTTTTCATAATGAAGAATAACCCCAAATTTAGGGTCATATTTCATTTTATTTTTAGGGTTATTTTTCATTTTTTTGGGGTAATTTTTCATTAAAAAAAAGGGGCCATATTGCATTATGAAAAATCGCCCCAAATTTGGGGTCAATTTTCATTTATTTTTTGGGGCCATATTTCGCAGCGCCGTAAAACTGCTCTGAGTGGAGAAGCAGATCGCGCTTTTTGTCATTATTTTTTAAGGAAAAACAGGTCGTTTTTGTTTGTCTGCTTTTGTTGTGTTTTGCGTTGCCACCCCGCATTGGTAAGTGTTTCGGCGTCGTATAACTGTACCGAGTTACAGTTTTTGCGGTTTCTGCATTAACTATATGCAATCGTTTTTAACCTTAAATAAATAATGTGACTGGTGGAGAACCATATATAGCTCAGACGTTTTACTGGTGGAGTACCAAGGAAATAACTCAGAAGTTTACTGGTGGAGACCAAAATACTCTGGAGCGGATTCTGGAAGCTCTCGCCTTCCTATACGAACGTTTAGGTCGAACGAGGACTTTGAGGTTGAGGATCCAAAAATTCGTGTGATACCCTGGCATTATAACTATAAATATTTCGCCAAAAAATTTTTTAGTCTTAGGAAAACAAAAAAAAAAAAATTTTTTGTGTGCACAAATATTTTTTAATAATTGCAAATATTAATGAAATACCGCGTACACGCGAAATTAACATTTTGTAAATTTTATTTGTCAAAATACGAGTTTGTTATTAATTTACAAAATAAAAAAAATCAAATGGGTTTGAAATGAATTTTAAGAAAAATTTGTATAAAAATGTTGCCTTAAAACATATTTCAAACTTAATTTATTTTTTATGAATACGGCAGTTAGTCTATATATTTCTATGATCAATATTTTGGAAATTACAAATGGACTGGTGAAGTTTTATATGTAAACTGTTTCTACCTTTGGTGTAGACAATAAGAACCAAAAATTTTATTTTTCTAATTGAATATTGCATTTAATTATTTCTTTAGTTAAATCCACTGGTACATGTAATCTTATATGCTAGTCCTTATATGTATTTGTGTAGTAAATGCATTTCACAGCCATTCAAACAAAATAAATTATCACCCTTATTGTGTTTGGCGTATTTAAAATACGCCTTCGACTGTTTGGTAATAGATTAAAGGAAAAAAGTTCACGTTTTCTTTAATCTATTACCAAACAGTCGTAGGCGTATTATAAATACGCCAAACACAATATGGGTGTATATTTCTATATTGGGACGGTAATTAACAATACGATAACAATTAAAAAATTAATGGTATGATTAATAAACATATGTACATTAGAGCGACTCACCAAAAAAAGTGCTCGATGTACCCTCCTAAAAATGAACCTTGGACTTTTTTAAGATGATCAGCTCAGAATCACTTTCTCCAAACTCATTTTATTGCAATCAAAACTTAGCAAAATACCAAATTTTTTTGGAATCGGTGCATATTTGTCCATAGCTCCCATACAAATGCTACTCCCGTAAATAGCTTTTAATGCCATAATCTATCTATCTATCTTCTTCTATATATATAAAATAGGATGTGTGTATGTATGTATGTGTGTATGTAACGTATGGACTCCAAAACGGCTGGTCCGATTTTGATGAAATTTTCAGGGAATCTTCAGAATATTCAGGGGGTGACACTGTGAAGTCTGATTTTTTATTTTCGGTCTGCGGGCGGAGGGGCGTGCAAAATCCAATTTTCATATTGCACCACCAATGACTTCTAAATAATTTGGACGATTTTTTCTTTAAAATGATCGCCATGGTCCAATTTAGATTTATACGAAAATAAAATTTTGCTCCGCCCATTTTTACGCCCACTTTTTTCGATTTACCTGAAATCAAAAAACGGCTCCATCGATTTGACAAATTTTTCTTTCAAATGTTCGTATTAATCCATTTTAAGTTTTCATCGAAAGAAAAATTTACCACGCCTACTTTTACGCCCACTTTTTCTATTAAGCGCATAACTTGAGAACGGCTTGACCGATTTTTTCTATAAAATCACCGCCATGGTCCAACTTAGGTATTTACGGAAAACGGCTCCATCGATTTGACTAATTTTTCTTTCAAATGTTTGTATTAATCCATTTTAAGTTTTCATCGAAAGAAAAATATACCACGCTACTTTTTCTATTTATCTAAAATCGGAAAACAGTTGCATCGATTTTGCGAAGCCCTAAGGGAATCAGTTCGAACAAAATTTCCACTGTTGAATCGACAGCAAAAATAGGCATGTTTAAAGCTCCATTTAAATCGTCTGGTAATACAACACTAATGTTTGCTATTTTTTGTATTGGATTTTTTTAGGATTGACTGAATGAAACAACAAATGCGAGAAAGAACAAGAAATACAATTTGATAAACAAACCCTTTTTTCTGATTGACATTTCTAATGTTGTTTTTTTCTTTGACAAAAACAAAAAAAATGGTAAAAGCTTGGGCAGATGAAACTATTTTGTTTTTGATCAGTGAAATAAAGCAGGTGCCCTTCATATGGGATTTCAAATCATAAATTTTCAATTAAAGAAAATACCCCGATGTAATTCGTAATATTTTACATTATTTGCATTAAATTTTATTGTTTATAATAAAAAATTGTTTGTGATTCCAAAATAAAATGTAAACAAAACAAACAATACTGCCCACGTTTTTTGCCCATAAAAACCCGTCAAAAAAGCTAAAAATCGCAAAAGAAAAGTTAAAACCCGCTACTTTCGATCAAAAATTAAAAAAATTGGCAACAGTGCTAACAATTAATCTGGAAATGTCAATTTTAAGTTAAAAATTTTTTTTATTTTTTTTGACAGTCTTAGATTATTTATCGATAACACATGTATATTTGTTTGACATTTCAAGATTTTTTATGATATAATCATACTCTTTACACTTAGTCAGTTTTCCTATGCAAATATATTTGCACTGTTCTCCAATATAGAAAAAATAGCAAGTATCATAACAGCTTTAGGGCCAGCAACGCGGACCGGGTCAGCTAGTTCCCTATAAATGTTGATATTAACATACAAATTGGCGATAATACCTTGTCATTACAAAATATTATCCTGGTAGGTCCAAAATTAACCATAGAAAAATATCTAAATAATATTTGGCACAAAGAACTTTTCCATGAATCTTAACTTAAAATTATTTTGTTTAAGCGGGTGGTATTGCATATGGGTCCCAAATATGGTACACTAGCAAAAATTGGTTTTATGGACTGTGCATCATATGATCAGGATTGACCGACTATACTTGCTTTCTTGTTACAGGAGGTTAATGTACACAGACTGTTTTTATAAAGCTCATAATTTAACAAGAAGAAAAAAACGCAAATAGGATAAATACAATTCATAATGTACCTATTAACCAAATTTTACATCTTATTTACTACACTCTTAACAAAAGGTTAATGACCAAAAAAATTAATGAATCATTCATTCATCCAGCCAACCAAACATTAAGTCACTCATCTGTCCATCCATCTATTAAGATGATTTATATTTATTTCCTAACTCAATTTATAAGAAAGTGGAAAAAACACTTGGGTAAATACGCGTTATAATCGTAATTCTTACTTTTAATAAGTTTGTATATTGTGCAAATGCGTATTTAAATTTGTCAAAAAAAAAAAAAAATAAAATGATGTTTGTTGCCACAGTCACACACAACAGGATGTTGTAAGACACTTTAGTTTATTCGCCCTCACTGGCTCAGTCGCCGACTGAGTCATTCACTATTCCATGCAACAACAGTTTGTTAAATATAAATTATGAAACAGAAACCAAATAAACAATAATCTTGTTGTTGTCAATGTTACCGAAGAAATTGTCTGCTGTGTGTGTACATATAAAAGTGACAAGCATATTAGATATAAGAAGCAGAGATGGATAATGGATTAATATTAAAATAAACTATACACAAAAGTTTTAGTGCCTATCTGTGCAGCTTTATATTTGTTCACCTTTTCATTCTATGGTTTGGATAGTGGGGTGAATAAATAAGTCTGCAGCTTATAGCCTAAGTCTCCCAACAAAATACCTTTGAACCCTCCAATTTCATAGTTGACTCATTTAAAATACGGCAGTCATGAGTGGTAAAAGATTTATTGATTATGTATTTCTAAATATAATTTACCTGAACATTCAGGGTATAGCGTACCGACCACAATTATTGGCACCCATAATTTTTTGATATATTTTCTATCGGATACAGTTTTGACGTAATGATATAAACTCTGTCCGATTTTTAGTAATTTAAATAAAAATAACCTTTAAAAAATAAAGTTATTGGCACTCAAGTACAACTATTGGCACATTAAAGTATACAGTCATTGGGACTTGACTACATCTATTGGCCCTCTAAAAATTATAATTATTGGCACATTACCATAATTATTCACACCCCTAAAAGATTAACTATTGGCACCAGGGTAACTCAAAAAACTTAACTAGCTAGCTAGGTAGAGGATTGTGATAATTCTTTCTCTGTTAAACAAGAGAAATAAGCAAAACAAATTTTATTTACGCATTAGTTCATATTGTATTAAAAAATACAGTATAGTTATTAGTTTTCAATCTTGTCAAACCAGACAAAAATGTCAGAAGCAGCTACATTGGCGCTGGCGGATGAGACGGCATCGGTGGCTCTTAATGCTAATGTTGGATGCCATTTAAAAATTAAGTAAACCATCCTTTTCCCGGCAAATTTTCTTCTCCAAGAGGGTGTTGCCGCGTATTTACATCGAGAAAGTCTTTAACGGCATGGAGTACGTCTTCCTTTCTTTTGCGAAAACCTTTCCGCTGAGAGACTTTCACCCAATCGACAATGGCTTCTTCTTCTGTTAAAATGGTTGGTGGACCTGGTCGAAATTTGAAAATTTAGGGACCGTGGTATTCCATAAGTTTTTGATGCAGCTTTTTTTGAAATTTTGCCATCCTTAATTTCGGACAGAGCTTTCTGCAGAAGACTTTCTTCATATGAATTGTTTTTTTAGGAATTTCAAAAATTCTGAAAATACACAAAATTCAGTAAAAAAGGTACAATGAGTGGCATTGCTAATTATTGTAGTAATTACAAATTCAATTATTGGCACCACCTGCCAATAATAGAAATTATAGCTTTTTTGAACCTGTTGTTGGCACTAATGTTTTATTACAATACTTTGGAAATATTGTGTTTATTAAGGTGAAATAAGATTATTTAATGTTTTAGTATGTCAATGAATCAAAAGGCTTAATTAAACAAGTTAGAGTGATTTATTCGGCTGTGCCGAATCTTTGATACCCTCCACCGACAGTTCGAATGTTTAAGGAGTAATATCTGTATGATGTTATTATTATCTTAAACTGTGACGATTTCTTATTAATTATGGTTTTAGGCGACTAAACTGTTTTCCGGGAGTAGGGTTTCTATGGGGCCTAGGGTAGATTATGTACCGATCACGAAATTTCACAATATCATTTATAGTCCTATAAAACTGTGACGTACCAAATTTTGTTACGCTAGCGTTATTTTTTTACGGTTTTAGGCGTACTAAACTTTTCCGGGAGTAGTGTTTATATGGGGCTTAGGGTAAATTATGAAGAGATCTTCACGAAATTTAACACCGTGATTTGCAGTCAAATAAAACAAAATCTTATCTCATTCCGTGCCTTGTTCCAGCATTTATGTTATTTTTTGTAACAAAATTATCAATTTTTTTAGGTGGTGGTTCCACATTTTGATTCATAGCTCTGGTCCTACTGAACCGATTTTGCTGAATTTAAATCCCAAAATGCTTAGGATAACTACAAGCAATTTGGCACCAAGTTTGTTCATTTCCTTTGAGTTGTTCGAAAGTGAGCGTGTTTTCAACAGACGGACATGGCTAAATCGACTTAGAATTACTCAAGGACGTAGAATATATATACTATATGGGGTCTGAGATGAACAATAAAAAAGTTTCACCAGGAATGACAAACTTAATATACCCTCTTCACAACTAATTGTGGTGGAGGGTATAAAAATCTATAAATA
The DNA here is from genome assembly GCA_930367215.1 of Pollenia angustigena. Taxonomy (NCBI): domain Eukaryota; kingdom Metazoa; phylum Arthropoda; class Insecta; order Diptera; family Polleniidae; genus Pollenia; species Pollenia angustigena. The sequence goes on along the minus strand of OV884057.1, from coordinate 67,151,548 downwards.
AAAAAATAATGGTACTTACCAAACTTCTGCTCACTATCGAAATCCACACTAAAAACCGCGCACAAACTTCCTTTAAAAACACCCTTCTTATTTGGAAGATTACAAGCAACTAAGCGTTATAATGTTTTGCATCAGTTCAGAAAAAATGATGGAAAAATCACAGAGTGAGAAAAAATGAAATTAGAAAGAACGGGACTTTAACGATGTCTCATAAATGCTATGCAAGGAGGAGGTGCCAATAATTAGGGCAATTTTTTGTAGTGCCAATAATTGTAGTCGGTACGCTAGTAACCCTTTCTGTTTATATAATATTGGGCTAAATTCCCGCCGGTTTTTTTGATGCGTATGTGCGTACCATTAACGCCTGGGAAATTTTTAAATGTCTTAAATTTTCTAATTAGGATTGCTTCCTCTATAAGAGATGAAGGCATTTTAATTTTACTATTGTCCCAGCTATCTAAGGCAAGAGCCACTCTGGCTGAAATTCTACACATCATCTTAAATCTGCAAATTGTTTTTTTTAACTTTAATTTAATTTGTTATTAGCGTTTTTTTTGGTAATTGCTAAAATTAGTTTTTAATCAAAATTTTTAATATTCTTAATTAGGCTTAAGTTCATGAAATTTAATTTTTCATTAAATTATTTTCATGAGGAAAGGAATTTTACAGCATGAAAATTAAATAAAATTGTTATTGATAATCCTTCATTCTTGACGTGACTGGGGCTCGAACCCCGGCCGGCAGGTTACCATGACATGTTTCGATTGCAACCACTCAATCTCCTCAGATGGATTTCCCGTCTTACACTCGCAGCCATCGACGACTGCTGACGTCAATAGTCAAACATCAATCCTTAAACCAAATTGTATTCTAACATTTGGTAGATCGAAATTTGCTCTCCTGAATGATTATCCATTTTAATTGATTTCACATGTTTTTTCCTTACTTCTGTTTTTTCTAATTATTGTTAAAGCTAAGGCACGAGCACTATGTGTACATTTGTCCTTCAAGTTGTGCTGAAAAAGGACAACGGAAAGGAAAAAGACAAAATGAAAAAACAAAAATGTACTTGGACTTCAAGAAAAATTCTTGACAAAAGTACGAAAAAACAGAAGTAAGGAAAAAACATGTGAAATCAATTAAAATGGATAATCATTCAGGAGAGCAAATTTCGATCCATTAAATGTTAGAATACAATTTGGTTTAAGGATTGATGTTTGACTATTGACGTCAGCAGTCTTCGATGGCTGCGAGTGTAAGACGGCAAATCCATCTGAGGAGATTGAGCGGTTGCAATCGAAACATGTCATGGTAATCTGCCGGCCGGGGTTCGAGCCCCAGTCACGTCAAGAATGAAGGATTATCAATAACAATTTTAATTAATTTTCATGTTGTAAAATTCCTTTCTTCATGAAAATAATTTAATGAAAAATTAAATTTCATGAACTTAAGCCTAATTAAGAATATTAAAAATTTGGATTAAAAACCATAAATAGTTCAACAAAATAACCACAATACTAATTATTGTTAAAGCTAAGGCACGAGCTCTATGTGTACATTTGTCCTTCAAGTTGTGCTGAAAAAGGTCAACGGAAAGGAAAAAACAAAAATGTACTTGGACTTCAAGAAAAATTCTTGACAAAAGTACGAAAAAACAGAAGTAAGGAAAAACATGTGAAATCAGTTAAAATGGATAATCATTCAGGAGAGCAAATTTCGATCTACCAAATGTTAGAATACAATTTGGTTTAAGGATTGATGTTTGACTATTGACGTCAGCAGTCGTCGATGGCTGCGAGTGTAAGACGGGAAATCCATCTGAGGAGATTGAGTGGTTGCAATCGAAACATGTCATGGTAACCTGCCGGCCGGGGTTCGAGCCCCAGTCACGTCAAGAATGAAGGATTATCAATAACAATTTTATTTAATTTTCATGCTGTAAAGTTCCTTTCCTCATGAAAATAATTTAATGAAAAATTAAATTTCATGAACTTAAGCCTAATTAAGAATATTAAAAATTTGGATTAAAAACCATAAATAGTTCAACAAAATAATCTCAATACTAATTATTAGTTTTTAAATTTATAAAATTATAAATTTAATTTCATCGGGCGGTTTCTGGTAGGTTAATTTTTACAAAAATTTAGTTTTAAATCAATTCTATATAATAATTATTGCGCCGTCTTTTTTAACATTAAATACCTTTTTTGAAATCTCGAATATATTAAGAGATAACAAGTTCTAGCATTGCTTGATATCCTTAATTTAAAATCTATTGTATTTAAGTATTGAGCGCATAGCTTTACTCTGCAGCTTTTGCAGTCTTGTTATTTGCTGTTCTGTGCAGCATGTATACAACACAGTTCATCCAAATTCAAAATGCGGTTTTATCATTACATTGTAAATGTTTATTGCCGTTATAACTGATATTTTGTTTCTTATAAGTTTGAAGAACCTGATTTTTTCAAATTTTGTTACATATATATTCAATATGTTCTTTTAAATTTAAGTCCTTGGCTATTAGAAAACCCAGATATTTTATATTATTTACTTTTTCCATTGTTACATCATTTATTTTAAACGTTAATTTCCCAGTAAAAAAATGGTGCTTACTGGTAAGCAGGTTTGTAAGGGAGAGAAGCACAATTCCCCCTTACAAGCCTGCTTACAAGAGGCATGATTCTTATATGGCGAATTCCCACTTGGAAGCACTACTTTTTTGTAAAATCACTGCGTTTTTCATGGCTTACATTATGCCGTGAAGGAATAGCTTCCAAAATCCGCAGCTTTTATACCTTTCATTAATTGCTTCTATACTGTATACAAGAAGCGCAACACAAAAACTTATGCAAAAGAACAAAAAGCAAAACAAACACACAACACAGTTAATATGTAATTTTTAAAATAGAACGAAACTGTACGCAAATTAAAAAGAAAACAACAACAAATCTAGTAATTGACCACACAAAAATTTGCTTGCGTCCTCTCTGCTCAAAAACAATTTGCTGACTGATTGCGTAATAAAAAAGAAGTAATTTTAAGCATCTCTTGAATAATCGTAAACACATTTTGAAATCATTGCAATACAACGTGCTTCCATGTTAGGGATTAACAGAAGCACTTTGAATTTTGGTCTTAAATTTTTTCTTTTAAATAATCATTTCAACTACTCCCTTACAACCTGCTTATTTATAAGGGATTATCCGAAGCTATTAAATAATTTTCATTCACTTATATTAAAAATTGACTTCAATGGTTTTCGCTTCCCTGTTGCTTCTAAAGGCCATTTTAGACTATAATACTTTGTGTTAAGACATGTCAAAAACTTACAAATAATTCATAATGTATAATCGTGTAAAAACATTTTGTAATGAAATGTCAAAAAATACGTAAAGAAATTTGGCAGTCGTATGGTTCTCTCTATTTTTTGAAATTTTTCTAAACGATTAGATTTTTCATTTTATCAGAATTGTGTTTTTACAAAAGCACAAGAAGAAAATCAGGGATGGAAAATTAAAATTTTGTGCACAAATATTCACTATTATTTTTTCTAATAAAACATTGCAAAACGATAAAAAAAATACAGTGCACTCGCGATAATATGAATGCCCTAATATATGAACACCCCAAAATATGAACACTTATTTTCTTCCATTGCCTACTCTAAAATATGAACTTGTGCAAAAGCTTTAAAATATGAACAACATATAGTTGTATTTTTAATGGTTTTTATATACCTACACAGTGTTAAATCAAAATCAATTTGTATTCAACGACATAATAACCTAGGGATTTCCCCAGCTATCGCTTTAAAGTTGTCTTCAGTTGCTAATCAAAATGTTTGACATACACTTTTAGTTAGTTCTCACATTAACATCGAATTCTATATACATTTTTAAATACAATTTTAACGTGAACATTTTTTAAAGATGAATTAAAAAAAGGATAAGTTTTGAACTTTAAAAAGCAAAATCTGAAGTTTTAGAACATTTAGGAAAAGGTTTTACCAATTTAGCGAATAAATTTGTTTTTTTTTAATGTTCTAACAATACGTTTATTTGACTTTGAAAAAGAAAAATGTGCGGTCTTCCGAATACCCAAAAAATGGAAAATGCATGCACCGATGGTTTTTGAAAATAAGATTTTGACTGTTAGCCGGCACGGAAAATATCTGGAGATTTTTAAGAGAGCGGGGCGTTTTTAAGCTGATTGAGCGAAAGAAAATCACAGACTTTTTCGCATAACTTTAAGTTTGTTTTTCTTTTTTAAAAATCAATAGTTTTTTAAATGCAATGAACAATAAATAAAACAACTTTAACATTAGAAACTTTTATTTTTATTTTTGCCATTCGCAAATATGAACAATCTTGCAAAAGTGAACTGGCTTTGTTTTAATTAGTTCATATTATCGCGAGTGCACTGTATAAAATTTCAAGTGAATTCTTTTAAAATTTAAATAAATCACAAATATTTGTTGTAAAAAAACGTTAAATACGGTACACAGACGAAAAAAAAAAAATAAAAAAATATGATTGTATCAACTTTTCCACCCTAGAAGAAAATAAAAAAACAGCTGTTGAATAATTTGCCGGCCACATCAAAATAAAAATTATTAAATATTAAAGAAATATTAAAAATAAAGCAAAAATATATCTGAGGACCAAGGTGCAAGTTTAAATGTGCAAGTTAGTGCATAATACGCCAGCTAACAATGTTCCAATGCTTAATAAAATGTTTTTTCGTCTTTATTTTGTAATCTAAAGTGGATCTCATAAATCACAAAGATTTTACTTTTTATTTGAAGTGTGATAGTGTAGAAGCAAAAGGTAATGAAAAAAAATTTCTCTTTGGGCACTGCTACACGTTCAATAAATATCGTGATACTAGGAATATCACGATATTTATTGAACGTGTAGCATGCAATATTGATGGATCGCGATCCATATCGCAGAATGGCCTAAAATATGAAATCCAGAAATCCAGATCGCGGATCGTGGATCGCGTGATAAATGTTGAACGTGTAGCATTTTCATGATATAAAATAATAATTATAAAAATGAATACGTCAGTAAAAAGTGTCAAAATAAAAGAAATAAAATACGCAGTGGAAAAAATTAAACAAATAAAAAGTAAAACAATTGAAAAAATTTGTGAAAAGTTTATTGAAATAAAGGGTAATGACAGAAGACAGTGGGTTCTGCCGGTGGAATCGGAATTAACCAGTGAAAAAATTATTTTAAAAGATTTAATTTTTAGTTTGGAGGCATTGCCGGAATTATGGGACTCGTCGGCTAAAGCTTATTCCGACAAAATAAAAAGAGCGACTGCACTGCAAAAATTATTAAAATAAACAAAATACATAAAAATAACATAAATACTGACGCGATAAATATTGAATATGTATCATACGCTCGTGTTCCATCAATTTTTTAAAATGGATCGTGATCCAAATATCACGATATTTATTGAACGTGTAGCAGTGCCCTTTGATTTTTTGACAATCAGACCAAAAATCATTTCATTTTGTAAGACCAAAAGTCTTAAGACTTGTGTGATAGTGTAAAACAGCCTTAAGTAGTATGTAATAGCCAGCGCATATATCAGCGCTCTTGTACTTTTCTTGCTTCCGAAAACCTTAACATTTTTTACTGGGGTTAGTGTTCATATTTATTTCCATTATTTTAGTCTTATTTTCGTTTAATTTTAATTTGTTAATTTTTAACCATTTATTTATATTGTCCATATCATTCGTTTAATAAGTATAACATATTTCTTCCGTGGCCGCTTCTGTAAAAATCAGCGTATCGTCTGCATATAAAACAATTTTGCATTTTTCCAAAACTTGTTCCATATCATTAATATATATAAAAGCGCACCTAGAATTGAGCCCTGTGTAACTCCAAAATTATTTTCGGTAGCATTTGATAATTGTTCATTAACAATTTTTTTCTTTTTTTTTTTATTTTTTTCGAATTTATTCTATGAGCTAAATTTCAGTTATGTATTTTATAAAGCTTTTTTGTAATAGTTCTATTCCTTCAATTTTTCAGAAATGACTTTATACACTACCAGACTATTATATTGTATTTTCTTGGTAGTGTATAAAGTCATTTCTGAAAAATTGAAGGAATAGAACTATTACAAAAAAGCTTTATAAAATACATAACTGAAATTTAGCTCATAGAATAAATTCGAAAAAAATAAAAAAAAAAATGTTGAATATAATATAAAGTATCCTTCGGAAGGAAATTATTCCCAGTTTCTATTTTTCATTAACCTTTGTAAATTGCCTGCGATTAGTTAGATATGACTCAAACCGTTTTAATTCATTGTCTTGAATTCCGTATTTATATAGTTTTTGTAATATAATGCCCCTGTCAATTGTTTCAAATGCTCTTCTTAAGTCCAGGAATATCGCCAATATTTTATAATTTTTCTTCCTGAATTTCCACCTATTTATCACGTAGTTGACTGGTGTTTCACATGAATACTTTCTCCTGAAGCCTGACTGATATTTTAAGAGTAGCTTGTTGTCTTAACAATCTTTTCAATGATTTTTTCGAAAGTTTTCAACGTATTTATTGGACGAAATTCTTCACATTTGATTGTTTTTTTTTAACTTTTTCAATGGGTGTAATCATAGATTCTTTCCAGTTAGTGGGAAATATTCCCGTTTCTAGTGATTTGTTTATAATATTCAGCATAATATTACCGGTACTGTTCCAAATATCTAAGATTATATTGCTTGTTTTATTATTATATTATTATTTTTTATTATTTTAAGTTCTTCTTAAGAAATTACACGGAATTTAAATTTTAATTCTATCATATGTATTGCACTAATCCCCCTCAAATGCAGGTAACAAATCAAGTAAACAATAATGACAGTCAGGCTCCGCAGCCTAGTAATACCAGAACCTCTTACGCTAACGTCCTAAATTCAAGCCATGTGCCAATGCAAGGTGCTGCGCCAAGTAATGATGAAACTCCAGTTTCAAATTTGAGTCGTCTAGAAAAAACCATGGAAACATTAGTGCAAACAGTAACTAATTTTACGAACACAATGGGAAATATGATGCAGGAAATTCTTAGAATGCAATCGATGTTATGGCAAGCTGTACTTAACAAGCCATGAACTGTTTAAAAATTTGTTTTTGGAACGCAAACGGCATCCGCCAACATAAAAACGAATTAGAATACTTTCTTAAAAATAAGCAAATTGATGTCATGATGGTTTCTGAAACTCATTTGACCTCAGGAAATACGTTAAAAATCAATGGTTACATACTATATGATACCAAGGACCCTCGAGATAGAGCTTGTGGAGGTTCTGCCATTTTAATAAAAACCCGAGTCAAATACTACATACAGAAAAAAATACCAATGTTAAAATAACATGGCGAAATGTTGATTGAGAATCATGGTAAATTTCTACAAAAGTATGCCCTTTATTTAAATTTATCATTATTTCATATTAATTTTAAAAATATTAAAATAATCTTAAATCACGTTTATTTAATATTATTCACTGTTAAAATAACATTGTTCAATATTGTATCCATAAAAACCTGTTTTATATTAAAATAAAAAGTTTATCTTGTTAAATTAACATGCATACACACCTAAGTATGTAGATCTTTTTATTTTCATGTTTAAAATATGTTATAAAAAGAAGACAATTCCCGTATTCTTTTAATTAAAATTATTTAGTTAAATAGTACATCAAGTTTTCAAAGTAGAATGATGACGAAAACGATACCCGATCTGCTGATGCTTCTGTTAGCAAAGGAGATACAAAATTAGTGAAACATGTGTTACAGGGGTAAGTGTTTTAAATTATTCTTAACCCTTATCCTGTGTAAAAAAAAAATTACGTATAAGTTGTAAGTGGGTCAAATTTGCCCAATAGTATTTTATAATAAAAAACATTAAATTATGTATCATTTTTACAGTTTCCACATGAAAATTTTACATTTTAATGGCTTTTACAAATAAAATTATTGCAGTTAGTACATTTATTTGAATATTTTGTACTGGATGAACGTTAGGGGCATATATAGCATCGGCCCCGCTTTAGAGCGCTCTTCTCAACCACTTTATCTTTCTTCTGCAAACTTCGTACAGTTGACTTGGCAAAACTGCTTTTCGGCATTATGGAACGACGTGATATTTCGTCATGGACAAGGGCATTACCTAATTCTTCCAAAAATAGACGACGTCGAAAGTGGTTTTGTTTGTTCCATTCAGCGTCAATGGCAGTATAGATAATCATTAGTTTCATTTTCGTTCAATCCCGACATTTTTTTAATTTTTTTGCAACAACCGCACGCTTTGAAATTGTATTCAGACTAAAAAATATTCATAGTAAAGTAAAATTCTCATTTCCAAAATAACGGTAGTTTTTATGTACAAGTTTATACACACATAAATGTAAAAACTATCATGCAATTTGTATTGGGCAATTTTGACCCACTTACACCTTATACGCAACATTTTTTATGGGGACACTCTGTTAGGAGATAGGATTATTTTTGTTTTTGCATTCTATACAGTTTCTCGAATGATTAAAAGTCACGAAGTTTCAGAACAATATATTAATAACTTTTAAAAATAAAGCAAAATAAAAGTAGTTTTTTTGGGTTTGACCCACTTACATAGGATAAGGGTTAATTAAATGCATATGTTGTCTTCACACTGTTATATCACACTCCAACCAATTTGATTCTACATGAAATTCACGCTGCTTCAACTTTAAATAACTTTCATTCAACGTGATGCGGATTGTTATTTCAATATTAATTACATTTTGCTCTAACTTTACTGCAATGTTAAATTAACATGAATTATAGTTATTTTAAAAGAAAAAAATGTTGTTCGCAAGTTATTGTAAAATCATGTTAAATTAACATGAAACAACAATGAACCAAAATCACTACTGAAAAATGTAAAGTCAACCTTGTTTTGAACGAATTTACATTGATTTTTTTCTGTGTGTACCTAATGTGTGATCATCGTGAAGATTATCTCCAAGAAACGAACATTTGCGTTGAGGAATTAAATAGAAACTTATAAATTTCATCGTTATACTCCCCGCCTGGATTTTCAATATCAGAAAGCCAATATTATAAATATTTTAAGTCCTAGCCGCTGGCGATTATAACGCTAAACATACCTTCTGGGGGTCACGATTTATAACACCAAAGGGTCGTGTTTTATTTAACACAATTTCTAAAATAGATTCAAACGTGGTAGCGAGCGGACAACCAACATATTGGCCTACTGATCATCAAAAAATTCCAGAAGTCATTGATTTCGGCGTGGTTAAAAACATTCCCATAGAAACGATTCATGTTGAAGCTTCCCTAGAAATATCTTCCGGCAACACACCTACAATTGTTACTATAATGAACCCCAATAGAATTGTATCTCCGACTGGTTACTTCACGACGACAGCTACGCAAATTAATTGTTTAAAATATAAAAATATCTCAGTACCCATTGCACAGAAAATATTCCGCTTAGTACACCGGATAATGTAGATCGATCTATTGACAATTTTGACAGTTTTCTGAAACTAGCTGTTCAACATTCCAATATTGCCCAAAAAAAAAAAACAAAAAATAATAAAATATATTCCACAGATGTCGAGCGTCTCTTGTCTGAAAAAGGAGGGCTCGAAGGCAGTGGTAATTGCACAGATCCCCTCAACTTAAGAACTTACTAAAAGAGTGTACAAAAAGACTAAGAAAGTTATTGCAGACTCAGAAAACGGCTTCTCTGGAAAAATATCTTAAGGAACTTGATGCAACTCCGCAATCAGACTACTCATTATGGCGTGCAGCTAGAAATCTCAAAAGGCCAGTTGTCTCTAAACCGCCATTAAGAAACTTGAATGGAAGTTGGGCAAGAAATGATGTTGAAGAAGAAAATCTGTTTGTTAATCATTTAAAAAACGTATTTACCCCAAATATCAGTGTTGCCACTTTGTGGGTAATTACCCGAATTTGGTATAATTTTTACGGTCGTGGGTAGAGCGTGGGTAATTTCTCTTAGGTGTAATTTAGGTATAATTCAAAATTTTTACTTCAGATGCCCAAATAACATCAAGATTCGATTTCAGTGATGACATTTATTTCTTTTTAAATATTGTTGCTAAGAAATTCACATCCTTCTGAACCAAAGTCTCGGTTTCTTTTTAAGAAACGACTTCAATTATTAAACATACATATATTTTCAAATGTTTGGTAATGAATGTCGCAAGATGGACCCTTAGATTTGGATAAAGATGCCTATCATAGTGATTTAGAACCTGAAGTTTATTGAAAAAAGTTATTCAATTCATTTCAATTAAAAACTTGCCTAAGGAAGATATGTTTCCAATATTGCAACATATAATTAATTTTATTAATTTAAAGGGTAGTTATTTTAATCGCAGATTGATACACGGCATAACCATTTGAAACTGATTTAAAACAAATAGACACCGCGCCTGTCCTTGACTAAACGCATTGCAGACGTCCAATTTTGTTTCTATTTTTCAAATAAAGTGAACAATGTTGACCTCCAAGACACCGATTGTTGCTGGTTTATCAGCATTAACCACTGACTTCACAACCCTACGGAAAACAATCAATAGGTGTCACATCGCCTTCATTTGTGAAAAAAAGTTGCGTCATTTAAGTCATGAAGTCACCCTTAAGTGGCGAAAATCGATGGCTGATTTGGATAATTTGGTGGCGTTGTTCAAGCATGAATCTATTAATGATGATGTGCCTGATCAAAAAGTGAAAATAGTATGACAGTTCGTTTGACAGCTAACCTTTCGTAAGCTCTATGGGGCTAAAAAGCATCCATTATAAAGCAATGACAAGGAACATTTTAAACCTTCCCAAGATATATCAACCGAATGTGGAAGTTAAACTCATTATTTTAGCAGTTTTATTTTATGTTTTATTAATTTTTTTCAAGTCTTTAATGTTATTTTTGTTAATTTAAATAAAGTTAACAGCATGACTAATATTGATCTTGTTTTAATGAGTTTGTTGTGTTTTTGCTTCTTTGTAAATGTATTTTTATTAAATAAAGCTTAAATTTTATATCAGGTGTAATTTCATTTAAATCGGGTAATTTTGCTTCATCTCAAGTGTAATTTTGGATCTTGCTGGTGGTAACACTGCCAAATATATCTCACGATATTGCGGTTGAGTTACCCCCTGTTGCTGCTGGAGCAACTGTTCCCCTAAGATTTGAGATAAGAAAAATCGAAAAGTCTATTTGCGCTTTAAACCCCAAGAACGCTCCTGGTGTTGATAAGATCAGCAACAAAATGCTTTTGGAGCTACCCAGCATAGCAAAGAAAATTATTCTTTTAATTTTTAATGCTATTTTTCTCCTTGAATACTATCCGCAAAAGTGGTAGGTTTCCTTAGTCACCATGATACCTAAACCAGGAAAGGATCACACAAAAGTTAAGTCATATAGGCCTATAAGCTTACTTTCTAATGTATCAAAGTTGTTTGAGAAGCTGTTAGCGTCAAAATTAACCGCAATTTTAAATGAAAATTGATTTATTCCTAACGTTATGTTAAAAACTCAAATATTCACAAGGATCTCTATGTTCCATTAGTTAAAACTATGATAACGAAATATGAAGTAAAATACTTAAAAAGGCTCGAATTGCATCCGAACCCACTAGCTCGAAATATTTAAATGATAGCGGCCACACTCGCTTAGGAAGAAGAGACACTGCAGCACTTATCCAATTACATAGTAGATAAAGTATAAGGTTAAGATTTGATTAACTATTGTTAGTTCATATTAAGGCGAATTGTCTAGAAGGTGAGGTCAACTCTACAACAACACTGCTTCTGTGGTCGGGTTGTCAAAAATATTGCTACAGTACTTTTTGCTTATAGTCCACTACTATAGTTGCACAGCTTTTGTGGACTATAAGCGAATTTGGACTATAACCGATTTTTTTATAAGCCATTTTATGGATAATAAGTGAAACCTAGTATAATCCACATTTTGGACTATATAAATATTATTTTCTTCAATAAATCCACTATTTTTAAATAAAAGAAACGTTTATTTAAAACATTACCAAATATGAATTTATTTTATATAAATAGTTAAAACAAAAATATTTTTTATTAATTAATTCAAATGCTTTAAAAGATTTCAATAAAAACAAATGCGTATGAGATTCATTTTAATTCTTTGGATGAAGAAATCAAACACAACATAAATTTCATAGGATCTTTACAATGGGTCTTCACCTGACAATTTTTTGTTTTACCAAACGTCAAAGTCTATATAAAAAAACTCAAATATTTTTATTAGCTTTTTTTATGAAGTTGGACGTTTATTTAACAAAAAATTGTCAGACGAAGACACCATGTCATGAAATATAAATTGCGAAATTTGGCATTTATAATAGTTGCCAGAAAGGTAAATTAAAACATGTTTTCAGTTGATTAAAAATATATAAGAAACAGAGTGGACTAGAAGCGAACATTTTAGCATGAAGAAGTATATACGCATGCTAAGAAAATGTGGCTTTTAAACGAAAATGGACTACAAGCGAAATGGACCTTAGAACAAATAATTTGTATGAAATTCGAAAAAATCTGCATGTGAATATGACAGTTTTGGCCTTTAAGCGGCCTTTAAGCGGAATGGACTATAAGCGAAAAGTACTGTAGTAAAAAAAAAATTTTTTTTCTTTACATAAAAACTAGTTTGTATACAAACTTTGACAAGTCGACCACCGAAAAACACACCATATGTTGACTTGACCCCGCCTTCTAGTCAATTCACCTTGGTTCATATTTAAAATATGAAGATTCGATAAATAAATAATGAAAGAAAAAAAAATATTGCACATAAATAATGGAATTTCTAATTTCTTTAATACTTTTAACGAAATATTTATTTAAATGTTCGGCTATTTGAAAATTATCTTTATATTCTACATTATCTATTATTACAGTTTTTATCACATTTCTGGGTTTTCTTAGTACTAGTTCTTTTATTTTGCTCCACATTTCTTTTTTGTCGTATGCGTTATTTATTCTGTTATTTATGTATTTACTGTTTGCATTTTAAATTCTAGTTTTATATGTATTTTTTATAGTTTTATAATTATTCTGCGCTTCCATCGTGTTTTCAATTATTGCACTTTGATATTTAAAAATCTTTTCCCTTTTTACTGTTCTGAGATCGTTGTTAAACCATTTGTTGTTTCTATTTTCATTTATTGTTATTTTACACTAATGGTGTTTTCTTTTCTGACAATAATGTTCCATATATGCTACCATTCGTGCGGGTTTTTGTTCCATTCTAAAAATATATGCAAAAATGTGAGAAGTTGTCGTTTTCCTTTCTTAACATGTTGCAACAATAAATGGCAAATTTGTTCCATTTCTTACCCGCAGTTATAACTGAGTGTGAGATAATACCCTTTTTTGCATCTGCGTAAAGTACTTTTTTATGCAAGCAAATATTTCTTTTCTTGTGTTTGCGGACAATTTGCGTTATATTGTGATTTTTAGTTGTATTGTGATGGATATAAAAACTTTTTGTTTTTCGTTTGTTTTACTTTTATTATATAGTTTTTGTCGCAAAATTTTTAACAACAGCTGACATTAATTTTTGAAAATCAGTGCTGTTAACGCTTATTGGAATTGTAAGAAAATTTAATGTTAAAAATTGCTACAAGCGTGGTGAATATCGCTTTTAGTACAAACTTTGCATTCAATATTTAACACGCTAAATACACATTAGTGTTGAGTGTAAAACGTAGCTATTATAAATATATTACACCTTCCTTATAAATATATTACACAACTATAATGCATCATTATTTTTTAGAAAAGAAAACACCATAAATCTTCGTATTGTATTTTCAAAAACATTATCAAAGTTGTGGGCATTATCGTTTAATTCTTTTTGTTAATCATATTGTAATATTGCACTTATTTCGTTTTTAAATCATTCATTATTATTTAAATTTATTTATTTAAAAATGTTTATTTCTCTTTTTTTTCAAAAGATTTTGTTATTCGTGCTTAATTCCCAGTTTTTATTCTTGATAAAAACACTTGAAATTTATTGTTGATGGGATAAGCTATTCCTATGCGCATTTTACTGGTTGCTTAGGCCAGATCATCAGGAAACTTCATCCATACAGATTTTAGACAAACTTAAGATATTAAACCAAATAAAACTGTTAAACGTATAATGGCCATTTTCTCAATGTATCGACAAACTGCCTGTTACTTAATGTCAACATAAATTTATTGGACCGATAAACTGTCTGTTAACGATTTTGGGTTTCTCAATATACCGACAAAAAAACATTGTTTTCAGCTGGCAACGCCACTCAAAATACATGTAAAAGTTGGGATCCAGCTGATTGAATTTATTTGTACGGCAAATAAAAGGAAAATAAATAATTGGCAGATGAGTGCCGGTTAGCTTTGCGATAAAATCGAAGCACATGAGACATTGAGAAAACCAAATTTCTTTAATGTGCAGTTTTTCGTTGGGAAAAAAGATAATTGCCTAATGAGAAAATGGCCATAAGACTTATAAGCAACAGTTCTACTTGTAACAATATCAAAGTTAAAACAAAAAACATCAACAATAAACAGTGAGTTTATCTCATCTTACATTCCCTACTACAATTAGTTGAAATTCTCCCAACATTAATTGTAGTTGTAAGAATAAAAACTGGGAATTAAGCGCGAATAACAAAATCTTTTGAAATTAAAATTTTGTATCTTTATAAGCATATAATGTAAGGGTGGTTCTTAAAATTAAAAATTGGATTTTATCAAGTCTGTATTTCAGCTATCTGACTTTTAAAACTGTTTACTTCATCATTGATCAAGTCGGCTGTTTCCTTTTGATACAGTAATTTTAATGGCCTGCAAAAACGATTGGATGAAGGTTTCATATTTTTCCAGAGTATGGTTGATCCATGGACTATTTGTAATGGTACCAAGCAGACCGCAAAAATATGTTGGTCGGTCACGCAAGCGTCGACATTATTAAAACATTGCCGATAAGTTCTGCTTCCATTACAACCCCATTTGTAAATGGCAGTTATCATTAGAGTGTTATTATTATTTTGAAAATCTTGGGCATGTGCAGCAAATATTCTGGCAGTTGTGTGATCAATCAAGCACTGTAAAGGTACCTTGAAAGAATGATTAGTTACTTGAAGCCCATAAGGATACCACAGTTTTTTTCGCAGACCGTATTACATCATAGGTGGGAAATATATTTGTATTTCTCTTTTCAGTGCCAATCTGCAAGTCCATGTAAATATTTTTTGTGTAACCGCCATCAATATATAAGGCCAAAGCTTCCTCTGCTGTGTAGTTAATAAGTTCTTTATCATCGGATTCAATGGCAGATTTCAATATTTTCGGCAAATTTTCATCTGAGTTCAACAACCTAGATACAACCATGGAAGCATTCCTCTTGCCAGTCTATTATAAACTAGTGCTTGCCCGCAGACATGAGTACATCGCACGGGATTTCTTTGGCAACATCATAGACTCTTTTCCTGACAGTCAGTAAAGCTTATTTCGGTTCGCCCAGCACTTGGAGTTGGGTCTACCAATAAACGTTCATCATCTTAACAGACCTTATTCTTTTTTTCCCTCCTTTTCATGCCTATTTTTGAGGTGAAATTTTTAACTCTTTTAGAAATTTCAATGCGTTGACCATAATTATATTTGCTTCTATCTATAATGTGATAAACATACGATTCCACAGCAGAAAATTTTTTATAAGCGTCATCTTCCTCACACCAAACACCAAAAAAAACCGCTCGCTTGACATTCTACCTAAAACAATTAATTCGCAAAAAAGTTGCGAAAATTTGCATCCCATTTTGAACATTTCACATCACAAGACTTTATATTAATTTTAAAAATAAATATTAGACCGAATCCAGTCGAATCACAGAAGTTTACCTCTACAACAGGAAAATTTATTGGTTAACATTATATTTCTCAAAAGCACTATAAACAACAACAAATCTAAAACATGAAACACAATCACAGGTTAAAAAAAATATCTTTTTTAGTTAATACATACCTTCAACTTTAATAATAAACACTAAATGTAATTTTACTGTCACTCCAAAAAATGTTATTAAAACTTGCAGATGGTTGTTTACAAAGGCGGAAAAACTTTTAACATATGTTGCGTTTGAAGCTTCACAGCTGAAGAGCTAAACATAATTTAAAAAGTTGATGATCTTTCTAATGTTTTATAAATCGATAGCAAAACTATTTTGGCGCCAAAATAAATTTTGAAATTTAAGTTAATCGGAGCTAGATTGTCTATTAGTAGTAGAACGGCTTCTTTGAAAGCTATACTGTCTATCGCACAAATTTTAATTTGATCCAGGCAATTTACCAAGTTGTGGTTGATCATGCTCTCCATGCCCTTCGAGAGCGTAGAGCAGATTGCTATTAGGCAGTAGTTTTCAGGGTTTGTAGCCTCACCCTTTTTTGGGAAAAAACTGGACGTTAGCCACCTTCCAGCAAGAAGGAAAAGCTCCTACCCGGTAGATGTAGCTAAATAATGTTGTCAAGAATGAGATAATGGTTGAAAAATAACATGTAATAGCCTTTTCACACTTGTCAACATTTTACATAAATTTGCGAAGATGTTGGAATTTTCCCATAAGAAATACATAGGGCTAAAAATCAAAATATTTCAACATCCTTACAGAATGTTACTATCTCATTTTGTTCCCTTTTACATTTTTCGATACTTTTAGTGTCATCACTTAAAACGTGGCAATAAATTCTGTTATTATTGTGGCATCACTGACAAAATGGAAGTTGCTTTGAAAGCAGCGTTACCATTTCTCAAGTTATTCCTTTTTTGCAAGCCTTATTTTGCTTAATTTTGCTAAAATTATTAAACGAAGTGAATCAAATATACATTTTGGTGCTATCTTTTGAAATGTTGGCACTTTTGTAGAAAAAAAGTATTTAAAAAAAAAAATAAAAGTTTCTTTTCAGAAATGGTGACTTTTTTTTATTGATAGTAGATGTTAGATGTTTCAAGCGCGTATTTAACATTTTCAACATCTTCCATGCCTTCCATGCCTTCCACCGAAATGTATGCAAGTGTACAAAGGGTATAAGTGCTGATTGAAGAAATATTTTACAGAATAGGAACTATTTAATTATTTCGTTATTAAAGTCCTCTGTTGATCTTAAAATATTCTTTAATCTTAAAAGAGTACCATGAAACCAGCAAAGCCTCTAATGTGTCAATGAAAAACTACATTTGTAGCAAGATATCCATCCCTGATTTGAAGCAAATATTTAGTTTATTACGACTTAAAAGGCGATCAGCCCAGACTTGAGCATTAAAGTAAGAAGCCTCCATAAACTTCGCAGACAGAATTTGCATAAAATTAGCATCTTGTCATTTTTATAGTCTTTGTATTTCGATGTTCCTGTCATTTCAGTTTGACTCTGTGGCCGGTTATCATTTTCCTGACTCCCAAACAGGAAAATGCAAAATAAGAACAAAAATTGTCAATTGTGTGTACATAAAATTTGATTTTTCTTTTATAAATTTGCATTCACATTAGAAACACGTGGGATGCTGTTGTTATTGCTTTTATTATTTTTGTTGCTATTGTTCTTGTCGTTTTTGAATTCTGATTTAATTTCGATGACATTACGTTGTATACAGATTTGTGAAACAAGTATTAACGTCAGCCTGCGTTGGTTGTGGTACATACTGGCGAATATTGCCTTTTCTATTTGCTTTTGTCTTATATTTTTTATGATCTTGTCATTTTATTTGAATTATTCGTGTTAATAAATTTGTTCTTTAGATTAACCCATTTTAAATCGATGTAGTTCTATTTGGTTAAATATGAATGAATTGTTATTAAAAGATTTGCGCTTAATTGAAGAGCTTTATATGAAAACATCATGTCATTTTAAAAATATCTCTTTCACAGAGAATACTAACGAACTATAACGAGACTGAAGATTTTTCGTTTTTTTGTCTCTTTCTAAGAAAGCTGCCCTTTTGCATTTCTCTTTTCATCATCTTCTATGCCGCAATACAATGAACACAAAGTTATTTAGTTAAGATTTATTTGCATAACTGTTGTAAAAAGTAACTTTTAAGTTCACCACAACACGAGTAAATAATATTTAAGTAAGTAAATAACATTATAAAACAAAACCATGTTAAAATAAATTTTTTTTGCTCAAAAAAACAACGTTTGTTGAACTAATTCATTTGTTTAACGTGTTTGTGTTTTGTTATTTTTGTTTTGATCACGCCATTTCTGTTGATTGCTGCGGCCTGTTTTTAAACTTTGCCACTTCACTACCAAAAAAGCTTTCTGTCTCTTTCTTCGAAAGCTGCCCTCGCAAGTGATTTGGGCCTTTTTCACACGTCACTTTTTACAGTTCTGTTAGTATTCTGTGGTCTTATCATATCATATCGTCGGCTTAATATGCAAACCTGCTAAAGCTGAAGGTCCACACCATGCGTTTATGCGTCTGTCCTTTTTATGCATTTGACAAAAAAGTTGAATCAGTGTAATTGTATATGACAAGTTACACAACAAAATGCAGAGAATGCATAGACGCATCAACGCATGAAAGTAGGTTTACTTTCTACTTTTGTATCCGTCGCATGTGTGGTGAAAAAAAGTCAGCTGTTATTGATGGCCATGGATGGCAATTCATATTTTATTTTCAATGTTATCGATAATTATGTTTGTGTGGTGAATTACTTTTTACTAAACTTTAATGAATAATACCATGTTCACACGGACAGCAACATTCGTGTTTCGCTCTCTTATTCCTGTTTCGCGCCCCAAACATGATTGAAACGACTTGTTTCCCCATACAAAATTTTGTGAGCGAAACAGGTCGTTTCATTTTGAAACAGGCTGCGAAACAGGAAAAATGTACTATCATCTCCAATTTTGATAACATTTATCGTTAGTTTATCTGAAATAGCTCTCAAAAAAAATCAAAACAAAGAAAAAACAAAACAAAAATTGATGTTTAATTAAATAAAGTGATAATTATAACAAAATAATATCAATAAAAGTGTTAGATAATATATGTTTAAGTTTTATTTACTTTTTTTTAATCTATTTAAAAAAAAATCATACTAACAACACAAAAAAATGTCAAAATGAAACAGGAATGAATCGTATGAACAGCATGTTTGGCAAACTAGTTTCAAAGAGCGAAACGAGTGGTTTATAACGTCGTATGAACATAGCATAAAATACATTAAAATAAATGTTTAGCACAATTTAACAAGAACCAAATTTGCCATTCTAGTTATCGATTACTTTTATCTTCTGAGTGTCATCTTTGTTGTGTTTATTATTTTTTGTAACATATGTATGCCATGAATTGGAAACTTATTGATACCGTGAAAAATCACGAATATTTTTATAATAAAAGCTTACTTCCCTATGAATTCTATTAAATAAATTAAAATATCAATTACACTCTCAATTTCTTGCAAAAATGTTTTTAATTGTTAAACATATTAGCACAACACCTGATAAAAAAAAACAAATTTGGCGCATAAAACGCATTGCATGTAACTTGAATTTAGAAACGCATAAAATGCACAACAAGTATCATACGCATCTACGCATTAACGCATGGTGTGGACTTTCAGCTTAAGTCCCTTTCAGTAAATTTGACAGGAGAGACAAAAAAATGTTTATATGCGCAACTTTGGAGAAAAACCAAATAATCAGTTGGTTCAACACACTTCAAGACTAAAATTGTAGAAAATCTACATGCTGGTCGACGAGGCGTACCTTTCTTTACCTCACGGCATCAAAATCTCAATTTACTTAAAAAGTGTACTAAGCAGGTTGGAATATTAAGCCAAAGATATGTCGTTTTAAAAACAAGTGTTGTGTCAGCGCTTTTTTATATTTGCATTTTAACATGAACTTATATATGTATGTATGTATCAATGATCATAGATGGTATATGATATGGCATAATTTCGGATTAAAAAAATGGTCTAAGTTAGAAAAATTGGAATTCAAAATAATCACTTCTTAACCGCTTTGCGCCTGTTAAGAAATTTGAATAGCTTATCGATATCCCATTATCAACATTTTACAGTATAATAAGGACACCTTAGGCTTATTTTGGTAAAAGAAAATAAGAAAAAGGTAGCCAAGTCCACAAAACCTTAGTTGGTCATTTCCGGTTTTGCAGATGAAATTTTTATTTCGATTTTTTTTTTTGAGATCAAACGATTTCCTATAAATACCAATTTTCTTAATTTTTTCGAAACAATAATATATTTATTAAAAGCTAATTTATCAAAAACGGCAACACTTTAGTACCTCATAACTCGACAAATAAACATCATAAAAAAATATTTGGCACACACATTTATATCTACTTGAGTTATAGTTATGCGAAATATGAAGAAATTTGGGCAAATTTTTTCTTGGGATGTCCGCTTCACGAATAAAGCCTCCTACAGCTAACATAGATGTGTGAAATTATATTGCATTAATTTATATTATGAACTAGCCAACTCGGCAAATGTTGTTTTGCCATATAATTTACACCCTTTAGCGATATGAGACAGTGTTCGAAAATAAACAGTACATTCAGGGTTGTGATAGAAACCAATATTGGTTTTGCTAATTGTCGGTTTTGAAAACCAATATTGGTTTCATATGGTGTCACGAAACCAAGTTGGTTTAGTTACTTTCGAATGTCAATAAAACCAATATCGAAACAGCTGTTGTTTACATTTTTATTATTTTTATACCCTTCACCTCTGGTGGAAAAGGGTATATATAAGTTTGTCATTCCGTTTGTAATTTCTTCAATATTGATCTAAGACCCTATAAAGTATATATATTCTGGGTCCTTATGAGGAGAAAACTTGATTTAACCATGTGATGTCCCTCTAACCCACCCCCCACATTTTTAATTGTTTACATATAGTAGCAAAATGCCCAATATGATTTTCGTTATCACTCTTTACTATATAATCTATTTAACGAATAGAAACTGGGAATTTTTGTTTCTATTTGCTACTTAAAGACTCGCCAAAAAAGATAAATCTACGGTATGACAACACTGCCTATACTAAAAGAAAACAAACACACATACATGGTACAAACCATTTCGGTGAATATTACGGTTCACAACTCAAATAAGTTGATTTGTAATTTTTGTATTATTGTTCACAACTTTGCTAAATTGTGGTGAACCAAAACACCAAAAATAATTACAACTCAAATGAGTTGAGTTGTGATCAATAAAACGGGCCATATTTCCTTTTAATGATATTCAAACAACGTTCCTTCATGGTTCAGTTGTCTAGGGTGTTTGATGAAGTTAGAAACTGTGAGTCCGCTGGTTCGAATCTTGGTTTTTGAAAATCAAAATTTTTTTTTCTAATTTTTATGTTCAACAACGATTTTAAAAAAATATTTACCAGTTTTCGCTTTTTAAATTTTAAAGTTTTATGGCAATTTTCTCAATGTATCTACAAACTGTCTGTTACTTAATGTCAACATAAATTTATTGGAACGATAAACTGTCCGTTAACGATTTCGGTTTTCTCAATATACCGACAAAAAACATTGTTTTCAGCTGGCAACGCCACTCAAAATACATGTAAAAGTTGGGAGTCAGCTGATTGAATTTATCTGTACGGCAAATAAAAGGAAAATAAAAAATTGACAGATGAGTGTAAATATGTATGTATATGTACAAATTATTTTGTTTTGTCTAGCTGCTCTGTATTCTGCTTGATATCAAAAATTAAACAGGTGATAAGTGCTTATAAATAAAATAAAATAAAATGACATCAGCAGTTGTAGCATTTTTGTTATTGGAAGATAATACTGCATTGCATTTGTTGTTTTAATTTGTGTTATTTTATTGTTTTGTACAAGAAATGTAATTATAAAGTGAATTTATTAAAAATATAAACAAATTTGTTGTTTAACGTTATAAATAAGTAAAGTGACCGCTGCTTAGAGCTGTAAAACATTGGTTTCTATGACAACCCTGATTGTTTGGCGTTCGGCTCACACACCCAAGAACGATATCTATTTGTTTAGTGATGGTGTAGACGAACACAACCCTTAATACCGTAACTATTCTCAAGAAAGAGCCGAACATTAGATATTGTTCTGTTCTCCGTTTAAAAACAGAACAATTGTAGTGATACTGAAGACAAACATTATATTTTAGTTGTTTCTTTGGCCAGAGTGATATTTTAATGTTCTATAATGTTTCTTATTTAACATTGATAAAGACATGAACAAAAAAAAAAATTTAGCAACGACCGCACCACGTACAGCTGCGCATATGTTTTGTTTGTGTGAATTTTTTTTGCTGGCTTTTTGTTTTTTTTTCGTTTGTGTAAAAAATCTTTGGTTTTTTTTACCAGCCAAAAAGGACGAACATTAATTTCTTTGGCCAGAGTGATGAATTTATGAATGTTATTTTTGTCAAGCTAATAGGGCCTAAATTTTTTCAATATAGATAAAATTCAATTTTTAATTACAATATTTTGTTCCCGACGTTTCGTCGATTGTTTGTCGACTTTTTCCAGGGATTGTCCATTTAAAAATTATAAAAACAATAAAATAAGTACAATAATGTAACACACAAACAATAAAGACTTACAATATGAAATTTAATCACATTAAAAAGTTTTAGATGTATTCAGGATCATACAAATATAAAACATAATTTTAATATTTAAATACATTTTACCTTAAACTTTATAAATATCACAGCTCAAGTAATGGCAAAAATATAACTCGCATTTATGTTGTTCGTGTCTTCCTTTAAATTCATTGTTCTCTTAATTTGTTGTTGGATTCTTAGGCTTTCAATTGTTCACCTCTTACTTTCTTTATTTTCTTTATCTAGAATTTTTACATCATCGCTCTTAATTGTGTGACCAGTATGTAGGATGCAGTGATGCCAACTTTTTGAGAGCAAAAAGCACTTTAAAATTTAAAAAAAGCACTAAAAAGCACTATTTCGAGCAAAAAAAAGGGTAAAAAGGCACTTAGCCGTTTTTACAATTAAATTAAACACAAAATAAGTTGCATTTTATATACCTTCAATATTGAAAAAAAGGGACCATTTTCATTTAAAATTAAATAATAAATATATTAACATTTTTAAATGTATACATTGAAGATACTAATAATAATGTATTATTATCTTCAAAAAAATTATATCATACAAATCACCATCAGCTGAGTTTGATTTCGGCCATAAAACAGTTTTAAAGTAATATTTATTTTGATTTTTTCTATGTTTCATTGGAAGAAAGATCTCTACAGACATTAGATGGTTGATTGTATTCATTACAGCATAAATTATGACGACGAAATCCACATATAGCGTGAAGAATTGAATTAACAGAGTTTAAGAATAATCGGTTTCCGTTTTTGAATGTACTGTAGTTCATCGAACTAAATGTTCTTTCAATGCCCAACGTTAGAGTATGGAAAACTTAAAATTCTATACACAAAATTGGACAATTAAATCGTTGACTTCTATCTAAAAAAGATATGTTCGTTGTTTATTTTTCCATTCACAATTCCTAATATTTTCCAAGCCATTTTCTGTTTTTGAAACAGTGTCAAAATCTTTAAAAGAAAGTTTACCTACAACAAATACATCGTTTTTACTACAATTACTTAATCACCCCTATCGTGAATATAAATTCCTTGGGAGTTTTTTCCCTTTTTTAATTTTTCCTATGCTAATACTATTGCAAAAATGGGAAAAGGGAAAAAACTCCCAAGGAATTTTTATTCACGATAGGGGTGAATATGTTGTCAACTCTTAATAGTTTGTAAAATTTCCTAGCTCGTAAATAAGATTATTGGTAACGAATACAACTTTCTTTTATCATTTGAATTCTTATAATCTTTACAGGCCTACTCGAAATTGTACCCCAAACAGCAAAGCTCATTTAAATCATCCTCTATATAATGGAAGTTTTAATAAATTGTGGAAAAACAATAAAAATTGTAAAAAGCACAAAAGGCACTAACAAAAAATTGAAAAAGCACCAAGTTAGTGCTTTTTCTTAGTTTGGCACTAAGGATAAAATTTTGGCGTTTTGAGGCATCAAAAAGCACCATAAATAGTGCCAAAAGCACTAAGTTGGCATCGCTGGTAGGATGTGTTGTGCTAGTGCTGTTGTCTCTTTTCTCCGCAATATGTCCATATTGTGTTCTCATTCTTGTCTCCAGTGTACGTTTTGTTGTTCCTATATAAATTAGCTCGCATTGCTGTTTGTCCTTTTCTTCACATTGTAATTCGTATGCAATGTTACTTTCTTTTTGTTTATTAATTGGCGCCATAGCTCTAGAAAAAATTGTACTTATAGCCTTTTCACACTTGTCAACATTTAACATCAATTTGCGAAAATGTTGGAATTTTCCCATAAGAAATACATAGGGCTAAGAATCAAAATTTTTCAAAATTTTTTAATATTTTTAATTAGGCTTAAGTTCATTAAATTTAATTTTCATTAAATTATTTTTATGAAGAAAAAAAAAAAAAAAAATATGTACTTTGAACTTCAAGAAGATTTCTTGACAAAAGTACGAAAAAACAGAAGTAAAGGAATAACATGTTAAAATAAATTAAAATAGATAATCATTCAAAGCAAATTTCGATCTACCAAAGGTTGAATACAATTTGGTTTAAGGATTGATGTTTGACTAATGACGTCAGCAGTCGTCGATGGCTGCGAGTGTTAAACGGCAAGCCCTCTGAGGAGATTGAGTGGTTGCAATCGAAACATGTCAGGGTAACCTGTCCGTAAACACCTGGGTTCGAGCCCAGATTGAGTCAAGAATGAAAAATTATCAATAAATTTTAATTAATTTTCATGTTGTAAAATTCCTTTCTTCATAAAAATAATTTAATGAAAATTAAATTTAATGAACTTAAGCCTAGTTAAAAATATTAAAAAATTTGGATTAAAAACCATAAATAGTTCAATAAAATAACCACAATACTAATAATTTTTCAAAATTTTTACAGAATGTTACTATCTCATTTTGTTGCCTTTTACATTTTTCGATTCTTTTAGTGTCATCACTAGAAAAGTGGCAATAAATTCTGTTATTATTGTGGCATCACTGACAAAGTGGAAGTTCCCAGCGGTAAATACTGAAAGGACCGCAAGTGGCAGGCCTTTTTGAAGGCCTCTATATTCCTTTCTAAAAGATTCACTTCGCCTGATATCCTGCCTTCAGAAGTATGCCTTCTAGAAGGTATAAGCTTCTTTTTAAAAGACCTTCTGAAATATACAGTACACATTCGCTACTCCCTTCTTTGAGAAGGGAGGAAGGAAGGTGTTCAGTTTTATTTACTTTTTATTTTTAGTGACCTTCCTTACTCCCTTCTTTGGGAAGGGTTCGAAGTTGTTTTTAAAGGAAGTGTGGAAGGCCTTGCGCCCAATGACAACCTGTGTAAAAAATAAATAAGTATGGAATGCGGCGAGAAGGGCTTCTGACTGCTTGTGACTGCTAAATAAGGCCTTCTATTAGGCCTCTTTACTCATTCTAGTTACCGCTGGGTTGCTTTGAAAGCAGCGTTACCATTTTGCAAGTTTTTCCCTTTTTGCAAGCCTTATTTTGCTTAAATTATTAAACGAAATGGATTAGAAATACATTTTGGTGTTATCTTTTGAAATGTTGGCACTTTTGTAGAAAAAAAGTATTTAAAAAATATAAGAGTTTTTTTTCAGAAATGGTGACATTTTTTATTGACAGTAGATGTTAGATGTTTCAAGTGTGAACGCGTATTTGACATTTTCAACATTTTCCATGTGTTCCTCCGAAATGTATGCAAGTGTACAAAAGGT
Source organism: Pollenia angustigena (assembly GCA_930367215.1). NCBI lineage: Eukaryota > Metazoa > Arthropoda > Insecta > Diptera > Polleniidae > Pollenia > Pollenia angustigena. The sequence goes on along the minus strand of OV884057.1, from coordinate 67,125,622 downwards.
ATTAATGTCAAATTGGGTTTGTATGCAAAACAGTTGTTATTTTGTTTTATTGACGACCGTATATTATTTTTATCGGTTAACCCAGGTATTTATTTTACACCGTAAAATTTGTTCTCTTCTTTTTCTATGTCTGCAGATTTGTTGTGGTTATTTCTGTCCTTATCCAATTGTTTAATCGTATTGTCTATCAATGTAGATGTGAGTTTGGTGGGGAAGCTATTGTTTTTTAAAATGTTTGTTATAATGTGTTTGTTTTTACTATGAAATTGTGTATCACTTACATATGTTGCATACCCTAGAAACAAAATTTTTGCTGTGTTTATAATTTGATTATTGCGTTGTGTAGCGTGGTAATTCATTAACCTTCCTGAAGATGTTTCTTAAGTCTACCAATCAAACAGAATCATATTATTTTTTGCGTATAGTTTTTGAGTCTAAGTACGCGATTTCTCTGTTTTTCTCAATCTCAGTAGTAAATTTTATTTTAGGGTGTTGTTTGTTAAAAGTTGACAGAATTGTGTCCTTGTCTTCTATGCGAGTTATCGCCAAAATGTCGTCTACATATTTGGCGATATATTTAATGTAAATATTTTTATTTTCTAGTTCTGTAATTGCATCGTCAAGTAGGTTGTCAAGTATGATATCCGCTATAGTGTGTTCCCCATTGGCATACCAAAGATTTGAGTATACATATTTTCACCGAACATAAAATAATTATTGTCATTTAGACAAAATTTGAGTATTCTCAAAAATTGTGAGCTGGACATCTTAGTATGATTTTTAATAATATTGCATTTTTCATGATTGTGTTTATTGCCGTCTGAATTGGGATGTTCGTGAATAGTGAAATCACGTCAAACGATATCATAGTTTCATTATTGTTTTTTCAAAATTATTTTTTTTTTATGTTCTCTGATTTTAAAATTTTTTTATTCATGTGAAAGTTAATACTAGTGAACCAAATATTTCAACCCTATTTCAACTACTTCATTGAGAACAGGGTGGTCAATATGGTTTCTCAATATTTGGTTATAGTTTTGAATTTCGGAGTCAATTTTTGAAGTTGAAATTCTCATAACTTTTTTGTTTTTTAAGATTTTTTGACAGAATAAGTTTTGTGTATTAGTTTATTTTATTAGCTACACGTGGTTTAAAGCATTAAACTCTGCGACCTCTAGAACTATTTATTTTTTTTTTTTTTTAATGTCAAAATTTCCCGGAAATTTCCTACTTTATAGAGCATAAGTCCTGCCCGTCGAAACGCGTCAAAAAAAATCTATACTCTCTTGTAGTCCAGAATCTAACCTACATTTCTATACCCCATTGTACACACATCTGGATACGACCTTGCGAACTACAGCAATTTCTGTGACCCAAGGTAAGATATTCGGTTCAAAAAATAAGTCCTGCAAGGAAACATTACTGAAATTAAAGAAGATGAGTCTTAAAGAATTTTCGACAAATAAAGCAGTTCAGGCCACATAAATTATCTAGCACGTCAGGTTATCAATTAATTTGGAGAAGGTAAAGGAATTGCCATTGTTATGAACTTATTGTGGGTGAACTGAATAGGCGACATAAATAGACTAACACGTTAGATTTCTGAGTAAGTTAAAAGGTTAAACATTAGTAAATAGCCGCAGCATAAACTACATAGTTTAATGACCTGAAAATTGCAACTTAATTTAAAAAAATGGAAGAGCAGGTAAATGGTAAAAAACCCAGCACGCAGTTATATTTTACGTGAAAATTACCTCCATGTTACCTGTTAATTAATTGCCGGTATGTTATCCTTTTAAAAAGTGTGAAAACAGGGGTTTTTTATGTTTCAAAGAAATGCTAATAAAAGATGAAATTTGTATTTAAAAAAGGGTTTTTATGTTTCAAAGAAGTGGCAACAAAAGATCATTTAAAAAAACTTCTATCAAGAGTATAAAAATGCATGCATTCATAATTTTACCTTCATTATTGTTTAAACAATGGCTAAGTTCAGTTATAAAGTTCTCGCAGATATATATTTTCAACAGAAAGATAAAAAAGATTTTGTGTTACACATAATGAATAATCCATTCTTTAAATTATGCAGCGAACAAGAAATCAAAATACATAAGATACAAATTTTTCATTTACATTAAGAAAACGGTACCTTAAATGTTCTAGAAACAAGAAAAAGTTTTACTTACGCAACGAAAAATGGCTAACAAATGATATGATTTTTAAGAAGCTGTCAATAACCGCTAAGGAAACTGGAAAAGTGGGTCGGCCCGCAAAACAAATTGACAATTGCAGTGAAAGATCACGAACACGCAAGCTTGCAAATATCAATGAAGAAATTTCTCATAGTATGATAAGGGATTCATTTCTGCATCAAATTCAACCAACGCAAAATAAGAAAACAAAAATTGCAATAATTGAAAAAAATAGTGGAAGCGAGCCCTAAACGCACAAAGAGGATTTTAAAAAGTTTGCCCACACTAACTGAAGAAATGAAATTTACTCCAGAAGAAGCATTTGCACTATTTTTGGATTTAAAACTGATAAAAAATCAGTATACAGAACTGCGAAAGCGAACCAATGAAAAAAAAAATTGTGGTATCTTTCCAGCATATCGAGATTTAGTTTCTGTCAAAAAAGAGTGCTTACCTTCACAAACGGCTATTAGTGTAACTTCAAGTTCAGCAGAAGTAAAATTGCAGGCTCTTCTCGAACACACTGCAGAACGATTATTAAATACACTTGATGCTGACTGTTTAAAAAAACTTAAAAATTGCAGCATCACTTTATTTTCTAAATGGGGATGTGATGGAAGCTCTGGTCAGAAACAATACAAGCAATGTAATTCAGAAAACTCATCTGATGCTAACTTTTTCATGGTATCTTTAGTTCCATTACGTTTAAGAAAAACTTATAATGGCTTAGAGCCGTCAACCAGTAGAGTTACAGAAATGGATGTATAGAAAAATGAAATTCCCTCTTCAACAAAGTATTGCAGACCAATAAAGTTTGTTACAAAAAGGAAACTAAAGATGTCATAACTGAAGAAGTTCGAGAAATAAATGATCAAATTAAAGAACTTCAACCGGCAATATTTAAATTTGATGACCAATGCATTGAAATTAATTTTCAAATGTTCCTTACAATGATCGATGGAAAAGTTGCACAAGCATTAACCGAAACAACAAAGTCTTCGTCAAGCTGTACCGTATGCCAAAAGACATCAAGTCAATTAAGCCAACCCCCATCACAAGACAATAGTTTCAATGAAGCATACGAATTTGGAATGTACCCTCTTCGTACCAGAATTCGTTTTATGGAGCATATTCTTAAATTGGGCTATGATTTGGAATTTGGCCCGTTAGGCGAAACAGTGAGAAAAAACAAAGAAAATGTGGAAAAAAGGAAGCAAACAAAAAACAAATTCAAGAAAAATACCTGCACCTAGGCCTTATAATTGATCAGCCAAAACAAGGAGAAGGAAATTCAAATGATGGAAACACTGCAAGGAGATTCTTTTCCGATCCAGAAACTTCAGCATCTATCACAGGAGTACATTTTGAATTAATAAGACGATTCCAGATCATTTTACAAGTTATATCATGTAGCAGAAAGATAAATGCAAAAAAATTTGGCCAGTATGCAAATGAAACAGCAATTCTTTATAACAAAAAATACTCTTGGAGACATATGCCAACCACAGTTCATAAAATTTTATACCATGGGGAACAAATAGTTCAACACAATATGCTACCAATTGGAGATCTATCTGAAGAAGCGCAAGAAAAAAGAAACAAAGACTACATATTCTTCCGCGAGCATAACACAAGAAAAATTTCCAGATGTTGTACTAATGAAGATCTTATTACTATTTTGTTGTGCACATCAGATCCATATATTTCCAGTATTCGACAAAAATGGAAATCAACCTCAATCGAATTAGAGGAAGAAGCTGAACAACTTCTGGAAAATGAAACACAAAGCTATTTAGAAGAAATTTTTACTTATATTGTTTAATTTAAAATTGTTTATAGATTATAACTGGTTTTTGATTTAAGTTTACATATATTTGTATTAATATATAAAAATAAAATACACATACATCTCAAACCAAAAATAAAAGTTGAATTACCTAAAATGTTATCAAATAGATACTGGGAATTATTTCCTTCCGAAGGTTTCTTTATATTATATTCAACATTTTTGATTTTTCGAATTTATTCTATGAGCTAAATTTCAGTTATTTATTTTATAAAGCTTTTTTGTAATCGTTCTATTCCTTCAATTTTTTTAGAAATGGTGTTATCGATAGCCAAGAATGCTTTTTGGGCATTTTTCTAAATATTCCTTTTCAGTTTTATCCTTATAACAACTCGTCTCATCCCAAAAAAAGCCAACCTTTGGCCCCTGTGAATATTGGGACTAAAAAATTTACAGGGGCCAAATATTGGCATTTTCTGACAGGATCTAAGTTCGACAATAAAAAAAATAAGTATCAGTTGTAAAATACAAGAGAAATAATGATAAATTATAAAAAAATCATGTTTGAAATATTCGACTTTTACACCAAAACTCAACAAAAAACTGAAAATGCATTTTGAACTCCCCATAACTTTTGCTCCTATCACACGAATTTTACGTTTTATATTTGGATATAATAAAGTAATATATTTTTCTTAACCTGACCTTGAGCTTGATTTGAAAAAAGAAGAAATAAAATTAAAAGGTTGAAAAAATAGACTAAATTATTTATATATTGTTTTATACTAGCAAAACTTGTGTTAGACAATAATGTTTAAACTAATTCAATAATTGTATATTAATTTTTATTTTTTGTAATTTGTACCAAACAGATTATTAAAACTTTGTTATAATTTACGTTATAAAAATCCATTACTTTAATTATAAGATTTTAATCTTGTTGTATTGGAAAGCAAATAAATAAAAAAAATATATACCAAATAAATGTAGCGAAAATTTCCTATAATTTATATCATAACCTTTTTTTTCTAAAATCACTAGTTTCGGCGTACGAGCGCCGTAAAGTATAGTTCAACAGACGTTTCGCCAGAAATACTCATTTGCAAACCACCATGACGAAGAAAAAGCGGTGCGGGTTTTATCGTGGTATCCCCAGTAGGCGTAATCCACATCTGACTCACTATTTCCAAATTAAGTCCAATTTCCGTCGCTTCAGTGTTGTTGACGGACCAGGTGTTGTGCTTTCATCGTCTTTAGTACTGATTGAAATATCAAAGACGGAAGTATCTTCTGCATCATCGGCGATGGGTTCATCAGTTTCATCGCGGTCCTCTTCGTTCTTGATTTCGTCGTGTATTTGCTCGAGAATAGTGTTCGTTTCTTCTTCTTCACTGCTATCTTGTAAATTAAATTGCGAATTTTCACAAGAACCACTACAGTTTGTGCACACAACGGAGCACTTAAGCCCTGCCTTTCTGAATCCGCAAGCTTTTTGACAACCTTTCTTGAATTTGCAAGAAATAAGTTTCAGCAAGCTTTCTGGAGCAGTGAGCTCGAATGTTGTAACAGGAATAAGTCCGTTGTCTTTTTTCCATCCCCATTGTTTTACATTTTGTTCGTTCCCATACCACTGCTGAACCAGGTGATAAGTTCGAAACACCATAGACCGAATATCCTCTGTAACAATTACTGCTGCTGCCTTTACAATATGCTTACGTTCTTCTATCTTGTTGTACCAGGATTCCGTTTATAATTTTTTTCTTTGTTCAGTCGGCGGCGTTTGGTACAATTTATTCATGCAATCATCTTTACGAGCTTGAGTAAGTTCTGAAATACTGTTTTTCATCGATAACACTACGTAACAATTTTTTGACCAAATGAATTTGACACCTAATCTTGTCAGAATTCAGAATTCTGAAGTCAGAATTGTCAAAAGTAGAACAGTTTTTGAGATATTCCAAAATAACCGTTATTTGTGTTTTTAAAAAAGATGATGTGACTGAAATGCAAATACCTTCAAGAATTTTAAAGGGATTATGTAATTCTTTCTTTCTAGTGAAAGGTTATAAAGTTTCTAAGATAACCATGGGTCGTTTGTAATCACTGGTCAAGAAATGACACAGTAACAGTGGACAACATTTGAAAATTTATGAAAAATTTTATGATTTTTTGCAATTTTGTTCTTTTGAAGTTATTTTTTTAAAATGAAACAACTGAAAAGTTTATTGTTTTATAACATAGGACATTAGTTTATTTTGATACGAACATTTTGCGCCCAACGAGACTAATTTCCGTGCAAAAATGACAAAGCTACAGAAGATTTAGTGAATTAACCCACTTTTCGCTTTTTAGAGTTTTATAACACTACGTAACAATTTTTTTGACCAAATGAATTTGACACCTATTCTTTATGTAAAATTTTCCGCTGAATCCGAATATGAAGTTAGAATTGTCAAAAGTTCAACAGTTTTTGAGATATTTCAAAATAACCGTTAAATGTGTTTTTAAAAAAGATGCTGTGACTGAAATGCAAATATCCAAAAAATTAAATATTAGCCTATTTCAATACGAACATTTTGTGCCCAATCGGAACCAGATCGGTGCAAAAATGACAAAGTTGCAGAAGATTAATTGAATTAACCCACAACAAATAAATATACAAAGCTAAATTTTTAGTAACAATAAATATTAAAAATTGCTTAAAACTATTGAAATTCTATATGGGTTAATTTACTAAATCTTCTGTAGCTTTGTCATTTTCGTACCAATCTATGTCTTGTTGGGCGCAAAATTTTCATACTAAAGTAGTCTAATGTCGCATGCAATAAAAAATTAGGATTTTTAAATCATTGGTTAAAAAAAAATAATTTGAAAAGAGCAAAATTGAACAAAATCATAAAATTTTCAAAGAAGCTTGAACTTTTGTTCCCTATAACTCTGTCATTTCTTGACCAATATTCACAAGCAATCCATGGTTATTTTAGAAATTTTATAACCTTTCACTTTAAAGAAAGAATTACATAATCCGTTTAAAATTTTTTAAGATATTTGCATTTCAGTCACATCATCTTTTTTTAAAACACAAATAACGGTTATTTTGGAATATCTCAAAAACTGTTCTACTTTTGACAATTCTGACTTCATATTCGGATTCAGCGGAAAATTTTACATAAAGATTAGCTGTCAGACTCATTTGGTCACGACTTTGTTGAAATTTTGTTACGTAGTGTAATTTACGCACACTATACAATACAATATTACTGTCACATAAACGAGTCTGATTTTGCTTAGATATAAACTCTGAACCACTATCGATTTAAACTCCAACAAAAGTTTGTATTTATTGTCTTTTCTTTTTACACTTGACTATCGAAAAGTTTCCAATCCTTTTTCCTTCACTTCAATAACTTCACTTTCTTGCAATATATCACCACAAATAAAACAGTTTACTTCTTTAGAAGCCATGGCTCTATAAATGCAAACGACACTGTGCGATGATAAACATGTTCTGATGACTCATTACGCGTTAGCGTGGATGTATAATGATCGGTCGCTCGTACGCCGAAACTATTGATTTCAATTTTCGAAACTCCCGGAAAACTTTCAAATTTAAAATACCCAATGACTAGGCTATTAGTTCATTGGTAATTGTTATTATTTCTTAATTTTGCATGACAATTTAATGGAATAATTTTTAAAACTCCGGTTTAACATAAAACACATTTTCGTGATTCTTGACACGCATAAAAAAAGGGCTTGACAATCAGACAAATTCAGCACTTCTGGCAATTTTTTCGAGCTATTAAAATAATATTCTAATACACTGAACAATATCTAGTATTTACAATTAATTTGCAAATATATTCTCCTTTTTACACTTGCACACATTTAACATCTACCATTAATTTACGAAGATGTTGAAATTTTCCCATAAGAAAAACATTGGGCTAATAATCTAAATTTTTCAACATCCTTACTAAATGTTCCTATCTCATTTTGTTCCTTTTTACATCATTCGATTTTTTTAAGTGTCATTACTAGAAAAGTGGCAACAAATTTAATTTAATTATGATATGTGTGAAAGCAGCGTTACCATTTCTCAAGTTTTTATTTTTTGCAAGACTTTTTGTTTAATTTTTTTTATATTATTAAACAAAATGAACTCCAAACACATTTTTGGTGTTTTTTTTTTAAATTTGTAGAAAAAAACTATTTTAAAAAAATAAAAAAATTTTTCAGAAATGGTGACATTTTTTATTGATAGTAAATGTTGCAAGTGTGAATGCATATTTCAATTTTTCAACATCTTCTAAAAATATGAATGGATCAATTATAGGCAAGGATGTAGACCGTAAGCTCCGTTAAAAATTAGGCAGATATTTTTAACACAGCGGGTGCTATATGTTGTCACATTAGAACTCTTTTGACGATAAAATTCTTTAGTCGACGACTGTATGATACCATGTTCACACGGACAGCAATATTCGTGTTTCGCTCTCTTATTCCTGTTTTGCGCCCCAAACATGATTGAAACGACTTGTTTCCCCACACAAAATTTTGTGAGCGAAACAGGTCGTTTCATTTTGAAACAGGCTGCGAAACAGGAAAAATGTACTATCATCTCCAATTTTGATAACATTTATCGTTAGTTTATCTGAACTAGCTCTCAAAAAAAAAAAAAGCAAAACAAAGAAAAAAACAAAATAAAAATTGATGTCTAATAAAATAAAGTGATAATTATAACATAATAATATCAATAAAAGTGTTAAATAATATATGTTTAAGTTTTATTTACTTTTTTATTTATTTAAAAAAAATCACACTAACAACACAAAAAAAAAATGTCAAAATGAAACAGGAATGAATCGTATGAACAGCATGTTTGGCAAACTAGTTTCAACGAGCGAAACGAGTGGTTTATAACGTCGTATGAACATAGATAGCATGAGTGTTTAGTATTATTTCTTTAATTATCTTTTAATTGCTATTGCAAGATATGGGAGAGCATAGAAAAGCACCCTAAGTGCAGTGTTATTACAATATAAGTTTTTAATGAAACTCCAATTAACACTTTTAATTTAAGGCTGGATATTATGTCGTACTTAAGATATAATTTTATATATAGCTGAGTTGTTTTAGTAATAAGTTTTCTGAATACTTTTTGGAATGGCTTCTAAATTTTGCAGAAAATTTTCTACAACTACTGTATTGGCATAGTAAGATTAGGATATGGAAAAAAATTTCAGACAGTATTGCCATCACTAGTGGTCAGGGTTGTCAGATTTTTTTGAGCTCCATCGCCAAACCGGATGTCAGAAATCGCCAAAAATCGCCAAACGTCAATTTTGTTCAGTTTTCGGAATCTTTTTTGTTTTTTTAATTAAATTTTGCATACAAAAAAAAAAGCTGATATAATATTGCAGTCAATAATCGCCAAAAACTGAGAAAAAATACAAAAAAGCAGTGCTTAAAAAACTGCAGTCGAAGTTGAAAAACTGCCATCTCTTCCACTTCTTCATTTGTCATTGGCCAGAAAAAAAAACTTTTGCTTTTACTTGAAATACATTAAATGTAAATAGTCGCTGCCAAACCAAATCAAAAAGCGAAAAATTGTTGACAAATTTTCGTTTTTTGCTCGACAGGTTTTGGTTTCGACTGCAGTTTTTTTAACCTTGGAATTAAAAACTGACTGAATATAAAATTCACTTAAAATGATATTAAAACAAAAATCATGTGAAACAAATTAGCCAGATTTTTTTTAAACTAGTAATGATAATAAAAAAGGACAAACTGTTCAAAAATCTATAAGCATGTATGTATATATTTAAAATCGCTGAAATAATATGAATGGTAAAAATAGCCAAGTAAATCGCCAATTATATCAAAAATCGCCACAAAAGTCGCCAGTCGCCAAATGGAAAATGCCATCGCCAAACACGTTTCAAAATCGCCACGTTTGGCGAGAAATCGCCATATCTGACAGCCCTGCTAGTGGTTCCAAATCCTGGTTTTTGTATATCAAAAATTTTTTTTTATGTTGAAAAGGCCATATTTTCCGAACCAGTGCACATGTTCTGTAACTCTCACGTTGAGAAACTTTTCGATTGAAATGTGTGAAATGAACCACAAATGCCATATATTGAAACAAACATCTGTTTTTCTCACTAAACTGTGCTTGCAACTTTTTTTTGGCGAGTACAAGCTGTCACGCAAGGAAATTACTCGCCAATTTACAGAAAAAGTGTGTCTGTAACATTTTTGTTTCCGCTTTAAACTGTCAAATAAACTCACGAATAAAAATGGGCCGAGAAAAAAATTTAACACTAAGAAACAATTAAAAATGCAAAATACAATGAATAATAATATTATGTTTTTGGCACATTTTTTTAATGTTTAATTATTTGCTTTTACCATTTTTATAAAATATACGAATGTTTCCAAAGCTCGCTTGCAAACAACAAACATAAAAGTCGCATTTTACATTATTTGCCATGGCCGACGGTTGTATTTTCGCCGCCGCACACTGGGGATTTCGCGGAAAAAAGTGAAATTGTCAACATAGTCTTCATGCAATATGCAGTGATATGTTGCAATTTTAGACTAAATGGTCAAAATCAAATCAAAAAGAATTACTCCGATCTGACTGCCAGTTTTTTTTTTATATCCGTCTCAAACTCAGAACTTGTGTGTTTTACCGAACCAACTTAATTTAAACCTAAGAATTTAAATGCGAATATTTTTTTACTATGTGAAATTAAAAATAGATTTTAAATAAATAATGAATTAAAAATTAAAAAAAATCTTTTAAATTTTTTTGTTAGTTAGGGCTTTTTACATTGTAGGTAACGATATACATTTCTCTAACTTTCTTTATTTTGATTACTTTTGTGTATTACTATATAAATAAAACTTAATTTGTGATGAAATCATTATATTTTTTGACAAATATATTGTTTTCCTCACCTCCATACAAAAATCCCCAGTGTTCGCCGTCGCTGAAAATTTTTTAATTTTAGTAAACTTTGGTCGCTGTCAACTATATGTGTGACTGGTGTCCTCAACGTTTGCAATGTCACATATGCTTCGAGTGGAATGTTATGACATTTACAACGTAACTACGTAATCTCTTTTGATAGTTTTCGACATGAGTTACAGACACACTTTTTTCTCACTTTTCGAGAAACATGGAATATTTTGTTTCGCACCTTTTCGATGCGAGAAGTTCTCACTAAAGTTACAAAACATGGGTACAGCACCCGTATTCCGCAATTCGCTTAGCTTAAGCTAAATCTCGATCGCTAAAATGCCTAAGAGAATATAAAATTTGAACTTTTAGCGATGACATTAAAAGCTAAAATTGCGGCGAATTAAATTGTTATGGCATTGCGAAATTTAGCAATGCACGTTACAGTATTGCATTCGTGGCCAAAAAAACGCTAAATCGACTTTATAGATTTTTAGCGATAGAGATTTAGCTAAAGCGAATTACAGAATACGGCCACAGGTAACTTACAGGGGTGTGCTGGGAATCGTAAAGGTAGATCGCAAGAATTTGGAAGTTGTTTAAAATAAACTTTTAATACAATTTTTATCATTTCTGTTTAATAAAGAAATATTTGTATAATATTTCTCATAAAATTCTTTTATTGCAGAACTCGTATTAAAAACGAAAATTCTTGCGTTTTACATTTTCAATTTCCAACACACCCCTGTAAGTAATAAATAAATTTTATTTTTAAATATGTGCACTGAGTTTTTTGTAATTCCATAATAACAAAATAAAAATATTTATTTTATATAAATCACATAAATTAACCATTTATTTAAGGAATACTTCAAAATGTAACTTTTGACGATAAGACGTAAGTTTTGTATTTTTGCCATGGCAACACTGGTATGGATTGTGGTGGCCCCAGGCAGTTGTGTGGGAAAACAAGCGAAAAAGAGAATGAACGGATGGGATGGATGAATATGTAGTCATAAATTGTGTTGACATTAAAATAAATTTGTATGCCTGATGTCAATGTGTGAACAATGTACAAATGATGAAAACGCTGAAAGAAATTTCCTTTAGTTTTTGCTGTCATTATTCTTCCCCTCACACAGTTAAACAGTGATACATAGTTGTTGTTGCTGCCAGTTGTATTAAGGTTTACGTTTGAATGCCAACGAAAAAGTTGGCGTGGAGGCCATTATGTCAAAGTGATATTTTAATTTTCGACAATTAAAAAATTGCTATTTTCTCCAATTGATTAAGTAGCGCATATAGATCACGTAAAGATGTAACATGACAATGGCGTCAATGTGTCACAGATGATTTCTCGAATTTTATTTAAAACTTTTCTTATTTACATAAATATTTTTTTTTATTATTTTAATTTTCATATTCATTATTTTACATGGGAGGAAAAAACATTAATTATGTGAAAATTGATGAGTGTAAAAATAAAAAAAGTACCAAAAGGAAAGTGTTCATTTCATTTGGGCCTAAAATGAGTTTAAAATAAAAAAATTAATAATACTTATGATTTACATAACAATTTATTAAATTTGATAAACTTTTAGGCCAGATTCACAATGGCAGCAGCATTTTCACTTGGTGTTTACAACAATTTTTTTCACAGGCACTCAATTATTCAATCAAGAAAACGAAAAAAAATATTGTTAAAATTTACACTCAAAACTCAGTAAAAATTATAAAAAACGTCATTTAAAATTTCAGCAAATTCTTGCTGAAGTATAAGTAGACTGAATTGTTTAAAATACTTTGCTTTTGTTTAAACAATTAAGGGAAAATATATGAAATACCTTGGCAAAAAATAAGATTGAAGAAAATCATATACATTTTAACACTTTAATTTTTATAAAATTTTGGTCCAAAAAAGTCAGATATTTGAATCTTTAAATCTTCTTACGATTTTGTGTAATTCAACGGACATCTAAAAACGGATCCCTATTTTCGGAAGCTCAATCTTCATTTAACATTTATATTTGTGTACAAATGTATTGGTTTTTCGTAGTAAATCAATTGTGGTCAATTTTGTTGACTAATGTAGACTACACAGTGACAAGACGCGGATCCAGCTTAACCTTTTCAGGGTTGAGATTTCTTAAAAATCTATACAAAACTTAACAATGCAATTTTGCTCTGAACGAAAATCAGTAATAAAATTCAGATTAAACAAAATGTAGACGTAGCCAGGAAAAATGTTTTGATTTTTAGTAATAGGTGTTAGTTATTTTATACGTTACCTGGTAAGTAGTTGTCATTGGGTCGAGTGAATAAAAATGTAGCTTATACTAGCTAGTACTAAGTACTAGCACTAGCTTTTACTTTTCAGTACTAGCTATGCTGAATAGTTTAAACTACAAAAAGTGTGAATAACTCTTTGCTAGTGCTAGATAGCTAGTGCTTAAAAGGGGAAGCAAACGCTGGAAAATGTGACCATTAAATTAAATTAATTACAAAGTGCAAAAATGTCAAAAACTTAAATTTTTTTTAACTTATTTTCAAAAATATTAATTTATAAAACAGAATATAAGTACAAAAAATTTTTATTTCCTTTTTTATGTCTTGAAGCGTTAACAAGTACTGTGTATTGATATTTTTATTTCATTTTTTCCTTTTCAAAAATTGTTTTTATTTTATTTAAAAAAGGCAACACAGACTTTCTATGGCAAAAGTCTGTACCGACCTTTATCAATGATTGTTATTTATTATTGTGTTACTTGTTTTAAAAAAATTTATAAAAATTATAGCCCTAATTAAAAAATTGCTTTCTACAAAAAAATTGAATCTGCAAAAAAATTGAATCTACAAAAAAGTGAATTTCTGTAGAAACCAACAACAAAAATAAAATATATTTATGACTTTGTTTTTGCTTTCAAGTAATTCTTTTGATGTGGTAAACTCAAACATCCGTGAAGGAAACCTGGGTGCAAGTGTCTCCAAGTCACCAGTTTTGTCGACTATATTGGTGACATTGTCAACGAAGTGTCTACACTACATTACATTTGCCACTATATTTGGATTTAATACGAAAAAGATTTTATCAATAACAACTGAGAAGTACAATTCCTATAAAAGCTGAAGAAATGATAAAAAAAGATTGTTATGACTTCGTATTCATACAAAAAGTGTAAACTACTTTTTCTAAAATGTACTAGCGATTCTCTGGTTTCAATGTCTACATATGTTCCCAATGGAACTACCTAGTCAGTAGTACCAACGTCAGTAGTAGATTTCCAATGCCACGCACATGTTAAATGTCTATTGTAAATAACATTGCCTGGGGTATAATATGTCACTAGTACTGGTGACTGTGTCAACAGTGAATCAGTAGAAATTCACTAGTGACATTTCCTGCAGGGATATGTACATATTTAAATGTATATGTGACATTAACAGAGATTTTACCATTTTAGATATTTTCCCGAAAAATAAATAATTTTAAATAAACTTCTGGATGAAAATCTGCTCTTAGGAGATATTCTTTTCTTTGGCCAACGTTCATAAAATTAAACAAAAAAAATAAATTTTTTTTAAATATTGTTGCAAAATACATACTTCAAGCACCCCAATCATAAGCTTAAAAAAATTAAGCAAAAACTAGTCTTTTTAAGCATTCACTCGTTTTTATTCACACATTTTTTGAGTCAACACTAGGAAAACTAGTTTTTACTAGTCAGTATAAAGTACTAGCTTTAACTCAAATTTTTATTCACCTCAAAGCTAGTTTAAACTTCAAAATTTCAAGTATTAGCTAAAGCTACCTTTTTATTCACGCGGCCCATTGTTCTGAAACCTTCAGTAAGTTCTTACTAGTAATGACCTTAGCAACTACTTATTACTTCTTTTATTTTCACTACTGAGTAAATATTTTTGTTAATGATTACGTAAATATTGATGTTTGACTATATACTGGCAGCCGCCTCACAGTGGCTGAAAATCGTTTTTCATCGGCCAAAAATCTGTAACTTGTGAACCGAAAGAGATCATTTTGCAGTTATCGAGAAATTTAAGGTCAAAGTTTAACTTTTGATGTGTTTTAGCATTTAGTTAGAAAGTGCATTTGATGGAGATTGAGAATTATGGTAATTTTTTTTATTCAAAACATTTTAATCTAAATGTAAAGAAAATCAAAACACAAGCATTCTTGTGCCATCACTTTCTTAAAGCTTAATATACAGTCTTATCGAAAGATGTATGTGACTGATGGTGACCCCGGCATATCAGATGGTATTTTAATATAAGAATGTCACTAATAACCAAAGACTTACAAATTTTTGTTAAAAAACTAATATATTCAAAAAGAAATTGAAATAAATGCTTTTAAGGTTGTTTCTCAACAGTTTTAATTTGAAACGCAATTGCGTCTTTATTTAATATTGGATAGTAATTAATAGATGTACATATGTATTACATATGTACATAACTGCCAAATTTCATTATTATATCTTTATTTATATGTATGTATCAGATTTTTAAAATGTCAAACCTTAAAAGTCGTAGTTCCCGTCTATTGAGACCCCTCGTTCCTATTGTCCTCCTGGGAAAGATCAGTTCCTTTGCTTTTTTAATCTAACTTCAATTTTTAGATGGCATTTATAGCATCTCGGATCCTTCCCCTCTTATGCATGACCAACCTTAATGAACATACATAATCTATAATCTATGTTTGTTTGTTGGCTTACAGACTCCTAAACTACTGAACCGATTTTCCTGAAATTTTTACAGTAACATCACGTGAGCCCTAAAAATAAAATAGGCTACATATTTTTTCGATAGGGGCAGGGGAATCGGTACCCCCCATTGGATGCCAATATTAAATATCGCATATCTTAAGAGCCGCTGCACGCATTTTATTGAACTTTTGGTAGTAGGATCTTCTGAGCCCCAAAATTGAAATATAAAATAGCAGCGGGGGAAGTGGTTCCCCACATAGAACGCCAATGTTTAATTTCGAATATCTTAAGAACTGTTATAGTAAGAATGTTCAAACTTTGTACAAGTCACTCTTATGGTACACTACACTTTTGAAAATAATAATAGAGCGGGTAGGTGCAGGGGGGAAATACCTCCCATAGGATGCATATATTAAATATCGCTCAACTGAAGAACTATTAAAGGGAGTATCTTCAAACGTGGTTAAAGCTACTATTATGGTAAACTATAAATTTCAATATAAAAATGGGCGGGGTTGATAGAGGAGGAGCAGTACCCCTCATATATAGAAATATAATTAAGAGCCGCTGCACGCATTTTGTTGAAATTTTGGTAGTAGGATCTTCTGAGCCCCAAAATTGAAATAAAATAGCAGCGGGGGAAGTGTTACCCCCATAGCACGCCAATGTTTAATATCGCATATCTTAAGAACTGTTATAGTAAGAATGTTCAAACTTTGTAGAAGTCACTCTTATGGTACACTACACTTTTGAAAATAATAATAAAGCGGGTAGGTGCAGGGGGGAAATACCCCCCATAGGATGCATATATTAAATATCTATCAACTGAATAAGTGGTTAAAGCAGTGTAGCGAAGCACACCGGGTTAAGCTAGTACCTAGTACAATAACACTGAAAGTTTTTTTTAGACAAGGCGGGCATAAGGCGTTTAACCATAACTCGGGTATGCTGAATCCAATGGCGCCCACCGTTTTTTAGGTTAGCTCTTGTTTTCGAGATATACCGTTATTTCGTAAAGGGAGGAAGTTGCACAACATACATATATTCGCGTAACTCAAAAACGGTTTAGTTTATTAGTTTAATAATGATAAATTTAAATAATTCTCAATCAACATTTCGCCATGTTAATTTTACATTGGTATTTTTTCTGTGTGTATGGAGGTTTATAAAATTCTTAAATTTGGCCCCTGCAGCGCCTAGGATGCCCCTAGATGGGTCAAATGTATGACCAACCCTACTTCTTTTCATCTAAATCATTTATTTCTAACAAACCTACGCGATATCTCCATTCCTTACAAAATTTTGAATGCATACAAAATGTTCAATGCAGACTAGAGATATATTGAAGAAAAAGTCCCATAAATGCCCAGGAGTTGCCCCTAGTGGGATAAAATGTATGGCCGACTTCATTTAGTTTTTTGTCTTAAACATTTTCTCGAGACATACTTTTCCCTTACATATCTCCAGTTCTTAGGAGGGCTCAGATACAAATATTGCGTTTTATGGAATTCTTAAATTAATTAAAATTTGTCGACTTTTGTTAATAAAATCAAAAGTTGTAAAAAGATTTTAATCATTTATGGTTTGTTTTGTTTGCTGCTTTTTATATGTCTGCAAAAAATTAGAAGCCTAGCTGTATTTTCCAATTTTTTATGAATTTTTAAGAAACAAAAATTTCAAAAATTTGATAAAAAAATCATTTTTTTCCAAAAAAAAAAAAAAAAAAAAAATTATGTTTCTAAAACGACTGCTCATATTAAAAAAAGCTTTTACTTTTATTTCAGTAAACTAAACCGTTTTTGAGTTACGCGAATATATATTTGTTGTGGTACCTCCTCCATTTTCGAAATAACGGTACGTCTCGAAAACAAGAGCAAACCTAAAAAAACGGTGGGCACCATTCGATTCAGCTTACCCGAATTGTGCTAATGCGCCATGTGCACGGCTTGTCTAATTTTGCAACTAGCATATTGTACCCATTTACGCCCATTTGACTTTTTATCGGATTAATATCAATATATTGTTCATAAAAGGAGTTTCAACTTTCTTAATTTTTGTTTACACACAAAGTTTCTTTTTGGTTTGCGTTTAATATTCTCTTTTTTTTAATATTTACTTTTGTCTTTAGTGAATAAATAGTTTTACAAATAAAAAAATAAACTTTCACTAGAAACTCTTGAATTATTTGAGTTTTAATTTCCATTTCTGTTGACATTTTGTTTGTATGAATCTTGTCTTTGTTTTTTAGTCATCAGTTTTGTTATGGGCATGTCTGTTAATCTGTGTATGTGAGTGTGTGTTTCTACTTGCACTTACCAAACTCATTAGTTTTACAAGGACATTTTCCTTTTCATGTCAATCTATTCTTCTGTTCTTGTAATGCGTTTTCAGTTGTTTATTCGCTCGTTTCCTTTCAACTCTTTGACTGCCATTTGACAGCAAACAAAACAAGTACAATTCTCTTGTTTATTTCTTTCTTTTTGTTTTTTTTTGTTTTTAATATTGCAAGTACTTTTTTGTCTATATTTCGCTTTTAATTTTATGACTTTTCTTTATTTCATTTTTTGTGGCACACAGAGAAAAAAGAACTGTTTTATCGTGTTACAACCAGCTCATAAGTAAATATCATGTCATCCCCATCATCAAGATGTGCATCCATGTTTTCATTTCCCCATCATCATCATTTTCATCTTCTGCGTTCTCCTCCTGCTCATTTGCATCACAATGGCTGGCATAACAAGAGTAGCATTTGTGCCGCGAAGTACTTGAATGTTTTTTTTTTTTGTTAAGTTTGCAAAAGCAAAGAAAATGATGACTGACGCTAAGGAACAAACAGAAAAAAAAGCACTCACTGTAGCATGATGCCAAAAGCATGCCTTCAGTGAGTCGTTCGTCTGCCAGCCAAGTCAGTGCAAGTTCGAGTACATTTCTTTAATCCTATAAAGGTGTTTGTTTGCTATTAACTTGTCTTTTTGAATTTTCTTATAGATTTACGAGCAGCACTTTAGATGTTCTCAATTCAACTTAGAATGACAAAGAAAGTGGAATTATTTGTGCTTGTCTTTGTTTAACTCTTGCAGACATTTTATTTATTAATTTTCTTTTAATCATATTCTTGAAAGATCAAATACTTCAAATTGAATTAAAAAAAAAAAACAGTTATAAATTCCTATACAAAATCAAAACGAAAAGAATTAAACAATTTGAAAGTTTTCTGCTAGATCAGTCGTCCCCTTAATTTGACCCTTTTTGGAAGGCTGCTACCATATTTTACGTTTGTTCTAATGTACCCATTGGTATCATTTGAAATCCATTTATTCTATTTTTATTAATTTTACAATGTACGATACTTTTGAATTTTACACTAGTGCCCATGTTCTGTAACTCCCGCGTCGAGAAACTTTTCGATATACATAAATGTGCCAAATGAAACAAAAATGCCATTAATTAGAACATACAACTATTAGATACCAGCAGAGTGTAATGCATTTTCTGGCCCGCTACGGCCTTCGTCAGCATATTTTGTATCTTATAACTGGATAATGCCTATTGTAAATTTTATATATGTATTTAACTTAATTATTTTAAAAAATAGAATCTGGCCTTAGCGGGCTGGAAAATGCATTACATTCTGCCGGTATCTAATAGTTCTGTAAATTTTCTTTACAATTTAATTCATTGCTAGCCAAAGGATAGCTAAAGTTAGCCTCGTAACGGAAATATACAAACGAAAATTCTGATAGTGCATAGAAAATATTCCTGGAAAATATTGAAGGAATAAGACTATTTTAAAAGTATAAAAGCTTTTAAGAATTGAAATTTGACTTAGAATACACATTCGAATAATATGAAAATTTATATAATAAGTGTTTCTCACCATGAGAAATAAATTCCCAGATTCTATTTTTGAGAAATTTTAAAATTTTCAATTTTAGTAAATTTTGGTCGGCGTCAACGATATGTGTGACTGGCGTTCTCAACTTCTG
Organism: Pollenia angustigena; assembly: GCA_930367215.1. Classification (NCBI taxonomy): domain Eukaryota; kingdom Metazoa; phylum Arthropoda; class Insecta; order Diptera; family Polleniidae; genus Pollenia; species Pollenia angustigena. The sequence goes on along the minus strand of OV884057.1, from coordinate 67,105,976 downwards.
CAATTTCACATCGGCTTCGAGTATAGTATTATGACATTTATAACGTAACGACGTAATCTCTTTTATTGTTGAGGGAAAGCTAGCTTCTATGCGCATTTCACGGGTTGCTTAGGCCAGCTCATCAGGAAACCTTTTCCAAGGAACACTCTAAGTCTTACTAGACTTTTCAGACTTGTTTCACATCTTTTAGATGCGAGAAGTTCTCACCAAAGTAACAGGTATTTATAAATTTTAAATAAGATATTCATTTATCCAAATTTTAAACTACAACGGATTTTGGTGAAACATTTTTCTGAGTTCGAAGAAAATCGGTTAAAAATTACGTAAGATATTTTAGAAAAACTTGGACCAAGTTATTGCAAAATTGCAGGAGAGTGGGTGCTAGCTCAGGTCTCTCGGGTTTGGTCCGATACTTTCTCTTTATTTCACCTACTTTCCATCATTGCATATCTATTTCTAAATAAGGCGTCACAATGGACCATATTGGTTTCTGGTTGAAGATGTTAAGGGAGACTTTACACCAGCCTTTCTGCCTACCTAACTGCCTACCTAGTTATTGCAAAATTTCTAACTTTTGTATGAGTTTAATTTGCAACTTTTTGAAACTAGATAAAAAAAAGAATAATTGAGAGCAGTTTATAAGACATCACACAACACCTCCAGAGTCAAGTGAAATGAATCATCAAAACTTAAACTTTATTACTGCTCTTTTACCCACAATTAAATTTTTATATCAGTCGCTTCAGCCGTGTAGATGTGCAAAAATGGTTTTCTAAAAATTTCTTAAGGGACGGACCAATTTTATTTGTGGAGTTCTAAAAAGTTAAAAAATAAAAACTTCTTATGTATTAAATGTGCTTTCCAGATTCCGTTGCATGAGATTGATTGAGATAGGTGAAGTGTTTTGTTCTTTGTACGGAATATTATCTAGATCTATCGGGTGATTTTATAAGAGCTATAGGAAAGTTTTTTTTAAAAAAAACACATAAAATTCAAAAAAATTCATGAAATCTTTATTTGAGTCGATAGTACGGTCCATATAATTTAATGTTTTAAGATTATTTCATGCAAATCTTGACCGTGACTGCGCCTCAAATGGTCCATCCGCTTAGTCCAATTTTGGCATACTCTTTCCAACATTTCGGCCGGTATCTCATGAATAAATGCTTCAGTGTTGTCGTCCAATGCGTTAATTGAAGCGGGCATGTGTGTATAGACATAAGCTTTAACATAGCCCCACAAAAAAAAGTCTTAAGGCTTTAAATCGCACGATCTAAGCGGCCAATTGACCGGTCCCGAACTTGAAATAAAATGTTCACCGAACTCTCCTCTCAATAAGTCCATTGTTAAGCGTGCTGTGTGGCATGTGGCACCGTCTCGTTGAAACCACATGTCATGCAAGTCAAGCTCTTGCATATTGGGCAAACAAAAGTTGGATATCATCTCACGGTAGCGCTCACCATTCTCAGTTACGTTACGACTCGCATCATCTTTGAAGAAGTACGGTCCAATGATGCCACCAGCCCATAAACCGCACCAAACTGTGACTTTTTCTGGATGCATTGCTAGCTCTTGCAATGCTTTTGCTGATCTTTACTCCAAAATCGACAATTCTGCTTTTTAACGTACCCATTGAGCCAAAAATGAGCTTCGTCGCTGAACGCAACAAGCGTGCGATGAACTTTCTTAACAGAGCACGCATTTTGATAATAAAGTTCAATAATTTGCAAGCGTTGTTCGTTTGTAAGCCGATTCATGGTTAAGTTATAGACCAAACTGAAGATGTTTGACAGTGAAACAAAATACGAAACGTGCGTTAGCTGTTTAAACCAGTGCTGCCAAAAAGATAATAGCTAAAAAATCACCCATATATGAGATTGACTCGTCTTAAAGCGACTTTGGAGGGGAGCTTCTTATGGTACCACTGGTCCATTAGCATCAAAATTTAGCGTCACCTTATAGCTATTAAAAAAGTTATCGTCGCAAAATTCTATATCAATACCAACTTTTATTAAGGCATGTTCAAACCTATTAAATATTTGACGTCCTACACGTAACAACTTTGTACATTTATTGAAAAATTCTAAATTACATCCATCATACAATAATCTTCTTTATATGTAAGTTTAGTAAATCAATAAAAATTGTTAAAAACAAAGCTATTACATGCATATTTTCAGTTTATCGGGAATAAAACAGGAAGTTGTCCATGGTTTTTCATGAAATAAAACCTATTTTATTTCTAAAAGATGCAGCTGTACGATAAAGTTATAAAACTGGGAAATATTTCTTGATGTAAATTTTTAATGAATAACTCCAAAACTAATGGCTAAATAAAAAACCGATATTAAAAAGACTTAGGTCTTGTGTAATTTAAATTTTTTTGACGGATTACCTAACAAAATCGAGTACGTCGTTCCAGAGTTAAGACAAGATCTATGAAGCAGCCACTTCAAAAATTTAAAATTTTAGACATTCCGTAAAACTAAGTGAGACAGTCAAATTTATTTGCAACACTTGAGCCAACAGGCCTCTCATTCGATCCACACCCAACATCCACCAACGCAACTCAAAAATATCCAACACGTTCGCCACCCATTTTAACTGTCATACAAGTGTACATTCCACGAAACCTTTCTCAAGCATAAAACACCAGCTTTCAAGGTGTATGTTCTTTGGGGTCTCAACCAATAGCCAGTTCGAAACTGAAGTATGCTAAAGACTTTGGTAAATCCATCGGTCCCAAGAAATCAGAGATTTCAAGAAACCTTGCATCTGAACCTAAGCCGCATCCAGTGCTCATGTTCTGTAACGCCCGGTCGAGAAGATTTTCTACTGAAATGTTAGAAATGAAACAAAAATGCCATAAATTTAAACAATCAACAACAAACACATCAGCACAAACGCAAATTACCCTCTTCACTATTTTCGTGTGGGTATAATTATTATATGTATATCGAAATAAATTATTAAAAATGGGTGGCTCTCTAATTACCTTACAAATTATGTACCAATATCGTACTTAAGTATCAACCTCCAAAAGTATACCGAACAATAGTCTTAAATTACATACTAATTTTATTTTATCACAACAAATTTGTTTTTCTTGACATTTCCAATGATATGCTTGATTTAGAAATCAGTAAAACTTTCACTTGTTTGAAGATAAATAAACGATCGTTATTCATAAATGAAAAATATGTAAATGTTAATTATAAAGTATCTACTTAAGATATTTTAGTCATGCCGTTAAACTAATGATGCATTTCATGCATATTCATGAGAATATAAATTATTTAATTTAATGGAGAATAATTTCAAGTTTGTATATGTTAGAGGAGGTATGCGAAGAGGTACGCTATAGGAAATAATGTGGCAATATAAGTCTGGGTTTATACAACGAAAGTTTTCAGGAAGTCTGACTTTATAGGTGAGAGGGAAAGATAACAGGCTATTCTTTTTCACTCTCACCCATAATCTCAAACTTCCTGAAAGAAAACTTTCATAGTGTGAACCAGTGATGGAAAATTGAAAAATCGAGATGGTACTGCACACCAAGCAAAGGAGTACTTTTGTCAATATTTCGGTACTTTTTTCAAACATATTTTTGTTGAAAAACAGACTTGAAAATAATAAACAAAAAGTAATTTCAATTTTTGGGAATACAAAATTTTAATTTCAAAAGATTTCGTTATTCGTGCTTAATTCCCAGTTTTTATTCTTGATAAAAACACTTGAAATTTATTGTTGATGGGATAAGCTATTCCTATGCATTTCACTGGTTGCTTAGGCCAGATCATCAGGAAACTTCATCCATAAAGATTTTAGAAAAACTAAAGATATTAAACCAAATAAAACTGTTAAACGTATAAGACTTATAGCAACAGTTTTACTTGTAACAATATCAAAGCTTTAACAAAACACATCAACAATAAAAAAAAAAAAAAAGTGGGTTTATCTCATCTTACATTCCCCACTACAATTAGTTGAAATTCTCTCAACATTAATTGTAGTTGGGGAATGTAAGATGAGATAAACCCACTTTTTTATTGTTGATGTGTTTTGTTAAAGCTTTGATATTGTTACAAGTAAAACTGTTGCTATAAGTCTTATACGTTTAACAGTTTTATTTGGTTTAATATCTTTAGTTTTTCTAAAATCTTTATGGATGAAGTTTCCTGATGATCTGGCCTAAGCAACCAGTGAAATGCATAGGAATAGCTTATCCCATCAACAATAAATTTCAAGTGTTTTTATCAAGAATAAAAACTGGGAATTCAGCACGAATAACGAAATCTTTTGAAATTAATAAACAAAAATTTAAAATTAAAAAACTAATTAATTTTAATAAAAAAAAATATAAAATATTTTGGTTGAGAAACTAAAAATAATTTAATTTTTGAAACATTTATGTAAATGCATATGTATGTATTTACATACATACTATGTATTTGCTTATGATTTAATATAACCCAGATAGCATAGGCCGTTTGTTAGACGATTATGTTTAATATACAACTCCTAAAAGAATCTTCTGATGATTATCTGACTAGTAACTAAAACAAGTACATCAACATTTTTCTTATTTACTACTTTTTTTATTCATTTTTTGACACGCTCGTCTTTTTTTCTTGGAATGAACCTTTTGAAAATTCTATTGCCAATACAATTTTAATAAAATAAACCGGCCGAAGGATCTGTGAAAAGGTTTGTTTTATATAAATTGTACAAAAATTAGAAGTTTTGGCATGTAGAATACGCTTGATGTCCTTCTTTAGGTAGCTCATTTATACGGCTAAGCATTTCACGAGTTGTAAAATAATCCCTACATGAGTCTCATACGACTCTTGGCATGTTTTTTGAAAGTTTGATACTCTCTACATACATCATAAACAATTCCTTTTATGATTCATTTGGGCGTATTTCGGAATCGTCTACAATTAAAAAATGAACTCGTTGACGATCAAAAACACTCTTTTTAAGATTCCCAGTAGACTCCTAGATGATTGAAAATGTTAGCTGGGAAGGTACACACATTTCGATGACTAAGACTATTAGGCATTTTGTTTAATTTACTTAATGAGATCATTAGTAATATTATAATTGTAACAACAAGAATCAGCTGATTTTGTTAAATCTTTAGTTTTAATTAAATTTGAAAGAGTTTGTACTTGCAAACGATTTCTTTCTTTCATTTTTGTATCATTTTGAATTAAAAACGTGCGCTTAACTGCTGCTGATGAATGGGATATTGACAATATTTCGATAGCAATTAGTGCTGGGGTACTATCGATATTTATCGATAGTTCAGATTTCACTATCGATATATCGATATTACTATCGACTGGATGCGTGTACTTGTGCAGGAAAACTTTAATTATTTTTTTATAAGGCTACAGTTCGTTGTTTTTATCACTTTATTGAATGTATGAGACGTATGTATGTATATACGCTTTTTATTTGAGATGGCAGTTTTTAAAAATTGATAAGTACCTTTCTGAAGGAACCGACTATAAGGGACTATAAGATATTCCATTGCAACTTTAAAAAATTTTCTAAATTCTAAACCCAAAAAGGTAATCTATCTAGCGGACTTATACTCTGATGGTCGTTCATTGTTTTGTCTTATGCCTACAATTGCATTTGGATTTGCATTTTTTTTTTTACAACATTACAAAAATATTTGACATTTCAGCCCCTATATAAACATGTAAAAAATTCGACTTAAAGGCCTTAAATTAGCAGTAAAAAGCACTGTTAAGCAATCCATACCACTTGCCTTTCTTGTTGTTTGTATTCATTGCTGTAATTCAGCGCGAATTAATAATAGCAAGTAAAAATTTGCGGCAAAAAACTATGTGTGTATAGTTGCTGCTAGATGTCGTCATTGCTGTATTTTAAATAATAAAAATATCGATATTTATATTTTTCCTATCGATATTTTAAGACTATCGATAATAGTCTATCGATAGTTTCCCAGCACTAATAGCAATACGTGAAATATCAGGAAACATAGGTTCGTTCATTTCGTTCTTAATTTGGCTTACATTTTTCCAAAAAATCTAAATATCTTTTTTAAATGTTTTATTTCTGGGAAATCCGCTTACGCACGAAATTCAGAATAGATTCTTAAAATGTATCACAAAATTAAAAAATACATCTTTGTTTCAACGTTTAAAACTTAAGTTCCAATAAATTTAAGGTGTTCATTTTTATGTCCGCTTTCAGAGTTATGTAAATTAAAAAAATACGTTAGCGCTTCCCATTGCTTCAAAAATCTTTCAACCACAGCCTGTCAAAAGCCATCTAGTTGGGTCGTACCTTAAAATAACGTGAAAATTTTGAAGTTCTTCTTTTCGGCTTGAGCTATTACAAAAGTAAAAAATTATTTACTTCATAAATTTTTCAATTTTTTTTAGGTAGACATAAATAAGCTGCGGACGAGGCTTAGTTTAAATTATGGCATGCACAGCCATTTTCGAACAAATTTGGTAACAATTCTTTTAATCTGGTCTGAACACCACTAAATTGCCCCATCATTACATTGCAATTATCAGCCGTAAGCCCAATCATTTTTTCCAGAGGAATGTTGTTTTTCCTCAAAACGTCTACAATTTTGTCTGTAATTCCATAACATAACAAGGAAAGAGTACTAAAACCAACGTGGGGGTACCGTGGTGTATTTGAAATGAAAAAGTACTGAAAAAGTATCAAAGTACTGAATTTTCCATCACTGGTGTGAACCCAGACTAAGAAGGGGGTATGGATTTTTTTTATTAGAGTGAGAAAAAAGAAAGTTCTGGCCATTTTGTAATAGTAGACTGGTTCAAAGCTTTCTGAAGGTCTTCACAATTAGTCACTTTTCATTTACACCTGAAACGGTGTTTTATTATCAAGATTCAAAGATCAAAGTTTCTTAAGCCAATCTGTTTAAAAAAAAATTTTAACAAGAAACGAAACATTTCGCAATAGTTTAGGGCAAATACAATAACATGTTTCTGAACATACATTTATTATTTATTATTAAAAGCATTAAACTAAAAAAAAACACATTTGGGAATTAGTAGCAAAGATTTAATTGAGCACCTGCCACGTTGGCCTAATCTCAAGTGGTCAGCACTTAATTAATAAACTATGCGTTTACCAACCACCCCTGTGTGTAAAAACATCCAACACATACTGTGTACAGTAGGACAAGATTAAACACTCGCTTCCTGTTTTGGATCAGGAACTATTTTACCTCCGCTGCAATAGAACAGTCAGTTGGATTAGTTGCATAGCGGCATCAGGTGCATAGCAGCAGCACATACAGATGATCCGTTTCTTTGGCCGAACTCTCCCACCATGATTAAAATTTAGCCCTTGAGTAGGCTTGAGTGGCATCCCATATACTAACGTTAATTCCATCCGACTTCTTGTATTTTATCCTTTTTGTAGGGTACCCACTTAAAAACATATTAATCGTTTTCCACATTAAAATGGAAACAAAATGTTTGTGTTCCTTTATAATTTACATGTGGTTGAAAATTATATTCTTTGATTATTTGGACAGTTAAACAAGATGTGCTTAAATAGATTCGTAAGAATCTAATTAAAATACACACTACTTGTTAAAAAAAAACTCATACAAAATAAAACCTCTATCAACAAACTCCCATCTTACACTCTCATGTCACCGAAATAAAGTCCAACAAAACAATATTGGGAAAATACATATTTTTTTTTCAATTTCTCCTTCCTTCAACACAAGAAACAACCTTCGCGACTCACTGGCTCACTTACAGAACCTGACAAAGATGATTGAGTGTATAGAAAACATATAATCTAAACATGGTCAAAACGTACAAAAGAAATGAGGGAAGTGAAAGGAAAAAAAAAACTAACGAGCCAAAGAAACAATTAACAAACAACTTAAGAAATGAAACATCAATGCCGCACCTCTGGTCGATTATTTGGTGGTTACAACATAAATGATCGATTGCTTTTCAAAAGTTAAATGTGTTAAATTTACCACCAACTGTGTAAAGTGAATTAGTCGGATTGAAATACTTAGTTTTTTTTTTGTCATCTGCTGCTTCTTACTGAAGGTATTTTGGAGAAACTATAAAGCATACAAAATCGTAAAAGAAGCACGCAAACATCTTAGGGTTGCCAGCTTTAAGCTTAAAAAATTAACATATGCTTATAATTACCTCCACTACAAATTGGGATTTTGGATTTTAAGGTCGAATATAGCACCGTATGAAATAGTAGCGTACGAGGCAGATATGTTGTCAAATTAAAATGGATAAGAGTTAAGAAGCCAAATGTGGAATTTTGACAATTTTGATATAAAATCTAATATAAGTGGTGATGAAATGCAAGTTCTGATAAAAGAATTTTCGAAAATTCTTTTTATATAAAAGGCTCACTCTCTGAAAATACTTAAGTACGCCTTAAATCGTAACGAATGATGATATTGCAGTAAAATTTAATCTGTCATATAAACTAAAGATTAGAAGTCCCTCTGCTAAATATCGCAAAGATCGGTCCATAATTTGTCATAGGCCCGATATAAAGCCACGCTTGAGAACGTCTTTAGTACACCTAAACCCATAACGAATAATGAAATTAAAGTAAAATTGGTAAATTGTGGACCGATCTTAGCATTTTGCCACAAATTTATGTTAGTTTTTGTAACACAAAAAGCAATTTTTCTTTTCCTACTCAACCAATTGTGCTGGATTTCAATCTAAAACTGCTTAGGAGAGCTTAAAAGAATCTGACACCAATATTGTTATTTGCAGTTCAGTCTTTCGAAAGTGAGTGTGTTTTCAATAAACGTACAGACTATCAAATCGACAAAGACTAACTCAAGGACCCAGAATGCATACACTTTATGTGATCTTAATTGGATATTAAAATAGTTTCAAAAACCAATATATCTGAGGTTATTTGTATGGGTCTAAGTGCTTTAATTAAACTTTTGGTCCAAACAATCACATATCTATAGGCGTAAAGTTTCATAATTCTAGTTAATTTTGCTATGAAGACAAGTTAAATAACACTACGACACAAGAAAAATTAACCTTAAAAATTAGATATTTTTAAGATAAATTGGGGTGGCTGAAAACGAATATGGCACTTATTTATTTCTCTCAAAAAGCGTTTTCGAGATATTCGAAACCGTGTTTTTATGGAGTGATATTAGATATTTTCTAAAATCCCGAGAACTGTTTATCATTTTAACTGTTGAATAAATATTGTTTTACTCTTCAGCCCTTATTTATAGTGTTTTGATCGGATAAAAGTTCGCTGAGTTGCAGGCTTTTAGATTTGAAAAAATGGCATTATTGGAGGGACTGAAAATGTCCAACATAAAAAAACAAAAAAAAACAACAACAGCTCAGTAAATTTTTATCCGATCAAAACAGTGTTGAAAAAGGAAATTTTAAGGAAAAGTTTAAATTTTGTACAATTCAGATGAACAATATTTGAGATTTTTCGAAATAGCTAAAGCAACTGCAGAAAAACACGATTTTCGCCAATATCTCGAAAACGCTTCTTAAGAGAAATAAATGAGTGCCATATTCGTGTTCAGCCATCAGACATCTTTTTTTGAGGTTATAGCAAAAAGTTTAAAATTTGTGAGCCAATGTAATTGACCGATTTTTTTACAACCAAAGAATATTTAAGACAAATGTCATCATCCTTGGGTTTTTCGTACGTAAAATTAACCTTTTGATAGAACGTTTTGCACGGAGACCCTGGAAAAAAATTAACCGATTTTGCACATGATATCCACACCCCCATAGCTAGAGGGGGTAGTCGTTTTATGTTTCTGTGCCCTAGAATCCCTACTGAATCAACCTCACCACGCCCGTCCGTCTAGCTTGTTGGCTGTCCATGTAAAGTACACCAAGCATACGAATGCCATTCTCACATTAAGGTCTTAATATCGGCGGAATGAACTAACTCCCCAAACCCAAAATGAACTAAGTCCCAAACGACTGTATGTGAAAAAACAACAACGGTATTTGGGGACTTCGTTCACGTTTTTGGGGGCATCGTTCGCTTTATTTTTAGGGAGTTAGTACATATGAACAAAGTCCCCAAAAAGTAGTAATAAACTAAACCCCTATATTAATTTTTGGGGACTTAGTTCATTTCTTAAATATTTTTAAATTTTGCGTATAGCCGTATTTTGGACGGGCGCAAGAATTTTCTCCTTTGTGGTATAACAAGTACCGATTTCGCTAAGTAAAGCTTCTAAAATCTGCCTTGTTTCCGAACGAAGGCCGGCTATGCAGATAAGCTTTAGTTAGCGAAGCCGGGTTTTTTATTTATACACCCAGAGAAAACACAACAAAACAATTTCCATATTTTTTTTTAATTTGAAGTTCACTTTCATTAGAGGACTTTTTTCACTCTTGTGGAAATTTGGTAAAATTGGGGTCTTAGTTCATTCCTGTTTAGGGACTTGGTTATCCTGTTTGGGGGCTTAGTTCATATTGGCTTGTTTGGGTTTTTTTCCATAAATAAACGACGTCCCCAAATTTAGGGGCTTAGTTCATTTTAGGTTTGGGGAGTTAGTTCATTGGGAACTTAGTTCATACCGCCCTTAATATCATAAATATCTTACAAAAGTTTGTATTAGAGATGAGCGATAGTTCTGTACCTGTGATTTAATCACTGTTAATGCAAAATCACTAATCACAGTTGTGCCCAAATTTGTCAAGCAAAAGCTACTTGCTTAGACGTTCTTTTCGTTTTTTGTTACATACACAAATTTATGATATTTCACTGTTTGTGTGGATAATAACGTTTTCTACATGCAATAAAGAATTAATGTTGCTGTTCCTCTTGTTTTCTCTTCTTCCTTATTAAAATTTCTTATTAAAAGCTAAAGTTTATTTTTTAAAGTCCCAATTTACACTCTATATATTTCTTGACGGACAGACAAAGTTTGTAGGCGAGAGAGGAAAAAAGTTGTTTGTCACGCATACAGCGTCGCCTCCTAACCATTAAATTGCGTCTGTCTCGCAAGAACTTTCCATAGTTTCTATCTCACAAAGTACTATGGAATACGTAAGACTTGTGTGATAGTGTAAACTAGCCTTAAGTACCACTGGCTTCTGTCAAAGTTACAATGAAGATATTGTTTTGAGTGGGAAATCTAGTATAAACTACATTTTGTTCGAAATCACGTTAGTTCTTGATTTCGTTGCAGTGTAAATGGGTTATTATTTATGGGTAAAGCTGTAATCTAATGCCAACTAACAACGTTGTCAGAAAAAGCATTGTCAGTCCATTTTAAGACAACAACACTCCGTTGCCTTTGGCAGATCATTGTCAGACGTGGTAACCTCATTTTTTGTTGTCAGATGTGCGAAGTTTATGCATCCGACATTGGTTATAGGGACCCTTTTATATTGGCAACACAAACATATACGTATCAGGGATGGAAAATGGGGCTTCGGACTTGTACAAACTTCAATATCAAATCGTAATATTTAGACTATAATGGAACCAATTTAATATTTTCATGAGCATCTTTTGATAAATATATTTAGAAAAAAAGACTTTTTATTAACTACGACAATTTTTAGCTTTGTGTTTTAAGTATTTATTATCCTAAATCTGTAGTGATAATTACAAATTCTGGAAAATTATAATTCCGTTAAAGTGTTTATGTGTAAAGTTTACTTTTATTAAACATATGCGTACATAAATAATTTTAAAGGGACTCAAACTAAATGTGTTTTTAAATTTATATAACTCTTACTTTAAAATTATCTTAAGACTGAATTGTTTTTGATTATAATACAAAACTTACTGTTATAAAAGAAACAGTAACGCGGTATAACTAGGGTGTTTAATTAATCGGAGTTAAACGATTAATCGATATTTGGCATTTTTTACCTATTCGATGAAACAAATAAAATTTTTAAATTAATCAATTAATCGAATAATTCTAAATCCGGAAATTTTGTAAATTACGAGATTTTTTTTTTTGATAATTTTAGAAAAAATTAGTACTTGAGTAAATAAACATTCTTTTTTAATTAAAACTTGTCAATGTTGCTCCAAATTCTTGCTTCACTTTCGGGCACTTAGATTTTAAATGAGTCAACATAACTTTGGATTTTTCTTCTTAATCTGCAAATAATTTCCTCTAGAGAATCGATCGAGGAAAATTGTTTAAAATATTAATTCATTGGACCAATTGTAGCCCCCTTTGATTTTGTTGGTGGAGCATCTTCTTCTCTATGTTTTATTTAGTGGTAACACAGTACAACAGCCAATCTGGGGGGTGAGAAATTCCAAGTCAGGGTGATGGTACTAGGTCAGTATAGTAAAACCCTCAAAGGGTTTGACGTTCGTATGTGTCAGTTTTTTTTTATGACATTTTAAATTTTTTCCTTATCTTGATGTTTTTTTGTTTAACATAACTCGAGAACCACTTGTCCGATTTTGCTAAAACAAACTCAAAAAAATTTAGAATTACAATTTCTTTAATCCGTTCATATAACGTTTTTCTTTATAATCAACAGTTTTGCCGGTAAAAATAAATTTGTGGAGAATTATAATTGATAAGTGCAAAAAAATTTTCAAGCCTGGATGTATGCAGCAGATTTGATCACAAACCTGCACTGCAATTTTTGTGACTTTTTTTAAGCGATCGGTGAAAATCGTCGGACTTTTGTTTGTTATTTGAAAGAATACACCCACATTCAGTGATGCCAACAGTAGGGGATTCCCCTTTTCTAGGGATTTTTTTCGGATCATTTTTATCTTCAATCGGATCTTAATAACTTCTTTTTATGGTGTAATCATGGAGCTGAATCTTGTGAAATGCAAAAGCATGCGTTTTTATAGAAATAACTGTATTGCTGTTAATTATGCTTTTGGTGGTCATCAACTGGAGTTGGTTGATTCGTTTCTTAATATTGGAGTCTTACTGGATCCTAAATTAAACTTTGTTTCTCATATAACATTAACTGTTAATAAAGCTCGAGGCGTTCTTGGCTTTATTAAGCGCTGGGTTAAAAATTCACCGATCCATACATAACGAAGCAACTTTACGTATCACTCGTTAGACCAATCTTAGAATATGGGTCAATCATTTGGGATCCATTTTACAACATTCACAATTCTCGTATTGAATCGGTCCAAAAACAATTTTTATTATTCTGTTTACGTGATCTTCATTGGAGTTACTCGACAAACTTTCCTTCCTATGCTAGAAGCCTGGCATTAATAAAATTACCATCGCTCAAAAGTCGTATTACAATGTTAAATGTTTCTTTTATGGTTAATCTTATTAATGGTAATGTTTGTTGTGATTTTCTGTAGAGTCTGCTAAATTTAATATACCTTGTCGCAATACGCGTCATTATAATCTGCTTTTTGTTAAATTTTTTTAGAGAAAATTACGCTATTGCTGATCCTTTTTCGAGGTTATGTAGACAATTTAATTCTATGTTACAATTTGTTGATTTTTCTTATTGTTTTTCTTTATTCGTAAATTTGTATGTACTACATATATTCTGTAAATTTGTAGTATATTTTAAAATGCATATTGTTATTCATTAATTTTAAGTCAATATTGTTATTGTCAGTAAGGATAATATCCATTGATTAAATAAATAAATAAATAAATATGCGCTAAAATAAAAAATTGTGTCCTCTTTTCCCTACGGTTGAAATTTTCCGAAAAAAAAATCCCTAGAAAAGGGGAAATCCCCTACTGTTGGCATCACTGAATGTGGGTGTATTCTTTCAAATAACAAACAAAAGTCCGACGATTTTCACCGATCGCTTAAAATTGCAGTGCAGGTTTGTGATAAAATCTGCTGCATACATCCAGGCTTGAACATTTTTTTGCACTTATCAATTATAATTCTCCACAAATTTATTTTTACCGGCAAAACTGTTGATTATAAAGAAAAACGTTATATGAACAGATTAAAGAAATTGTCAATTCAATTCAATTCTTTATTTATTTATTTAACATTTCCATGTGCATTCATTTAACAAGTTTTCTTAAAGAGTTTAGGATATATATTCCTTTTCTGCTTAAATATAAATAACAATAATATATAATTGTCTTGACTTTACATAACATTTCTAAGTAAGGTAAAAATTCACAAAAAACCTTCTTGAACAATTTTTTTGGATTTTGTATGTTTTCGATAAAAAGTTAAGGTATAAAATTATGATGAAATAAGAACATTGATGTGATTGTGTTCCGAATTTAAACATCTGGAATTGAAGTTGAGAGTAAGCCGTTCAAGTCTGTTATTTACAAGTTCAACGTTGGCTAGTGAGTGAAGTCTGAGCGTTGAGTAATGCCAAGGCAAATTGTACATCATTTTTAAAAATTTTTAAAAAAACCAATTGTGCTGGATTTCAATCTAAAACTGCTTAGGAGAGCTTAAAAGAATCTGACACCAATATTGTTATTTGCAGTTCAGTCTTTCGAAAGTGAGTGTGTTTTCAATAAACGTACAGACTATCAAATCGACAAAGACTAACTCAAGGACCCAGAATGCATACACTTTATGTGATCTTAATTGGATATTAAAATAGTTTCAAAAACCAATATATCTGAGGTTATTTGTATGGGTCTAAGTGCTTTAATTAAACTTTTGGTCCAAACAATCACATATCTATAGGCGTAAAGTTTCATAATTCTAGTTAATTTTGCTATGAAGACAAGTTAAATAACACTACGACACAAGAAAAATTAACCTTAAAAATTAGATATTTTTAAGATAAATTGGGGTGGCTGAAAACGAATATGGCACTTATTTATTTCTCTCAAAAAGCGTTTTCGAGATATTCGAAACCGTGTTTTTATGGAGTGATATTAGATATTTTCTAAAATCCCGAGAACTGTTTATCATTTTAACTGTTGAATAAATATTGTTTTACTCTTCAGCCCTTATTTATAGTGTTTTGATCGGATAAAAGTTCGCTGAGTTGCAGGCTTTTAGATTTGAAAAAATGGCATTATTGGAGGGACTGAAAATGTCCAACATAAAAAAACAAAAAAAAAACAACAACAGCTCAGTAAATTTTTATCCGATCAAAACAGTGTTGAAAAAGGAAATTTTAAGGAAAAGTTTAAATTTTGTACAATTCAGATGAACAATATTTGAGATTTTTCGAAATAGCTAAAGCAACTGCAGAAAAACACGATTTTCGCCAATATCTCGAAAACGCTTCTTAAGAGAAATAAATGAGTGCCATATTCGTGTTCAGCCATCAGACATCTTTTTTTGAGGTTATAGCAAAAAGTTTAAAATTTGTGAGCCAATGTAATTGACCGATTTTTTTACAACCAAAGAATATTTAAGACAAATGTCATCATCCTTGGGTTTTTCGTACGTAAAATTAACCTTTTGATAGAACGTTTTGCACGGAGACCCTGGAAAAAAATTAACCGATTTTGCACATGATATCCACACCCCCATAGCTAGAGGGGGTAGTCGTTTTATGTTTCTGTGCCCTAGAATCCCTACTGAATCAACCTCACCACGCCCGTCCGTCTAGCTTGTTGGCTGTCCATGTAAAGTACACCAAGCATACGAATGCCATTCTCACATTAAGGTCTTAATATCGGCGGAATGAACTAACTCCCCAAACCCAAAATGAACTAAGTCCCAAACGACTGTATGTGAAAAAACAACAACGGTATTTGGGGACTTCGTTCACGTTTTTGGGGGCATCGTTCGCTTTATTTTTAGGGAGTTAGTACATATGAACAAAGTCCCCAAAAAGTAGTAATAAACTAAACCCCTATATTAATTTTTGGGGACTTAGTTCATTTCTTAAATATTTTTAAATTTTGCGTATAGCCGTATTTTGGACGGGCGCAAGAATTTTCTCCTTTGTGGTATAACAAGTACCGATTTCGCTAAGTAAAGCTTCTAAAATCTGCCTTGTTTCCGAACGAAGGCCGGCTATGCAGATAAGCTTTAGTTAGCGAAGCCGGGTTTTTTATTTATACACCCAGAGAAAACACAACAAAACAATTTCCATATTTTTTTTTAATTTGAAGTTCACTTTCATTAGAGGACTTTTTTCACTCTTGTGGAAATTTGGTAAAATTGGGGTCTTAGTTCATTCCTGTTTAGGGACTTGGTTATCCTGTTTGGGGGCTTAGTTCATATTGGCTTGTTTGGGTTTTTTCCATAAATAAACGACGTCCCCAAATTTAGGGGCTTAGTTCATTTTAGGTTTGGGGAGTTAGTTCATTGGGAACTTAGTTCATACCGCCCTTAATATCATAAATATCTTACAAAAGTTTGTATTAGAGATGAGCGATAGTTCTGTACCTGTGATTTAATCACTGTTAATGCAAAATCACTAATCACAGTTGTGCCCAAATTTGTCAAGCAAAAGCTACTTGCTTAGACGTTCTTTTCGTTTTTTGTTACATACACAAATTTATGATATTTCACTGTTTGTGTGGATAATAACGTTTTCTACATGCAATAAAGAATTAATGTTGCTGTTCCTCTTGTTTTCTCTTCTTCCTTATTAAAATTTCTTATTAAAAGCTAAAGTTTATTTTTTAAAGTCCCAATTTACACTCTATATATTTCTTGACGGACAGACAAAGTTTGTAGGCGAGAGAGGAAAAAAGTTGTTTGTCACGCATACAGCGTCGCCTCCTAACCATTAAATTGCGTCTGTCTCGCAAGAACTTTTCATAGTTTCTATCTCACAAAGTACTATGGAATACGTAAGACTTGTGTGATAGTGTAAACTAGCCTTAAGTACCACTGGCTTCTGTCAAAGTTACAATGAAGATATTGTTTTGAGTGGGAAATCTAGTATAAACTACATTTTGTTCGAAATCACGTTAGTTCTTGATTTCGTTGCAGTGTAAATGGGTTATTATTTATGGGTAAAGCTGTAATCTAATGCCAACTAACAACGTTGTCAGAAAAAGCATTGTCAGTCCATTTTAAGACAACAACACTCCGTTGCCTTTGGCAGATCATTGTCAGACGTGGTAACCTCATTTTTTGTTGTCAGATGTGCGAAGTTTATGCATCCGACATTGGTTATAGGGACCCTTTTATATTGGCAACACAAACATATACGTATCAGGGATGGAAAATGGGGCTTCGGACTTGTACAAACTTCAATATCAAATCGTAATATTTAGACTATAATGGAACCAATTTAATATTTTCATGAGCATCTTTTGATAAATATATTTAGAAAAAAAGACTTTTTATTAACTACGACAATTTTTAGCTTTGTGTTTTAAGTATTTATTATCCTAAATCTGTAGTGATAATTACAAATTCTGGAAAATTATAATTCCGTTAAAGTGTTTATGTGTAAAGTTTACTTTTATTAAACATATGCGTACATAAATAATTTTAAAGGGACTCAAACTAAATGTGTTTTTAAATTTATATAACTCTTACTTTAAAATTATCTTAAGACTGAATTGTTTTTGATTATAATACAAAACTTACTGTTATAAAAGAAACAGTAACGCGGTATAACTAGGGTGTTTAATTAATCGGAGTTAAACGATTAATCGATATTTGGCATTTTTTACCTATTCGATGAAACAAATAAAATTTTTAAATTAATCAATTAATCGAATAATTCTAAATCCGGAAATTTTGTAAATTACGAGATTTTTTTTTTTGATAATTTTAGAAAAAATTAGTACTTGAGTAAATAAACATTCTTTTTTAATTAAAACTTGTCAATGTTGCTCCAAATTCTTGCTTCACTTTCGGGCACTTAGATTTTAAATGAGTCAACATAACTTTGGATTTTTCTTCTTAATCTGCAAATAATTTCCTCTAGAGAATCGATCGAGGAAAATTGTTTAAAATATTAATTCATTGGACCAATTGTAGCCCCCTTTGATTTTGTTGGTGGAGCATCTTCTTCTCTATGTTTTATTTAGTGGTAACACAGTACAACAGCCAATCTGGGGGGTGAGAAATTCCAAGTCAGGGTGATGGTACTAGGTCAGTATAGTAAAACCCTCAAAGGGTTTGACGTTCGTATGTGTCAGTTTTTTTTTATGACATTTTAAATTTTTTCCTTATCTTGATGTTTTTTTGTTTAACATAACTCGAGAACCACTTGTCCGATTTTGCTAAAACAAACTCAAAAAAATTTAGAATTACAATTTCTTTAATCCGTTCATATAACGTTTTTCTTTATAATCAACAGTTTTGCCGGTAAAAATAAATTTGTGGAGAATTATAATTGATAAGTGCAAAAAAATTTTCAAGCCTGGATGTATGCAGCAGATTTGATCACAAACCTGCACTGCAATTTTTGTGACTTTTTTTAAGCGATCGGTGAAAATCGTCGGACTTTTGTTTGTTATTTGAAAGAATACACCCACATTCAGTGATGCCAACAGTAGGGGATTCCCCTTTTCTAGGGATTTTTTTCGGATCATTTTTATCTTCAATCGGATCTTAATAACTTCTTTTTATGGTGTAATCATGGAGCTGAATCTTGTGAAATGCAAAAGCATGCGTTTTTATAGAAATAACTGTATTGCTGTTAATTATGCTTTTGGTGGTCATCAACTGGAGTTGGTTGATTCGTTTCTTAATATTGGAGTCTTACTGGATCCTAAATTAAACTTTGTTTCTCATATAACATTAACTGTTAATAAAGCTCGAGGCGTTCTTGGCTTTATTAAGCGCTGGGTTAAAAATTCACCGATCCATACATAACGAAGCAACTTTACGTATCACTCGTTAGACCAATCTTAGAATATGGGTCAATCATTTGGGATCCATTTTACAACATTCACAATTCTCGTATTGAATCGGTCCAAAAACAATTTTTATTATTCTGTTTACGTGATCTTCATTGGAGTTACTCGACAAACTTTCCTTCCTATGCTAGAAGCCTGGCATTAATAAAATTACCATCGCTCAAAAGTCGTATTACAATGTTAAATGTTTCTTTTATGGTTAATCTTATTAATGGTAATGTTTGTTGTGATTTTCTGTAGAGTCTGCTAAATTTAATATACCTTGTCGCAATACGCGTCATTATAATCTGCTTTTTGTTAAATTTTTTTAGAGAAAATTACGCTATTGCTGATCCTTTTTCGAGGTTATGTAGACAATTTAATTCTATGTTACAATTTGTTGATTTTTCTTATTGTTTTTCTTTATTCGTAAATTTGTATGTACTACATATATTCTGTAAATTTGTAGTATATTTTAAAATGCATATTGTTATTCATTAATTTTAAGTCAATATTGTTATTGTCAGTAAGGATAATATCCATTGATTAAATAAATAAATAAATAAATATGCGCTAAAATAAAAAATTGTGTCCTCTTTTCCCTACGGTTGAAATTTTCCGAAAAAAAAATCCCTAGAAAAGGGGAAATCCCCTACTGTTGGCATCACTGAATGTGGGTGTATTCTTTCAAATAACAAACAAAAGTCCGACGATTTTCACCGATCGCTTAAAATTGCAGTGCAGGTTTGTGATAAAATCTGCTGCATACATCCAGGCTTGAACATTTTTTTGCACTTATCAATTATAATTCTCCACAAATTTATTTTTACCGGCAAAACTGTTGATTATAAAGAAAAACGTTATATGAACAGATTAAAGAAATTGTCAATTCAATTCAATTCTTTATTTATTTATTTAACATTTCCATGTGCATTCATTTAACAAGTTTTCTTAAAGAGTTTAGGATATATATTCCTTTTCTGCTTAAATATAAATAACAATAATATATAATTGTCTTGACTTTACATAACATTTCTAAGTAAGGTAAAAATTCACAAAAAACCTTCTTGAACAATTTTTTTGGATTTTGTATGTTTTCGATAAAAAGTTAAGGTATAAAATTATGATGAAATAAGAACATTGATGTGATTGTGTTCCGAATTTAAACATCTGGAATTGAAGTTGAGAGTAAGCCGTTCAAGTCTGTTATTTACAAGTTCAACGTTGGCTAGTGAGTGAAGTCTGAGCGTTGAGTAATGCCAAGGCAAATTGTACATCATTTTTAAAAATTTGTTTTGGGCAATCTGTAAATTTTTTATATGACACTGCGCTGAAGTGGACCAAACTGGAGCAGCGTAAAACATTACAGCGTGGAATATGGATTTTAGTATAAGACGTTTGTTGTGAATATTAAGATAGGAATTTCTGTTTATAAATGGATACATTATTCTGGTTAACATATTTACTTTGTTAATAA
Organism: Pollenia angustigena; assembly: GCA_930367215.1. Taxonomy (NCBI): domain Eukaryota; kingdom Metazoa; phylum Arthropoda; class Insecta; order Diptera; family Polleniidae; genus Pollenia; species Pollenia angustigena. The sequence goes on along the minus strand of OV884057.1, from coordinate 67,085,760 downwards.
TATATGGAATGTGATCTTTAAATTTAAGCTTAGGATCTAAAATAACGCCCAAGTACTTGACTTTATTCATCCATGGTACTGAATTGTTGTTGAATGTAATTGGATTTTGGGGTAAGAAACAGGGTTTGCGCCTTCTGGTGAAGTATATGGCTTGGGTCTTTTGCGGGTTAACAAGAATATTCCATTTGGTAATATAGCTGTGAACTACTGTTAGTGCTGTTTGCAGTCTGGAACAAACATCCGTTGAAAGTATACCAGAGCTAAGTATCGCCGTATCGTCTGCAAAAATAGAGGTAACACAACCATCAAGCGAGGGGAAGTCAGCTGTGTAGATGTTGTATAGTAAGGGTGAAAGACAGGAACCCTGGGGACAACCGGATAAAATATCTGTCTTTGACGAGCAGGTTGAACCAATAAAAACATTAAAGGCACGATCCGAGAGGAAGCTTTGTATCAGTTTAACTAATACAATAGGAAAATTTAATCTCATCATTTTAAAAATAAGACCATTGTGCCAGACCGAGTCAAACGCTGCTTTGATGTCTAGTAGTATCATTCCAGTAGAGTTTCCGTTGTTAAAGTTAGAATGCACCAAGTTTCGTATTCTGACGAGTGGTTCAACCGTATTGTGTTCCTTTCGGAATCCGAATTGTTGTGTTGGCAGTATATTTTGTTCATCTATAAAATCGATAAGCTTCTCCTTAATAACCTTTTCTAGTACTTTGCTTAAAGAAGATAAAAGACTAATAGGCCTATAGGAAGTAGGGCAATTTTCAGGCTTATTTGGTTTCTTTATCGGCACGACTTTTGCATGTTTCCATAATTTAGGAAAGTAATAGTTTTTAAAACAAGCGTTGATAATAGCTGTTATGTACTTAAATCCTTTTTTCGGTAATGCTTTTAAACATCTGTTTGTTATACCGTCTGTTCCGGGAGATTTTTTTGCTTTTAGATTCTTTACAATGGTAGCTATTTTATCTATTGATATGGATAGCTCGCTTTGGGGACTTGGCACGATGGAATCAAGGGTCGAAAGAGTATTATTTACTTCTGTTGATGTTAATGGATCGCTAAGATTGGATGAAATTGAGTGATTTAGACTAAAGATTTGGGCCAGTATTTCACATTTTTCAAATTGAGTGTTGTAATTTTCAATGTTATATTTTAATATTGGAATGTTTGTGGATTTTTTCTTTAAAATTTTAGATATGTTCCAAAATGGGGAGGAGCCTTTATCCAGCGTTGAGAGTTTATTGTTCCAAGTTTTGTTTTTAAATAATCTTATTTCTTCGGAAATACGGTGATTGTATTCTTTAGTTCGACAATGATCAAGTAAGTTCCTGTGTCGTTTCCAATTCCTTCTAAAAAGATTTCTAATCTTGATCAGGCGTCTTACATGCTGTGGTAGAGTGTAGGGAGTCAATTGAGTCAATTTGTTCAGGATTTATATAGGTATTATTTGTTCTAGTATTAAGGTTTCTTTTAACGAATGAAGAATATCGTGACCAGTTTGCATTTTTAAAATCATAAAATGGTCTTTCAGTAAAGATAATTTGATTGCTAATAGTAATTTTGACAGGGAGATGATCGGAACCAAGGTCATTTATAACAGCGGGTGAACTTATACCACTATTTAAATTCGTTAGAAATAAGTCTAACGTAGATGCCTGTCTTCTCGGGTCTGCGGGAATATATGTATGTTCACTTGGATACCGGATTTGGACATTATCAGAATCTAGACTTTCAAGAAGAAGATTTCCCCAACAGTTTGATCTTTGACATCCCCATATACTATGCCTACTATTGAAATCACCTCCAAGAATGAAATTTTCATTGCAATTAATAAATTTGCGAAGATCTGACTTAAATTGGGTTTTTTTAACATTATCTCTACCAGCTGATCCGCCGGGAAAATAACAAGCGAATATATTTATGTAAGTTCGGTTTGATGTTCTTATTTTAACGCCAATATTTTCGATTAGAAAGGTGTTTAAAGGTGGCAATAGAGTATGGTCGACATTTTTCCTGATCAGAACCGCCACACCACCTCCTCTGCTGTGTGTCCGATCATTCCTGTAGCAATAGAACGACTGATTTTTGATAGAAATGGATTGGTTCAGCATTGTTTCCGAGATTAAGCAAATATGGATATTTTTGGCAAGTAAAAAACTAAAGAGTTCGTCTTTTTTATTTCGAACACCTCTGGCATTCCATGTTAATATATTTAAATTATTACTCATACAAAAATTTACACGCGAGTGAAGTTATAACTTCAAATTGGTCTGCTTTACATTTACACCTTTTAAGGTTTGAAATTAGCTCCATGGTAAGATTTTTTATTTCTTCAACCGTAAAAAGATTATTGGAGTTATTTGTATTTGAATTTGTATTAGTATTGCGTGGGTCATTCCATACGCGGTTTGTATTGTTGACCACTTGATTAAGACTATTTGGAAAATCTGTGATGTAGTTGGCATTACTATTGTTGCTAAAACGCACGTTATTGTTTGGCAATGGTTGCCTTGATCTAGATGATCTTGGCTGAGAACGTTGCCTCATTTGAAGAAATTTAACTCTGCTCGGGCAATCAGGAAATAGAGATTTGTGTGGCCCATTACAGTTGGCACACTTAATATTTTCGGTTTCACATTCTGATGTTTTGTGATTACCGGCACAATTTGCACAGAACGATTTCACTTTACAGTGACTAGAACCATGTCCTAGCATTTGACAATTGTGACATTGAGTTAATTTAGTTGTCCTATTTCTTTGGAAATCCCATTTGACTTTCGTATAGTCAATTACTGAGTAGTTTTGTCTTAGCTCCTTGACGGTAATTGACTTTTTTTCAAAGTAAACAATATAAATGGCTTGTTCCGTATTAGGGCCATATGATTTAGTAACTATCTTTACATCTAAACATTGTAATTTCATGTCATTTAGTTTTTTTTTTATTATTAGAGGATCGAATTTATCGAGTCCAAGCAAAACAGCTTTATATGGTTTATCGTTTTTTGCTCTATATGTAAAGTACTCAAATTTCGAATTTAAATTTTGACATATTAATTCAAAGTCTTCCTTTTTCGTGCAGAAGAGTTTAAGACCAATAGAAATTTTTCGAATAGAAAAATCAGTAATTTTCAATGTTTGACAAAGATCGTTAATCTGTAATATTTTACATTTTAATATAGTAATAGGGGGAATATGTATTTTAGTTGGTTTATTCACTATCATTTCATTTTCTTCATCATCATCTTCAATTGTTTGAAGTGGTTGATAATAATTGCTGCTTGAAGCAGTAGTATTTTGTTTGTGTTTTTTTTTCATTATGTTATGCCCATTTGTATCATTGGCATCTTCAACACGTAAACGTTTAATGTTGTGATTTTTTTTTTCTTTTATGTTAATATTTGGATTAACTAGTACCGTTTCCAAATTCTTGATCCGTTTGTTTTGAACGAAAAGAATTTGTACGTAAAGTTGCTTCGTTATGTATGGATCGGTGAATTTTTAACCCAGCGCTTAATAAAGCCAAGAACGCCTCGAGCTTTATTAACAGTTAATGTAATATGAGAAACAAAGTTTAATTTAGGATCCAGTAAGACTCCAATATTAAGAAACGAATCAACCAACTCCAGTTGATGACCACCAAAAGCATAATTAACAGCAATACAGTTATTTCTATAAAAACGCATGCTTTTGCATTTCACAAGATTCAGCTCCATCATATTATGATTACACCATAAAAAGAAGTTATTAAGATCCGATTGAAGATAAAAATGATCCGAAAAAAATCCCTAGAAAAGGGGAATCCCCTACTGTTGGCATCACTGAATGTGGGTGTATTCTTTCAAATAACAAACAAAAGTCCGACGATTTTCACCGATCGCTTAAAAAAAGTCACAAAAATTGCAGTGCAGGTTTGTGATCAAATCTGCTGCATACATCCAGGCTTGAACATTTTTTTGCACTTATCAATTATAATTCTCCACAAATTTATTTTTACCGGCAAAACTATTGATTATAAAGAAAAACGTTATATGAACGGATTAAAAAAATTGTAATTCTAAATTTTTTTGAGTTTGTTTTAGCAAAATCGGACAAGTGGTTCTCGAGTTATGTTAAACAAAAAAACATCAAGATAAGGAAAAAATTTAAAATGTCATAAAAAAAAACTGACACATACGAACGCCAAACCCTTTGAGGGTTTTACTATACTGATCTAGTACCATCACCCTGACTTGGAATTTCTCACCCCCCAGACAATAATCCCAAAAATGTTCCATAGTGTAATTTAGTGAAGTTGTTGAAGAACATTTATGTTGATATATTTTTGGACCCCTGTTACATTTAGCATTATTTGATTTATCCTTCGTACAATATTTTAAAACCAAGCTCATTTTAAAGAGAGAAACTCATGAACTAGTTTTTTAAAAAATATGGCCGTGTTCTAAAAAACGTAATGAAGTGGATTTAAAATCAAGCAAATTTTAAAAATTAAACTGTAATGAAAGTTCATAAAAATATTCCATTTTATTTACTTCATTATTCAAATTTCTATTATTTTTGCAAGAAGAACACTTAACACCACCAAAAACTACAGTATTTTTTATAAATATTTGAATTTAAATTATCGTTAAATTTCAATTTCACTTCATTTCGATTTCTAGAACATACCCGATAAATTATTATATATCTTTGAGTTAAAATACCTTTGTCGATTTTTCCTTTGTGAAATGAATTATTAAATTGTGTTGAAAAAAAATTTAACAAAAACATAAGCTAAATTACTCACTTAACATGACTGTTTTTTTTTTAATTCCAACGGACACATACATTAGGCTTTTTTCTTCGAATTAAAACTTGGAAAAAAATTATAAATTTAACAGAAATATAATGTATTATTATTATTATTCGATTGATCGGTTTAGCGAAATTATCAATTTTAAATTATTTAAACAATTAAACGTCTAAAATTGTTTGATTAATCGAATGAACACCCAAGTTATATATATATGTTCCCTTCACTCCTCTAGGGAGCAAACAAGGTGGTTCCAATAATCTCGATCTTCGGCTCCATGCTTGACTTCGTTCTATTTCATGCGCAATCTCGAAAGTTCTGTTGCCAGTTGCCGCTTCCAGGTATGCGCTGGTCTTACGACTCGTCTGCTTCCCTGTGGGTTCCAATCTAGGCATTTCTCGGCAATATCATGGAGGGTGTGACCTATACAACTCCATTTCCGCTTACTTATTTCCTAACTCACAGGCTACTAATTTGCCTTCATGCAGAGTTGGTTGTTGGATATTGTTACAGGCTAGAAAATCCGTAAGATTTTGCGGAGGCATTTGTTGAGAAATACTTGAAGGCTTTGTATGTCACGTGGCGCCATGTTCCAGGTCTCACATCCATATAATAGAGTGGATTTTACACAGAAAAATTATTGCCGAATTATTTTCAAGCAAACGCATGTTTGAAAATGTTTTAAATTTCTACAAATTTTTTTACTGATTCAATTAATATTTTTATTTGATTTTTATTTAATCAACAAAAATGTTGACAACTATTCAAAAATATAATATACGTGTTATTGGTTTCAAGTTTTCATAACTTTGTATGCAATTTTTAACGCTCCTTAATGTTGTCGTTTTTTTGCATTTTTTATTTGATCGTAAGCAACACTTCTAATTGTGAAATATAAGATCTACAACAAAAAAAAAAAAAAACATAGTCTATTTTTGGACGCTTTAAAAAAGTACAACAGTAAGAAAGATGATAAAATAGCGTGACGAGGTTTGTAGTAAAAAACAACAAAAACAATAGCAGTTAAAAAAACGTTTCACTCTTTTTAAATAACAGAAACAAAAACTACATTATAAGAAACAAAATAAATTTTTGGTTGGTTTCAAAGTTGGTAAAAACAAACAAAATCCCGTATTCAATTTTTTCCAACTGTTTGGTTAAATACATCAAATACAAAAATAGAATGATGACGAAAAACATATCGAGTCGGTCTGCCGCCGTTTTTGGTTCAATTTCTTCTTCTTAGCAAAGGAAAGGATTCAGCAACAGCTAGTGATGAAGAAAGACATTTTGTGTATATCACTAAGACTTCGTTCAAAAATTATTCCAACAAAAAAATTAATCTCAAAGCCAGCCTGCTGCTCTGCTCTGCTCCATCTTCACCAACAGTGCTTGCTTGTGTGCGCGTCATTGCTTGTGCAAAAACTTTTTTGTTTGATTCAGCAAAATTATTTGTTTGAAATTTATATGAATTTTAGTAAACTTTTTGTTTGATCCAGTTAAATTATTTGTTTGAAAAAATCGGTGGTTTTTTCAATAAACAAAATGCAAATAAATTGTTTGAATATGCGAATTTGTTTATAGGACCGACTTCAGACAAAAAATTGTTTGATTCTACAAATTTTTTGTTTCAGTTGGAAAAATAATTTTTTCTGTGTATGGTGAAGTTAAATAATTTGATTTTGGTTTGTTTCGACATATTAGAAGATTTCCCAACCGGGTTTAATTGGGAAAATGAACGCCGCGCCTTATTTATGCTACTAGATATATCTGCCGCTGAGCCATCAGCTACCATCATTTCATTTGCTACCCAGGTAGCAGGAGGGCTTAACATCTTCTATGTCTTGATCACATACGAAGAAATGGCTATCTGTGTTACTATTGAATTGGAGGGATTTTGTATTGAGTATATTTATCTTCAGTCCAACTAATTTTGCGATGTCAACGATGGTGGAAATTTTCGACTGCATCTCTGAGAATGAGCTGCCAAGTAAAAATATTTCATCGGCATAATCTAGTTCCTCTAACCGTCCTTGTAAGCCCCACATAATACCTCTCTCATGAATGCTTGTTGCCTTTTGCATCACAGCATCGATGACGCAATTAAATAGTTGGGGTGATAAGACACACCCTGTCTAGCTCCAGTTTTCAACGTGATCCAGTTGCTTAGTTGTTTTTCATGCAACACACGACAAGTGGCATTCTTGTATTTAGTTATAACTCTTATGTTAATTTGATTCCAAACGTGTTTAGATAACAAAAACAATTTTCGTAACTGTGCTACCTAAACAAGAGTGGCAATCGTTTTTTATTTGAACTTGAATATTATATTTGCAATACATTTTCAATAAAACAAACCGACACAGCGGTCTGCCAAATATGATTTTAAGGTTTGTTTCGTATAAACGGTATGAAAATGAGAAGTTTTGACACATAAAAAAACGCTGTTATTTAGGTAACTCAGTAATTTTTGTTTTTGTATCCATGTAAATGTTCACCTTTCGACACATATCAAAAAAATTACAATTATACCATAGTTTACATCCCTGATATGATAGATTTAAAGTTCGCAAATTAAAATGAATTTTAATGAAAATTAATGAAACCTTTTTTAAACGACATAAAAAAATTAAAATCCTTGCTGTTGCTTGTTTTTCAATTTATAAAAATGCTCGCAATTTTAATTTTCATACAATGTCTAAAATCATATCTGGCAATTCTTGACTTGCAGTTTTCTGCCAACCGTGTAAACAGACAATTATTATTGGCATATGCATTTATTGTCAGACAGATGTCTGCCAAAAAAATTATAAAGTTTTCATACAATCGTCTGAAATGACAATTAGCTTTTGGTGGCCATTTTTCTTTGGCATTATATTGTCAGCACATTGTAAGATCTGGCAACAGGTTGTATATAGCTTAAGCCATTAAAAGAACAGCTGAGTGATTTTATTTCTTATTTACTTAAAAAGGAAAATATATTTGAGACCAATTTATGTCTCTCTAAATTACACAAAGCAGTTATTAATACTCATACAACTTATTAAATAATTGAATAACATCAGTTTTACACGCCCATATTTTAATTAATCCATGTACAACCCATACCAAAAAAAAATTTCCAAATTAAGCACAAGCATCTTGGTTATCAATATATAACATCCGGCAAAATGTGGGTCAGATTGAATAAGTGGGTGTGGCATAGAAACGATTTATTAATTCCTAAAGAACGGTTTATATATCTTTCTGTACTTATAGCAGCACTGTGAATGGTGTTCAAAATTCGACATAACCATATATAGAACAATTACTTGTTTATTTTAACATTATCAATTGGATTTAAAAAATTAAATTGAGCACAAAATACCATTTTACGTTCGAAAAGATAACATTTGGTAACCCTTAAACATTGTTTTATTAATTATAATCTTACTTAAAACACAAATGAGGGAGAGTCTTAAAAAATGAATGCGGGAAAAAAGGAATGAAACTTGTTTTTAACAAAATTTATATTTCACTTATTAAAAAAACAGAGAAAAATAGAAAAATTTCTTCTTAAGACTCCGACTATTTATTACCCGAAATAGGGTGTCATTGTTAGAGAAAAATAATAAAAGAATATAAAACAGTTAAAAATAGAGCCAGGCCTTTATTTTCATTCAGCCGACACAAGTAGATTGGCCACCTTGTTACTAGCATGTGGCACAAGGGCTAGCAACAGTGGCATGCCGAGTAACTGCCTGACATCACCAGGCCATTACTTTTCTTCTTCGTTCTTTTTTTTTGTTGTTGGTGAACGTCTTCAAAACAAAAGTTACGCACACAGTTAGTTATCAAGATAATCAACCAAAAAAGAAACATGAATTTATTAATTTTCCATTTTAATTAATCCAACAAGCGTAGGTTTGTTTCACTTAATGTCTGTGACAATCTTCTGATCTGAAGTGGTTAAAGATACAATATGTGTCTGTTTGTAGATAATTAACTGTTAAATGACAACGATTGTTTGAATGTCTGTTTGTTGGTTTTCTTTAGATTTAAATTCATTTAAACACAGGTGGTTTTCTTTTAATGAACATACAATTTATGATAAATTATCGTGTACGGCGGGGTATTTTGAATTTAAATAATCACATTTTCAAAATAAATTAATACAACAGAACTTAAATGCATTTCCATTTATGTTTGTTTGTACAATTATTCATATTTTTTAAATGTTTTTTTTTTTAAGATGTCTGTTGTAGACTTTTTTTGTCTGACTGTGAAACAATGCACAGTGGTGTAAATCAAAAAGGGCGTTTAAAAGAGTTATTTTTATAGCTTTGGAACTTTAATAAAAGTGATTTAAGGGAGGTGGTTCATACGGGTCCTATGCGCAATTCGAACATCGTTAGATCTAGTCAAAAAGTGATTCTGAGGCGATCAGTACTAAAAGTTGAGTCTAGGACCAATATTTCTTGGTGTTACACACACACGCATAATACTTTCTTCACTATGTGGTGTCGGTATAAATAAAAATACCCATTTTACTCAGAAAATGGTTTTCGTTTGCTAAGATCGGTGTTTTGTTTAAAATTATGAGCGGCTGAAACTAAGTAAAAACTATCATGGGAAAGCTGTATCGAAACCAATTGCAGCCAGCAACCAATATAAACGAAGTTATAATTTTCCACTTTGACAATATGCTACACTGATAGAAAATGCGTCATAAAGCTGATGTATTTTGACATCAGTTGTATGACGAGTATCTTCGTTTTTGACTCCATGACACTTTTCAACATTGTGACGTCAGCGGTTGTGACGTAAACCTTCCCAGGAGGCCAAGCAATTTTTTTGTTATATACATTTTACATATTTTTCACTTTATAAACCCTCCAAAATTTACCCTACCCCTTTGATTGCTTTTGCGAAAATGTTCAGTTAAGAGTTCATTATTTAAAAATCACAACAAATTTCACTAAATGTCGTCTATAAATGAACGACAGGCTCTAAGTAAAATCACTGTCGTACGAATACGGACGACGTGGCAACCCACGAAAAATTGACCAAATGGACATCAGGTCAAATTATGTCATGCATGGGATGACACATCGACATTACAGAAATGAGAAATCGGAGTCAGTTTAATAAGAAATGTCATCAGCGCGATGACTCAGTAACATCGGAGAAAGAACTCATTAGGCCCAATTAAATGACAAACTTTCATTAAATTGAGTCATTGGGATTGACTTAATTAAGTCAAAGTGAGAGAATAGTATATTATTATTTACTAACCCGTTACACATGTTTGTTTCACTTTTGTTGTATTCCGCCCTTTGTTTGCAAATATTAGACACCAGCAGCATGCCCGATATGGTTTTCGTAATCATTCTACTTTGAAAATTTGATGTCCATATTTAACTAAATAATTTCCACATATATAATTTGGGCATTTTTGGTTTTTATTTTACTTTTTAAGCCTTCTTATAATGTGGAATAATACACAAAATGTCACTGTAGTCATGGCATAGATGACGCATAAAATATGTCAACATTTTTTGATGACGCTTGTCATTGGATATAAGTTTTGCCTCATTGATGCCATTAGTAATAACATTGATGTCATAAATTCGCAACAGTTCTGTAGTTTAGAGCTTTTTCGGTTCTTAGCTATAAATAAAGTCGATTTAGGGACTTTTCATCAATTTTATGCCTCGTTTAAAATATTAAAGATTTTCTCAAATATTCGCTTTTTTAACAAACTTTTCGAGATTTTGCAATTTTCGCGCAGCTTTGTTGCTACTTAAGGCAATCGTCACAAATACAATTTTTTTCGCTATTTTAAGAAACTTTTCCGAATTTTTGCAGCTTTCTTGTAGTGTTATTGCTTTTTGAAGCAATTGTCGTAGTCTATTCACCCGGCCGGCTTTAGTTTTTCAAGTGTTACTTCAAGTGTTACCTGTAGGTGTTTGGCAAGTTTTTTGTGGACTTTTGTAAACATTAAATTTTAGGGCGACCGTACACGACATGTTTTTGTCATCTGACATGTCAAATTTCCCACTGCAAAATACATACATGTCGTCTATTACCTTTTAAGCTTTGCTTCTGTAAAAGTCAAATGCAAAGTCATCTGACAAAATTTCAATTAGAGCGTGCTCTATTTTCTTCATACAAACCATCTGACATCAGGAATCTATGCCGAGAAGACTGCACTGTTTATAGATATTTCCCAAGCATTCGACAAAGTTTGGCATGATGGGCTGATCATTAAAATAACACAAATGCTTCCACAAAACACTGACAAACTCCTTGAGAGCTATTTAACTGGCAGAACATTCATGGTTAGATCAAAAAAACCAATACTCCCCCACCAAGAAAATATCTGCTGGTAACCCTCAAGGCAGCATATTAGGGCCGTTACTGTATATAATATATACAGCTAATATGCCAACAAGCCCGAACACACATACTTCTACGTTTGCAGACGACACAGCATTTATTAGTGTTAATCAGGACCCAAAAGTTGCATCGCAGCATTTACAATCCCACATCAATGAACTAGAAGCCTGGCTAGAAAAATGGAAAATAAAGGTTAACCCGGCTAAATGTGCTCACTTAACTTTTACGCTCAGAAGACAAACGTGCCCTCCTGTTAAAATAAATAAAATCACTGTTCCGGCAGAAAGCCATGTTAAATACTTCGGAATTCATATAGATAGACGCCTGACCTTGTCTCGTCATATTGAAGCGAAAATAACGGCTATGAAACTAAAAGCAGCTAAACTACATTTGCTAATCGGTCGAAACTCAAACTTATCCTTAGACAACAAAGTTCTCTTATACAAGTCTATCATAAAACCAATATGGACATATGGTATCCAATTATGGGGTACTGCATGCGCATCAAACATCCAGAAGCTACAAAGAAGACAGTCTAGGATATTACGGCAAATTGTCTGCGCCCCATGGTATATACGTAATGACAATATCCACAGAGATCTTAGCATCGCTACCATCCAGGAAGAAATTAAAAAGTATTCAGTCAAATACATAGATAAACTAATGGTCCATCCCAACTACCTCGCTCGGGGTCTAATAAAGTTCGAAGGTCACCGGAGGCTGAAAAGATCCGACACTTTGAGCCTAGCAGGCTTTTTTGACACTTGAATGCAATTAATTAGCGGTTACATTGGTAACGGCTAACAAATACAAATAAGAATTAGGATTAAGCTTTGAATGCATATTGTAATTTTCGACAAGAAAGATTCAATAAAAAAAAAAAAAAAAAGAGAAGAGAAGAGAAGAAACCGGCAGTGGCGTCCACTATTGACGCAATCATTAGCCGGCTGAAGTTAATATTTACAATACCGATATATGTATGATCATCGCACTACTGAATAGAATTTATGTAAGTATATACTAAAAAACCGTTTCATTATAATATCCTAAATTGGAATCTTTGAATTAAAAGAAAAATATGTTAAGATGGCCTAACCATTTAACGTTTTATTTTATTATTTATTTATTTTGGTTTCTGCAATAACTATGCGAAAAAACAGAGAAAATGTCAGAAGCAAATTACATGTACGTTTGTGACCGAAGAAATACGCAATTAGACCCCTTTCACACTCGGCGAGTTACTTGCGCAAGTCTCTTGGCTGGTAGACGTCAGCGGTAAGGTCGGGGTAAGGAAAAAAATTTTGTACAGACTTAGTTGTTGTCGGCCAGGTTCTTGCGCAAGTAACTTGCCGAGTGTGAAAGGGGTCTTACATGTGACTTGAGAAGTTGACAAGTCAGATGTCAAAAACATGTACCTTTTACAATTACTATTAAAATGTGTGTTCACAACATTCTTTAAATTTTCTTTTTTATTTTTAACGTATTTAATAAATATTTACATTTTAATTAAAATTTCTTTAACTTTCATTTGAGTCTTTCTGTCGACTAAAACGGAGGCAATTCTACTAGACATCGAATTAAAATATCAAGTGACTGTCAATAGTAATCGATTATTGTCAATAACGACTAAGAAAATACAATTATTGTTTCATTGCCGTTGACTTGTGCGGACGTCGACTTCTATAATAGGGGAGATTATTATTTTTTTTTGTTTTTCGTTTTATACTACTGTGCAGTGTGTAGTTTTATTCCTGTTACTTATTTTTATATGCAATCAATTGAAATGTCTCCATCAGATATTAGTGTTAGCAAATACTGTAATTCTTTCCTTCGAACGCTATATTAAAAGTATATACTTAAATATATATGTAGTATCTATAGACAGAGCTTTTAGATTTTTGTATTTATGCATACAAACATTCTCAAATACTGCATAAGAGTACGTATAGAAAATCCTTAAAATCGATTTATGTATTTTGCAGTGAAATGATTGTCAACATTGAACATGAGTGACGTTCTTTCATAAAATTCACATGTGCTAACTTCCATTTTGTTTTGCATTTCGAAAATTTATATTTTATTTCTAATTCTAGTTCATCTTCACTCACACATACGCTATTTTAAATTGAAAAATAGAGGTATAATTTAAAAGAAAACTGTTAATGAGACCTTCGTTAATTTAGTAATATTAAAGTATAATTGTCAAAGTAATCGGTACGCCACACTAAATTTTCACTGGGGCATAAGATGAAGCAAAACATCGCTCGGCTCCTACAGCAAGCATTACATCCACTTTTAAACTTAAAAAGTCTAAATCCTATTCAGGGAGGAGTTTTTAGTAGAATATATATGGATGTATGTATGTATGAAAAAGGTAAACTTATTTGTTCTTATTTAATTCCAGTTAAATCCACTGACCTTGTTTGAAATATATCCTTTTTTAGATTTAATTAGAGGAACTTTTCTACATTGTTCTAATTTCAACTGGTTTCCTGTATATAAAAAGCATTTAATAGAGAGGACTTTTGTAGCAGGGACACGTATAGAAATAAAACGATTTTCTGAAGGGCCTTTTATGTTAAATAAGAGCAAATGGTTATTTTTTCCAGACTGTTTCTTGCCTGTTCAAATTAAACAAGGCTCTAGATAAAACTTTAAGTGAAGGACATATTTTTCTAGCACAAACTTTTAACTTAAGAAAACTTACGCTGCTATTCCCAATTTTATGGCGAGTATAACGAGTTCAACCCAAAAAACGATAACGTAGGAAAATCAGTTTCCTATAACTACTGCGTCGTACTTTCTAAGAATGAACGACATGACACCGGAAATTTCTTAAAACACGCTCTATTTCCAGAGTAGTGTCACGTTACGCCAATCTTGTATTTTAGACCCATGTTGTATACATTTTTTTTAATTTTTCTTTATCTATCACAATACGTTTGCAGCCGGCTTATGTAATGCAATATCTAAGTTTAAGAATCTAAGTCTAAGTTTAAAACCCTGCTTCCATATAATGAGTTCCAACGGTAATAGTAGTACTTCTAACGAAAAGAATAATAACACAGTGCAAGGCTTAAAATGTGCACTCCATTTTGGGGTTCACTCTATATTGCGATGCGCATTCAATTTCGATACCAAACTTAACGCGACAAGAGGCAATTTTGGTTGTTTCTGCCGCTTTGGTAAAGTTTTCGAAAACGCAGCAACATCTGTAATAAATATTAAAGATGGTGAAAATTTACAGTAATGAAATGTCAAAATATGTAAAAATAAAGAAAATTTTTCACTTACCGTTCTTTAGACTTAAATAAATCTATGTAATTCGAGCCAAGACACTTTTCCACATCTACCCACATTTTGTTCCATGTTGTCTATTGATAACCAACATGCTTGTACCTAATTTGGAAACTTAGTCTCTTGCAGTTCTCCAGATTTAAAGAAAATTTTAATGAAAATTAGAGAGGTTGTATATTAATAGCCTTACTATGTGCAACATATTATTTGGGCAATTTTTCCCTTACCGTTCTTTAGATATAAAAAACAATTTTGTACACTCCCACTTATCGATTCCCGTCCACATTTTGTGGGATACTGTGTATAGATATCCTAGATGTTTGTACCTAAGCTGGAAACTTTTGATCTTTGCGTTCTCCAGTTATTAAGAAATGTTTAATGTGTTTGTATGGGAAGGGCCACGCCCACTTCTTTTAGCCCTCTCATTTTTCTTTAGAAAGGTATTGTATTATAAGCCAAGATGCTTGTACCTAATTCTCCAGACGTACAGATAAACATAATAAAAAAAAACAACCACAACAAGGGATTTATGGGCTAAATTAGAGGCAGTTGTGATTTTTTGCTCCAATCTTAGTCATTTGTTCACCGATCTGTCCGAATTTCAATAGCAAACTTAAACGGAGTATATGTAACATATAAATATCACCCTAGTTCCCATTATTTCTCGCGCCATCGGAAAATCTATTTTAACATACACGGACAGACGGACCCCGTTAAATCAACTTCGCTAATCATAAGGACCCAGAATATATGTATATACTTTATAGGGTCTAAGATCAAGGACGAATGCGCAAATGCATTAACGAATACTAATTACTCGATTTTCTACCATTTTTCTTTCGCATCGCAATAAGAGGGAAGCCTTCCGAGTTTCCGAAATAACTAATCGTAGCTAGCAAAAACTAGTTTAGGTTTTTCTGGCTTAGCTTGGACTTAGATTTTATAGCCCCGTTCCGATAAAAGTATTCTTCTTATCCAATACTTTAATTTGCTAACATAATTAAAATATTGCAAAGAAGTTTGCTTGCATTTAGTTGCTTAAGACTAGAATTAAGTATTTTGAAGATCCGTCAATAATTTATTATATAATAGGTTCAATATAAAGCTCAATCTCGACAAACACGCCTGAAACGCTTACAAATAATGATGTTGTAATAACATTTTTTTTATAGATAATTTTATATGGATAGAGAGTTTTTTACCATAACTTTTACGGTTTACAACTCAACTCAGTTGTGTTGTAATTTCTTAACTTTTGTATTATGATTTACAACTTTGATCACTGATCACAACCAGTTGTATTTATTACAGCTCAACTGAGTTAAGTTGTAAACCGTAATAGGGGCCTTTATTTAATTCAAAATTAATAGGCTGTTTTCCTAAACGTGTGTTCACAATGTATCAATACCGTGTTGATGCATTGTGTACTTAAAGTTTTACCTACGTTGTATTGTATATGAATATGCTTTGCATCTATATTATTTTAACTGCTGTATTTGCTTTTCTCTGCGCAGTGACAACTACAAAGTTGCATTTCGGATTATTTATGGTTGCATTAAAGAACATGTTGCCATATATTACTACAATGCAACAGTCGTTTAGGTATTAGAGATTCGGCCTTGCCAAATTAAGCGTTCTTACTTGTTATGTTCACGTTCTCATATTTCCATATTCCAGAATAGTCAATTCAGTTGCTGCTTGTTTAGCTTGAATTTATTTCCATTAATAACTTGAATGTCGTTTGGCTGAGGAGGTTCGCCTCCTAAATGTCAACATAATAAAATCCTTCATACAATTATAACCAGGGAAACCAGAAATATGCCCTTAAAAACACGTTTTATACGCATTAAATATGCAGTAAAAACTGGAAAATATGCCCTCAAAAATTTTAAAAACATGCCCTAAAAAATAAAAATTGCAAATTTGAAAACAAAATATTGAACAATTCAATAACAAAATTTGAAAAAAAAACTTTAAAATATAATCCCTTAAGCCCATATTAAGTTAAAATCATATAAGAGATGTTTGCGCCGAATATTATCAAGATATTAACATCCAAATGGGTTTTTGTCTTAAAAGGATTTTAGGTACGGCCCCTAAATTGTTTAACAAATGTTAACATTTAAAGGAAGTTAAAGCTATTAATGGATGGGAGCTTTGAGCAAATGTGAACCGATTCAAAAATAATTTAATTTGCAGTAAAATATTTTTGGGGCGAATTTAATTTAAATACCATAATAATTAGATGGCTTACTGACACAAAGAGTCTTATTTGCAAAAAAGTTTTTATGGGGAATATGTGAAATTATAGACCGATTCTCTCCATTTGTACATACCTCGTCCATATTTGATCAAATTATCTACAAAATTGGAACTTGTACTTTAAGGGTTAACGTGGGCAGACAACCAGACGGATGGAAAACATTAGATCACTTTAAAAAGTGCTTCTGAGTCGATCGGAATACTAAAAGATTGGTCTAGATACAAATCGCATAACATTTATTTTTAATGACAACCTGCTTTGTCTTACAATTTGAGAGTAAAAATTAAATGTAGATGGTGAAATTTTTTTTCGAAATATGGCTTAAAAAGGCAAAATATGTGC
This sequence comes from Pollenia angustigena, assembly GCA_930367215.1. Taxonomy (NCBI): domain Eukaryota; kingdom Metazoa; phylum Arthropoda; class Insecta; order Diptera; family Polleniidae; genus Pollenia; species Pollenia angustigena. Next base: position 67,068,679 of record OV884057.1, on the reverse strand, counting down.
TATGAACAAAAAAGCTCGTTTTACTAAATTATGCACAAAAATGCTGCTAACGGTAAAATATGCAAAAATATGCACTAACAAATCGATGCCAAAATTCATAAAAGGCTCTAAAACGGATGAATATATTGATTGTGCCTTCATTGGTCGCACAAGGAAATACATGCAATTGTATAATTTTGCTTTCCCTGGTTATAACCATTACAAATTTTATTGTACTATGGGCCGTGTCACAGAGTACAATTCCGTTCGGAATGATTCCGTTCGGAATTGAAGAAAACATATTTGTTTGTTGATGGAAAGTGTATTTTGATAGTTTTCTGGCCTTTCAGGTACAGACAACTCCCATACCGTTCATGAAAACAAAAATGATTTCATTCCGAAACATTTTTTCGTCATTTTCTGAAGCACCAAAATACGGAACGAATTCCGTTTCCTAACGGAATTGTACTCTGTGACATGGCTGTATATCTGCGATTTACATAAACTCTGGAGATTTTAGCAGCTAGGAAGCTTATTCAACTTTGAAAATAAGTATGTCATGTGTCACAACACATGTGCTTCATGATAATTTCTGTTTTCTTTGTCTTTGGAATAGCCGAGATCGAAGCAACCATTATGTAAAGATTTATTGGCCGACAAGAACCAATAACGAAGTTGGCCTAAACACTACAAAACATGCTGCTCTAATCAAGAAGGAAAATGAAATTTTGCTACCATTTGGATTAATTAAAAAATTTTCGATTTTCGAAATTCATTTCGATTGATTGCTTTGAACTTTTTAGGATATAAGCGGAGTCCAAATTATGCAGAAATGATTTGTGAATTACTTAACAACTATTCAAAAATGGGAAATTCAGAATATTAATTTTTTTTTGTTTAGTCAAGATGAATTTAGGAGTAAAAATGTATAGTTCAAGGGACAAACATGTCTCAAAAATTACAAACCTTGGTGAAGTTAGCGACGAGTTTTATGAACGATTTCACCAAAAATTTTAATTTCTTTTACGGGAATCAAACCCTTATACATAGTCTCAATGGACATAAAAGAGTCGAAATATACCAAAAATCATTTATTTAACTTTGTAAAATTTATTTAATGAAGGCTGTATACATTCGCAATTTTTACAGAGTACACAGAAAAAAATAAAAATTGATTTCAATTAAAAAATTTGTGATATTAATTAAAAAATAATTAAATTTGCACCAGTAAACAAATTAATAGTATCAATTAAACCAAATAATAGTATTAATTAAACGTTCAATTTACTTGATTAAGCGTTTAATACACTTGATTAAATTCTTAATAAAAACTGATTTTATTTTTGATTAATGCTTTAATTGGTGAAAAATTTTGGAGAATTTTTTCTGTGTACAGGTAATTTAACTTCAATATGAAAAAATCACAAAATTTTAAGTTTGCACAAAGATAAATAAATGATTTTCTTTTTTTTATTTCGCCGAAAATTACTTGGAAACCTTTAACAATATCTTAATGATTTTTTAACAAAATTGAACAAATCTGTCTCAAGTTATAAAACAATCCGTCACACTCCGATACTAATGACATACTACATAATCCGCTACGGGCTGAATCTCCAAAAAAAACCATTTTCGTTTCCCGTTTAACAAGTGATACTACAACTGATGCGATTAACTTTTTTATTAAGAATAAAATTGGCAAAAATGCTGATATTTCAATTCAAAAGTTTAATTTTTCTCAACCAAGATCTATATCTTCTTTTAAAATTTCGGTTTCTGCTGATATCTTCGCAACACTTCTCGATCCAAACTTCTGGCCAAAGAATACTCTAGTTCGAGAATATATATACAGGGCAAGACCACAGAATATCAGTATTCTTCCACAACTTGAATTTTCAGCTTCAAAAAACTAAAGTTGGCTGATGATAACATTTCAATCATGTACCAAAATGTTCGTGGCTTAAGAACTAAACTATCAACTTTATATATTGAAAGCTTCAACATGGATCATCATGTCCTTGTACTTACTGAAACATGGTTAAATAATAATTTTTTAAATATTGAAATTTTATGCGACAAGTTTAATATTTATCGCCGAGATCGAGGTAATAGAACTGCTGGTGGAGGAGTCCTTATTTCGGTTTCTTGTAATTTTGCATCTGAACTTATGGAAGTTGATTCTTCATCTAATATTGACTTTATAGCCGTGTTAAAAAAACTTAATGGGAAACGCATATTTGTCACTATATACTGAACATGCCGAAGCTATCGCATCAGTTACTCGTTCTGCATGTAATGGCGATTCCGTTTATGTCTTTGGTGATTTTAACTTACCGTCAATAGCCTGGAAATATTTACCAGAAGATAAATATTTTATTCAAACCAAACAGTGTTCCAGTTTCGACGAGTTTTTCAATATTTTGTATGACACATGTATCTTTCAAATTAATGGCGTTCTTAACAAGTATGATAAAATATTAGACTTAATATTTGTCAATGATGTGGCCGATTGTTTTATTAAGCGTTCATCACCGATTACATTGCCTGAAGACTGCTATCATCCTACAATTGAATTAGTTTCTTCTATTCCATCTAAAACTGCAAGTAAATCGCCGATTAATCATGAGAAAGTTTTTTCTTTTGAACGTACTGACTACAACACGTTAAATAAACTTTTCACCGACACGATTTGGTACGCTTTATTATCGTGCTATGCGGACGTAAATCAAATGTGTAAAGTATTTTACGATAAAGTTTATTCTTTTTTGAATTTAAGTATTCCGAAAAAAATATCTAAACCATTGTCTGGTCCACCATGGAATAATAAACAGTTAACTCATGCCAAGAATAAAAAAAATAAATGTTATAAAAAATTTAAACTGTCTGGATCTGCTGTTGCCTATCGGATGTATTCTATTAGCCGAGCTGAATACACATCACTAAATAAATCATTTTATGATAACTATATTAATACAATGAAATATAATTTAAAACGTAATCCAAAATCGTTTTACAAGTTTGTTAATTCTAAGAAAAGAGCAACAGGCTACCCTTCTTCTATGAAGTTTAGACAGAATGAATCCAGTGATCATGCAACTATAAGCAACTTATTTGCGGATTTTTTCTCAACAACATATTCAGATTCTACTTATGATGATTCTGTTAATTATCCATTCGAAATAACAGCAAAGCAAACAATAAATATACCTTCTCTTGATATTTATACAATATCTGTGGAACTAAAAAACCTTAAATTTTCGTACAACTATGGACCGGATAAAATTCCAAGCAATATTTTAATTAAATGTGCCGATGCTATTGCCATCCCTTTAGAAGTTATATTCAATGCATCAATAAAATATGGTTATTTTCCAGACGTTTGAAAAATTCTTTCATAGTTCCTTTGTATAAATCAGGAAAAAAGTCTGAAGTGGAAAACTACCGTGGAATAGCTAAACTTAGTATTATACCTAAATTATTTGAAAAAATCATCACTGAATATTTATCCTATCGGGTGTCCAATTTAATATCCCCTTATCAGCATGGATTTCAAAAAAGGTGCTCTACTACGACAAACCTTCTTCAACTCACTACCGTTATAAATCGTGGATTTTTGGAACAAGAACAAAATGATGTTATATACACTGACTTCAGTAAAGCTTTCGATAAAGTTATCCATTTGCTCATCAAAAGGAAATTATATTTTTTGGGGTTCACAGAGCTTAGTATTAAATGGATTTATTCATATTTAACTAATAGAAGACAAACCGTTCTTTTTAACCGGTTAATTACCAAAAATTTAAACGTTGTAATTTTTTGTTGAAAATATCAGGAACGTCTTATAATACCATTTTTAACATTTTCTGAAAAAAAAATTTTTTTCGACGAGTAGTTTTTCCGAAAATTGCCGTGTGTTTGACCACACGCTGGTACTGTTAAGTGTTTTGCAATCTTTAGTTGTGTACAAATTTGTTTAGTTATTTATGTTTTTTATGGTACGTATTCCTTGAACGTGTGGAACGGTGTTGTAAATAAAATTGTTTGACTTTGTGGAACAATTGTATAGGTGTATGTGGACGTTGCACTTCTCACACTAAAATATGGTGACTTTTGCTGTACACATAACGCAACGGCGACGACTGGTGCTTTTGAAAGGAACGAGCAAGCTGTCTACCATCGAAAAGTTTTGTTGCTAACAATTAGTGAATGAATCCTCTGTAGGCGAAGGTTCGATTCCGTCTATTGCATCCTCCGACGAAAGCAGCAGAGACTTGGACACCGAGTTATTGAAGTCAAACTGTAAGATGGGATTCGCGTTTTGTGAAGCTGCTATGAAGAAATGCAGTTTCCACGAATTGACCACAGTGCTACCCATGCATAAGACTTAGAACGGCTACTATCACTTTTTGCTACGAATGACGATAGAGTTATTGGCAACCGCATTGCGATGTAAATCCAGGCCACCCATATGCCCGTTGTAATTTTTGATAGCGAGGGGCTGTTAAACACGAACACAAACTGCTACTACTGGATCGATTGCGTAATAATTATTTGCGAGTGTAGCTTTAGAATTGTCCGTCCAACGAATAACCAGAACGTTATTTCGTATATCGAATGCAAAGTCGGGAATTGTACTTTTTTAAGGCTTTTTTTTACCAATTTTGAAGGGGCGACGGTACCCTGGTTGGGTCGAATAGTGCCGCTTGCGCGGAATCCTCTCCCTTTCAACAAGTACAGCAAGTAATAGGAGGTAAACAAAAAATGACAAACTAGAATTGCTTTGCATTTTATGTTCACAATGTGAAACCAGTTCTATTATGGCGGATGCATCGAGTCTAAAACTTTTATTGAAAAAAACGGATACACGAGTATGGAACAAAAGGAAACATGTAGCCAATGTTCAAGCAAATCGCCCACAGTTTATATCCGAAACGGATTGTTTTTCACGTATCCGAATCACCGACAGTATTATCGGGGGACAAATAAATAGCAGTTTCAAACGCGAACGCTCTTTCACCTTGATGTTCATGTTCATCATCGCTCCAGTAGGGTACTCTTCGCGTGACATTTTAGCCAATCTGACTCTTAATTACAAAACAAATTAAATAATTTCAATTGCTGTAGTTGTTTCTTTGGCCAGAGTGATGAATTTATGAATGTTATTTTTGTCAAGCTAATAAGGCCTAAATTTCTTCAATGTAAATAAAATTCAATCTTTAATTACAATATTTTGTTCCCTTCAATTTCAATTAAGAAGAATAAGTATTAAGGACAATTGGAAAAAAAAACAACATAAAATGCAGTCACACAAAGAAAATATAAGAAAATCTCTGTCCAATCAAAACAAAACAAAAACAAAATTAAAAAATTTGTTTTTGGTTTACATGTTATTTATGCGAACGTAAACCTTCGAGTGACATCGTGAAATAGGCAGTTAGAAAATTTTAACTCATTTTGCTTATCTGCGGTGATTCATTGGATAGATGACCCATTTTTGAGCGAGCATGGTGTAGGAAAATTCGCGTTGATTTGCTTATATTTATCGCAGATTAATTGATCTATATAATTTTTTTCGCATTAGGAATTCTTTTAAATATTAATGGATAAAGTCCATTGTGAAAATATTTCAAAACGCCATCAATTGTTGTTTATTTCCTTTTCCCCCTCATACTTTTATTATTTTCTCTTAATCAGATTTTTTGTAAATAACAATTTTTAAGCCTACGGTCACATCTTTAGGACTGCTTGAATAAAAAACGCCTCTGGCCTCAAATTCTACTCACAATCACATCAAAATTAACCCATGACAGATTTGGCATCCTTTGACAATCATTTGACAGTAGTTAAAGTTCACAAAATACAGGATAATTGCAAAAACATGAATTACTCTTTAATCTTCCTATTCAAACAAACCCAATCATATACGCCTTCTTCCACCCCCTCAATATGCAAAACAAATAAATTCAATATTTGTTCTTTTACTTCTTTCTAACACACTGATTTTTCTTACTGGAGGGGATGGAAAGAAGTCTATAATGTTTCTCCCCTTCCCACATGTATGTATTTATATTTGCCAAGAACATGAATTACAACTTCACACCCATCCACAGTCATTCCTTAGCACTTCTGGATGGAAACGCCAATCTATGAATGTGAAAGAAAAGACAACAATAAATAAACAAATCATATGAAAATCACAAATATTCATTCAGTGTTTTCCCCTTCTTTTTTTTCTTTTTGCAAAATACAAACAAGGAAAAAATACAGTTCCTGAAGCAGAAGTTAAGACAGAAAACCGAAGGAAGACAAGGGAACGCAATTACTTGGGCATGTTTTTTTATATTTTATTCTTTAATGTGGTGACAGTTAACAAAAAAAATAAGAATTTATGTAAATGGAAGGAGTCAAAATTGGGGTACATTATGATGTTTGTAATGTTGGTGCAGTCTAGTCAAGCGTATTAACACGTTGCTTCTTTTTTTTCTTGTGTATTTTCTTTATTTTTTCACAAAAGCAAATTTAAAATCAAACAAAAGAGGATACTCAAATTTTGAGGAAAAGAAAAAAAAATATTAAAATTCGAAGGCAAATAATTCATTCAATTCTTTGCTGCTTGCGCGCACGATTTCATAAATTTTTGTCTTGCTGGAAAAAAATATGCAAAGAAAAGATGAAAATAGTAAAAGTACAAGTGGTAGACATATAATTGCCAATCGAAGTTGCCAGACTTTAATTTATAAGCCATCGACGACTGCTGACGTCAATAGTCAAACATCAATCCTTAAACCAAATTGTATTTTATCCTTTGGTAGATCGAAATTTGCTTTCCTAAATTATTATCCATTTTAATTGAATTTAAATGTTTTTTCCTTACTTCTGTTAACCACAATACTAATTATTGTTAAAGCTAAGGCACGACTTCAAGAAGAATTCTTGACAAAAAGTACGAGAAAGCAGAAGTAAGGAAAAAACATGTAAAATCAATTAAAATGGATACTCATTCAGGAAAGCAAATTTCGATCTACCAAAGGTTAAAATACAATTTGGTTTAAGGATTGATGTTTGACTATTGACGTAAGCAGTCGTCGATGGCTGCGACTGCAAGAACTGCCGGCCAGGGTTCGAGCCCCGGCCACGGTCAAGAATGAAAGATTATCAATAAGAATTTTAATTAATTTTCATGTTGTAAAATTCCTTTCTTCATAAAAATAATTTAATGAAAATTAAATTTGATGAACTTAAGCCTGATTAAAAATATTAAAAATTTGGATTAAAAACCATAAATAGTTCAACAAAATACCCACAATACTAATTAAAAATTTTTATACCCTCCACCACAATTATTTGTGAAGAGGGTATATTAAGTTTGTCATTCCGTGTGAAACTTTTTTATTATTCACCTCAGACCCCATAAAGTATATATATTCTGGGTCCTTGAGTAATTCTAAGTCGATTTAGCCATGTCCGTCTGTTGAAAACACGCTCACTTTCGAACAACTCAAAAGAAATGAACAAGCTTGGCGCCAAATTGTTTGTAGTCCTAAGCATTTTGGTATTTAAATCCAGCAAAATCGGTTCAGTAGGACCAGAGCTATGAATCAAAATGTGGAACCACCACCTAAAAAAATTGATAATTTTGTTACAAAAAATAACATAAATGCTGGAACAAGGCACGGAATGAGATAAGATTTTGCAAAAATTTTGTTTTATTTGACTGGAAATCACACTGTTAAATTTCGTGAAGATCCGTCCATAATTTACCCTAAGCCCCCCCCATATAAACACTTCTCCCGGAAAACAGTTTAGTACGCCTAAAACCGTAAAAAATAACGCTAGCATAACAAAATTTGGAACGTCACAGTTTTTTAGGACTAAAAATAACACTGTGAAATTTCGTGACGATCGGTCCATAATTTACCTTAGGCCCCATATAAACCCTACTCCCGGAAAACAGTTTAGTCGCCTAAAACCATAATTAATAACAAATCGTCACAGTTTAAGATAATAATAACATCATACAGATATTACTCCTTAAACGTTCGAACTGTCGGTGGAGGGTATCAAAGATTCGGCACAGCCGAAAATAGCACTCTAACATGTTTTTTTTAAAATTCATAAAAAGTAAATATTCCGCGTCCCAAATAACCTTAAAAACAACATTAAATTCTTAATCAACACGAAAAAAGTTCAATTTTGTTCCGCTGTGTAATCTTATAAGATGGATAAATGTCAGTGCTCCAAAAGGAGCAGGTTTTTTGTATGAATTCATACCTCAAATCGCTTCAAACCTGCTGATGGGATGCCTGATTTTTGTTTGGGGTGTTCCCGGTTTGGAGGACTATTTTCTGCTGACGATAAGCGCTTCTTTTAACATGCAAACAAAGCGCTCCTAGAGTGTTTTTGAAGGGCTAACTATATTTACATATTCATTAATGTTTTGCTTTTACTTATTTAAATGCCTTTTTTCAATCATTTTCGTAAACCATAATATATTTTTTTTCGCTTAAAAACCCTCTTTGTTGTTAGCACTAAAATATCAGTTTTTTGTATCTTTTATTCGTTATCATTTACTTCTTTATAAGAGCTCTCTAATTGAAGCGCTTGAGTATGCGCTTTTTCTCTGTAGTGCTTCAAAAAACCCAAATTTTTTTTACTGGGACGTTTTTTGGCGCCTGCAAGCATAGAAACATACGACCTTTTTGAGTATTTACCATCAATGTAAATCGTCAGCGCTTCTTCACGTATGGCGTATTTAACCATTTTTTTATTTTAAGTGCCCTTTCTGGAGAAACATCTAAGGTTCTAACAACGTCTGTAGCAACTCTTTTGACTGATTCTACTTTCAGCAGCAAATGCTAACTCTTCTTGGGACCAAGTGTTTACAAGAAACTTAATTTTCAACTGCTTTGATCTTTCCATCCTTCTAAAAACGATTTGGATGGTCGTTCGGGTCTTGAAGGTCCTTCCTCCGCGTCTTCTTCCAAAAAACTTGACGAGGCTTACCTGCGAAATAGAAAAGACTCATCCAACTTATTATATTTAAAGATTGACTCCAAAACATTATTTGTTCTGTGTGCATGCATCCACTTCTTCGATAGTTTCCTAAGAAAAATTTGAGCTGATTACTTTACTTCATGCTAATGGTCATCATCTTCATCATTTTCCATACCACTTTTCATGAAAATGTAATGTATGAAAGCGTGATTTTTTTTCTTCTAGCTTTTTCAGAGTACCAAACATTGAACAAATCCCTTTTGGTGATATACATTGCAACCTAAAGATACGATAGAAAGTGTTTAGGCAAAAATAGGCAGCTAATTGACTAAACAATTAGCAATGCACATGTTATAGATGATTGAAACACAAAAATAGCAGCGACAGCTGGTGAAAGTCACATTTAAAAGTCTATCACAACATACAATACATAGTAAATTCCACAATTAATGAATATATTTTAATTTGCATACATATTTTTCTAAACGGAGTGCCAAATCAGCGGAACATTTTAAATTTAAAAAATATATACCTCTATTGTATAAATAAAACCAACAAATATTACAGAAAACGTTTCCACTTTATTATGTTTGCTCTCGAAACCACTTGCAATTATCAACTAATCTGTTATTAAAAATTAAACTTAGCAATTACTGATGTTTAAATCAATGGAGCAGTGATAGTTGCGTTCGAGAACACAAAAGCTTTTACTATTTTTTACTAAACTTTACTGCATTTTACGAAATTGCGCTCGAGTACACAAAATGCAGTAAATGAGAACATAAATTGAGAGCGAAAAGTGACAGCACTTGTCTGAGTATTTACAAATTTTTACTGCAGAAATTTTTGCAGTAAAATTTTGTTAATCAAAAAAACATATGTTTCAAAACGTAAACAAACAAAAGTAACAAATAATAAAAAGCATACAAATTGTGAAAAAATTGTTAAATAAAAGAAAAGTTGAAATAAAAATTAAACCAAAACAAATTAACTAAACTTGTTTGTTAAGCATTTATTTGGCTAAATACAAACTTTTGAAATTTTTTTTGTTATGTTAATTTTTTAGAGTTGTAAAAGTGTGAAGTATTTGGGAACTTAAGTAATCAATAGCAAATTATTCATGTTCTTTTAAATAATTTAACCCGCTACAAATTAGTAAAATCAAATAAAATAAAGTAAAAAACAAAAAAATATGAAAGATTACATAAAATAGTTTGCTTGTATTTTCCAAAAATTTTCGTGTTATAAAAAGTATTTAATCGAGTACCGATAAGAAAACGAGTTAAGTAGTCAAAAGTGTCAATATTTTTCAACACTTCAATTATTTGCCGTCAGCTGTTGCCTTTATTTTACGAATTTTTACAAATTTTGCGTTCGCGTACTTTTTTGGACAACAACTTTTTGTGAGAGCAAATTTTTCAGTTTACTCATTTACTGCATTTTACTGTAAAAGTACTCAAACGCACCTAATATTGCAAATATTCCAAATAAATATATACTGTTGTGCAAGGTGGGGTTCTGTCATTAAAAAATCCACAACATTTTTTACACTTTCACCATTCGAAAAAATGTGTTTTTTCGCTCTAAATTTGTCTTTTGCGACCACTGTGTTATGTGCCGAATTATCTCATCTTTATCTCTTGAATTGTTCTTGGCTTATTGACGTACACTTTTTTCTTTTTGGTATCCCCAAAGAAAGAAGTCCAATGGTACCAAATCACATGATCGTGGCTGCTAATTAATATCACCACGACCTAAGATAACACGGCTATTGAATTTCTTGAATTTATCGCGCAACAGAGCCATTGTTTCGTTGCCTCTGTGGCAAGTGGCACCATCCTGTTGAAACCCCATATCGTCCAGTTCCATATCATTAATTTTTTGGCCACAAGAAGTCCGTTATCATCAAGCGATTTTTACTGTAACTTCTTGGCCGACATAATTTTCGAAGAAGTAGCAACAAATGTTCTTCAAACATAATGTTCGCTTTGTATTAAAGCGAAGTCGAATCTGTCCAATATATCTCATTGCGTCGATGTAAAAGATGCAATGGTTTGAGCTTTTAGACAAGTTAAATTCAGCTTAGGAGAAGCAGCAACGACAAAATACGACAAAACTTGTCTTTTTATCATTAATAAGATTTTGTTTGTTGGCCAACTTTCATTCTTGATAAATACACTGAAATTCAGAGTGAATGAGAATTACAAACACTCATGTCTTATATGCAACGATATCAAAACTTAAACAGAATACCAACAATAAGCAGTGAGTTTATATTTTCTTACCTTCCGCACTACAATTAATTGGATATTCCCAACTTTAATTGTATTTTTGAATGGGTTATTTTTGGCCTTCTTTTAAGTTTTAGTCGCAAATAAGTCCTTTGATTGATAAAATAAAAAGAGAAATGCTTTTGAAAAAACATTTATCATATGAATAGATTTAAAACAATGCTTAGGAAAAGAAAATGGGTATACATTTATAGTACGTTTCCACTTACATGTTTTGGGCCACAAAACTAGTATTGCAGCAAAACAAGTGTTTTGCTACTTGTTTTCCTATTTATTTTTCATGTTCGAAAACTCAAACAAAAACTAGTTTTGCTCCAAAACATATCGAAAATCATGAATACAACTCTGGGTTATCCATTATTGGTGATTGACAATTTTGAAAAAAGTGAAATATTTACCAAAATATCAAGACTTATTAACTAGGTTTATGCAACTTTCCAGCTGATTTATTTGTTTGCAGCGTAAAAATAATAAAATAATATAATAAAAAGGTAGTAAATTATGTGATTTTATAAACGTAAATATATGTATATCTGTGTATTAAAAAACAAACAAAAAAAGTTCATGTTAAAGAAAAATATTTTTTTTTCAACACATATTTTTTTTGGCTTTCATATTTGTTTACAACAAAAATGTCAAATTGATTTCGAAAATTCGAAAACCAAAACCAGTTTTACATAATGGAAACACTTTGACACGTTTTGCTCAAAACAAGTTGTTTTGATCATAATGGAAACATGGTATTAGGGTGGGTCACTGATGTTTGAGACAAAATAAAAGCTCTCGAATCATATTCTAATAGCAAGTTTTTTTTTTGTTTTACGTTAAAACAAATAAAATTTGCTAAAAAAGAGTAAAAAGTTAAATCTTGAGCCCTTCGCCGGAGCTCCTAAAAATTAAGTATTCTTGAAAAAAGCCCTTTTTTATATGAATTTTTGTTCAAATATAACATCAAACAACAAAATAATTTTTTGTTCACAAAATCTTGTTTGCTGTCATATAAGATATATCTGGGCATATCTCGTAATGATTTAAGTTTCGTCTGTATTTACGCTTGCCAACCGTACTTTATAATAAAGAATTGTACGTTATTTCGAGTAATTGTACTCTATACTTTATGAGAATAATAAAGTACGCGAAAATACTTTATTTCGCATGATTAGATTTATCTAGAATTCAAAATAGATTCAGGTTATATTAGTCAGGGTTTTATAACTCATAAAATTATAATACTTATTGTACAAGTTTTTTTTTTAGAAAAACTAAAGAACAGGACGATTTTGCGAAAAAAAATAATTTGACAGCACTATTTCACTTGTTTGTTTTGCTTGAGTACAATAGCTGCCTATTTTTAAAACACGAGTGCAAAACTCTTTCAAATTACTGCCTGCCATTCCTTAAGGGGGCTCCCATACAAAATGTTTAATACAGACTAGAAATATATTGAAGAAAACGTACCATAAAAGCCAAGGAGTGGCCTTAACAATTTCTGGAGACATAATTGCCCCTTATCACCACTTCTTAAGGGGGCTCCCATACAAATATTGCGTTTTATGAAATATTTAAATTAATTAAAATTTTTCGACTTTTGTGAATCATTTATAGCTTGTTTTGTTTGAAGCTTTGTTTTTTATATGTCTGGAATTTTTTCTACATTTTTAACAAACAAAAATTTCGAAATGTTGCAAAAATTATTTTTGTTGCCAAAAAAAAATATGTTTCTAAAACGACTGCGCAAGTTAGAAAAAAATTTAACGTTTTAAGGAAATTATTTTTTTAATTAGGCTTAAGTTCATTAAATTTAATTTTCATTAAATTATTTTTATGAAGAAAGGAATTTTACAACATGAAAATCAATTAAAATTTATTGATAATTTTTCATTCTTGACTCAATCTGGGCTCGAACCCAGGTGTTTACGGACAGGTTACCCTGACATGTTTCGATTGCAACCACTCAATCTCCTCAGAGGGCTTGCCGTTTAACACTCGCAGCCATCGACGACTGCTGACGTCATTAGTCAAACATCAATCCTTAAACCAAATTGTATTCAACCTTTGGTAGATCGAAATTTGCTTTGAATGATTATCTATTTTAATTTATTTTAACATGTTATTCCTTTACTTCTGTTTTTTCGTACATTTGTCAAGAATTCTTCTTGAAGTGGTTGCAATCGAAACATGTCAGGGTAACCTGTCCGTAAACACCTGGGTTCGAGCCCAGATTGAGTCAAGAATGAAAAATTATCAATAAATTTTAATTGATTTTCATGTTGTAAAATTCCTTTCTTCATAAAAATAATTTAATGAAAATTAAATTTAATGAACTTAATAAGCCTAATTAAAAATATTAAAAATTTGGATTAAAAACCATAAATAGTTCAATAAAATAACCACAATACTAATAATTTTTTAGGGAAATTTTATTGCCGATTTTCGCTTTTTCTTTAGTAATTTCAATAAACTGAACCGTTTTTGAACCGGTATTGGATTTAGCGTACACTGAAAGAATTTTCTTGGCAATACTAACGAATTTTGACATTAATCCCATGAAAAATTGCATTATAAAGGAACCTATGCAGCGCTTCGTTGGATCAATGAAACCTGTTTCATTAAAAGGACTTAATGAAACATTACATTAGATCCATGAATATTATTCATTGGATGAATACTTTCAATAAAAAAAAATTTTTTTTTTTTTTTTATTTTTTTTTATTTATTTTTTTTTCTTTTTTCTTTTTTTATTTTACTTTATTTTATTTTTTATTTTTTTTCTGTCTCTGGTGGGATTCGAACATGTAACCTCGGTGCTGATAGACTAGCTCACTACCAGCTAGTCTACCGGGGCAGTGTAGTTTTTGTATAAAAAAACTATGTTTTTTTCTCAATTAAGACCGTAAATATGAGATTAAATTGTCAATAATAACAATAACAACGTTGATTGAAAGTGGATTGAAAGTTTTTGTTTCATTACTATAATGACATTTTTATTGTCATAATGAAAATTTAAATTTATGAAGGCCATTATTGAAATATGTTGCTTTTATAAAAAAATTTTTTGATTTCATAAATTAATTGGCATACATGTAACATTAGATATATGAAGTTATTAAATCTTACATTTTTTAAATAACAATTAAACATTTTTTTAAGGAAACTATAATTTTGTATTAATTTATGAATATAGTTATGTTTGTATATTGTTTTTTTAAGTTCCCAATTAAAATTTTTTGTTTAACTTGGACAAACTTAAGTTTTCATATATCCAATGAAAATTTTTAACGTAATTACGAAATCTAATGAAGCGATTTTAACGAAAATACTTCATCAAACCTATGAAATTCCATTTAGACAATGAAAATTTTCATTTACCCAAGGAAAACTTTTTAATGAAAATGATTCATTAAATATATGAAGCATTTTTCTTTCAGTGTACCCAAATTGGGTTAAAGCGCCATTTGCCCGGCTTGTCTCAAGGAAAAAGTGTCAAATTCTAGCACAGTGTAATTGTTTGAAAAAACTCGCGAAAAGCAGTAAAAAACGTTTTTAAATAAACCAATAAAACGAAATTAATTTTACTTTTTATTTATACTGTGTACTTTTTTTTCTTAACCATTAATAATCAATGTACTTTAATTGCAACAAAAAAAGTTGGGAACCCCATCTGTATTAGACGTTCTCTTGATTTTTTTTATCGCATAGAGTCATGGATGCTTCTAACACTATTTTCACGAACTTCAAAGTCGGTAGAATTCAGTAATATATTTTTCTGCAATACAATGCTATTGTGGTTATATATAAAGTTTAACAGAATTGAACGTCAAATCGCGAGCTGTTACACTAAAAATAAATTAATAATATTTTGCAAAAGTATAATGCAGACAAAAATACAACAAATTTACGCTATTAGAAGTCGGTACGAGAAATAAATTTTTTTGACACACCCTAGTAAACATTTTTCGATTGGGTACAATTCAAAAAAGGACCAAAGTATGACCCTTTTTACTACATGGTCCACATAAAAAGGGCTTTCCGAAATAAAGTTTAGAAACGCTGCGATCCCAAAGGTGATTACCATGCAAACAAATGAAATATTTATAAAGTTACAACTCTGGCATCACTGCCGGTCCAGACAATCCACAAGGCATCCAGGACAATTCCTGTTACAAAAAAGCAAACAAAAAAATACATAAAAAGAAATTGAGAAATAAGCAAATTTTCTAACCAAAAAAGATAAAATAAAACGGATACACTTTGATTTACAACTTGTTTGTTGTACAATTTAAGTGGAGTCTGCAGCAGGATTCAAGAACAAGTTGAAATAAAAAAGAACGAGCAAAAAAATAAAATGAAGCAAATCGGCTGATTAGCTAAAAGAAAATTTCAACTGCTTTACTGTGTTCACGACTTTTTTTCTATTTTGAAATTTATTTATAATTTGCTGATAATAAAAAGTCTTCAGCTAATAAAGTTTTCTTTTTTCTTTCTATTTTTGCACTTTCAATTTCTTTTTATTTTTTGTGCATCAATAGCAGCGAATCTTGAAAGTTTGTTTGCGTTTTTTTTTTTAACAATTTTTTACTTAAAAATTTTAATCAAAATACACATGTAGAAAACTTTTAGCAAATTTGCAATTTTCAATTAGTCCTTATTCGGATTTTTTGTTTAAATAATGTTCACCAACACACACATGCTACTTTTTCATTTACACACATTCCTTTTTTGTTTTTAAATCTGTTAAGTATATTTTTAAATTGAATACTTCTTTGTGTCAAATGGACTGACAGTAAAACGCGTCGCGGTTTACACTTTGTCAGTTGCAAGTTGTTTTTGCTATTTTTAATTTTCTCTTTTATTACTTTTTTATTTAAAAATCTAAACTGACATGACATCGACTTCCTAGACAAACATCTCACAATCTGTTGATAATAAAAAAAAAAAAACAACAACATTTAACGTTTAATTGAAAGGGAAGAAATAAATGAATTCAGAGTCAACGACGTTTAATGAGACCGCTATAAAACAATTAAAATTTCAACAAAATGCAATTGAGAAATCTCATTGATTTTATCTGAAAAAATTATTAAAGTCACACACTTCGTTCGGTCTGGCACTAGGGCCCGTTTTGAAAACGACCGATAGTCATCGCCCAGACTTGCAATTTTTGTTGCAGCAATTCTTGAGTTTCTTGATGAGAGTGATGATAAGTTTGGGGAGGGCTACTCAGCTCCAATACTCCGCTATTCTGTTTTGTTTTGTAATTTTCGCTCTTTTTAACTTGAAATTGGCTGTATTCAGAAAGCAAAAACTCGTACTTAATTTAAGTTTTTTCTACTTAAGGTAAACAACGATTTGCTTGTTTTGTGTTGAAAAAACAACAACACTACAAGAAGAAAAACATGAAATTTTTTTTATACCTAAAAAGTTAAATAAGAAGCAAAAATTCCCATATTCTATTTGTAAAATTATTTAGTTCAATACATAAAATTTTCGAAGTAGCAGAATGATTGGGAAAGCGATCTTGGGCATGCTGCTGTTGTCTTAAAAGTAAGAGTTCTTCTGCAAACAAAAGGGCGGAATGCAACAAAAGGGGGAAAAAGTATGTGTAAAGTGTTCATATTTTCAAAACAATCCAGTTTTTGATGAGTGGAATTTCTTAGAGTAGTTTTATTGGCTTGATATAAGCTGGGAAGCGTGGTGTTAATAATTTGTTATCTTTCTGTGAAATATACTTGATAGTGATCAATAGGGATGCGATTTACATGCAAATGCATGTTTTTTGTCGATAGTCTAAGATGGATGTCGACCAATTATCTTTTCGAATCATTAAATTTACAAAATAGCATTGATTTGTTTTTTCATATTGTTGCATATTTTGGTGAAAATTCATATTTTGGTTTTAAGTGCATATTTTTGCATATTTTAAAATTTTTGGATGATGTATTTTTTGAATTTTCATATTATAAAAAAAAGTTCTAAAAAAACTCCAAAGTACACAAAAAATCTTCCAAAAATAATTTTAAAATCTAAAATACAAGAATTTAAAAGATTTCGACAAAATATTCTTCTATTTTTAACCGATGCACAGCACCTTACGTGGTTAAGTCTGTCAATGCTTGCTTGGCACATGGGTTACACTGAGAAAATTAGAAACCAAAACGATAATATTGATTTATGTGATTCATATGAAATGTATCCCATGGTACCTTTACCACCGCAGCCTGTATTAACAATATGTATGTGGAACCTGGCTAGATGCTGAAGAATACTATTCAAAAAACTTTGAACAATTTAAGAATGTTATTGAAGAACTCGTTGCTTCCGATGCTCACGCAATTAAAAAAGTAAAAGAAATTTAAAATTAAAATAACATCAAAAGTCAATCAGAATTTGTATTCCACAACTTCTGATATATTGGTGTAACAACAACTAAATTTTAGGGATTTAGTTCACTTAAGTCAAATTAATTGATATTGCAGTTAGTCAAATTAACAAATTAAAAAGAAATCCAAATGTTTGAAAAAAAGGATTTTACAAAATAAAACAAATTCCAACTATTTTTGAACTGGGCCATGTTTCTGAAAACTACAAGATACAAATCTTCAAGTAAAATATATTTGAAAAAAAAATTGTTAGATTTTTGCTTTTTTAATGTATTTTACTTGTAGATTTGTAACTTGTAGTTTTAAGAAACAGGGCCCTGGAATCAAATGTGGGATCTGAATCAGAAAATGTACAAAAGTTTTTTGCTTCCGAACACACAAAGGTTTTTACTATTGATAATATAAAAAAGACTTAATTTGTTTATGCAAAAAAAAAATTTTAATTAAAGGCCCAAATATATTATGCCTAAGTTGGCTTAAGCAATTGTGCACCATGTTGAACTTAAGAAAACTTTTTGGTTAATTTTATGAAACTGGCAATTGCCTTAAGTTTTAAAAGATATTGTACCTTTGAATAACAAAAAACTGAACTTTTTATTTGTTATAATAAATGATATTTTAAATCTATCTATATTTTATATATATAAAAAGAAGTATACACTTTGATGTCACCACTAACTGCGAAAACGGGTTGACCAATTTCAACAAAAACGTTTTGGTACGTTGGGGATAGTCTGTAGATGGTTTATGTAAAGTTTGCATGAAATCGGCCCAGGGGTTCCGGAGATATGGCATTTGGATTTCCTTTGAAACGGCTTGACTGATTTTTATGAAATTTTGTATGTGTTTTTGTTAGGTATGAGAATAGATCGTAGAGTATATTTTATATCGCTAGAGGGCGCAAAATAGGGCATAAGCTCCCCCTCCCTAGCTCCCCCTTCTTAGCTAATCAACCTGTTTTCTTAAAATTTGTCATGCAGGCATTGTAACATCTAAAAGAAAATAGGGAATAGGGCAAGAGGAGTAAAAGCTCCCTTTCACTATATCTGCTCAACAAATCGACTGATTGTCTTGATATTTTGCAGGGAAAAAGTGTAACATCTGGAAAGACTATAGCATAAAATTTTTTTTATTTAGGGCGCGAAATAGGGCAATAGAGGTCAAAGGTCCCCCTCCCCAATCTGTTACACTAATCAACCGGGTTTCTTAAAATTTGGCATGCAGACACTGTAACATCTGAAAGGAAATAGGGAATAGGAAGTGAAATAGGGCAAGAAGGGTAAAAGCTCCTCCTCCCAATATCTTCTCGAAAATTCGCAGCCAAAAAGTTTTACAGCTGGAAAGAACGATATCCTTTAGTTTTTATTATTAAGGGCGTGAAGCAGGAGGGGTAAAAGCTCCCTTCCCTATACCTTCCTAACTAATCAACCGGTTTTTTTAAAATTTGGCATGCAGACACTGTAACATCTGAAAGAGAAAGGGCATGAAATAGTAAATGCTTCCGCTCCCTATATCTTCTAAGCTAATCAACTGATTTTCTTGAAATTTCGCGGGCAAATAGTGTAACATCTGGAAAGAACTAAAGCCTATAATTTTTATTACCTGCTTAACTAATCAACCGGTTTTCTTAAAATTTGGCATGCAGACACTGTAACATCTGAAAGAAATAAGTTATATGGCAAAACAACGTTTGCCGGGCCAGCTAGTTTTAAATAAAAATTTATTAGAAAACTTAGCCATTTCAAACAATGTGTTATTTGATTTAATTAAATATAGCTCACCTTTTGGCAATTCCTAACAACTATTCTACAAGTTTAAATTATTTGAGTTTAAGCGAAATATCAATATAGATTTTTTGCTATTTAATAAATGTTTTATAAAATTTATTTCAAAACAACTATTAACAAAAAACCTAATTGCTTCAATTTTCACATTAATTAAATTTAAATACTTTTAACACAATTTTTTTAATTGATAAAAAACTACCGAACATTTTTTCTGTGTATAAACTAATTTGCGTATTCAGACAATTTATTTGCATATCTTTTATTGAAAAACATTCTGATTCAAATAAATAAATGTGATAATTGGTGAAATTTGTTTTTGATATTTGAAAAAATGTTCAAACAAATAATTTTGCTGAATTAAACAAAAAAGTTAACTGAAATTCATATAAATTTCAAAGAAACAATTTTGCTGAATCAAACAAAAAAGTTTAATCTTATTGCTTTATTACGAGGCCATGAGCAACGACGCGCAAACTCTACAAGCAGTGAACAGAAGATAAAAAGACGGGAAGCAGGAGGCGCCTGGCTTGGGACTATTTTTGGGAATAATATATTTCTTAACTTTCCTTTCTCCTCTTATGGTCTTGTTTCTCTTCTCACTCACTGTTGATCTACTCATTTTTTTGGCAAAAGAAGAAGTTATTTCAATACCAGTAGAATGATCTGATATGGTTTTCGTCATCACTTTACCTTAAAAGTTTGTTGTATTTAACTCATCAATTTTAGCAAAAAGAATTTGTGAATTTGTAATTTTTTTTACTAACTTTGGGACTAACCAAATATTTATGTTTTTTTTTCTTAATTTGCTATTTTTGTTGTTTCTCCACAAACAGTGAATCGTTTTTCCTACGTTTGTTGTTGCTTCTTTATCAAACTTCGTCACACTATTTTATCATCTTTCTCTGGTAGCAGGTTTATATTTTAACCTTAAATAAGAAAAGTGATAATTGACACAAAGTTTTATTAAGAACGATAAAATGGAAATGCGAATCCTACTTTTTAAAGAGTATGTCATCCAAATGTCTTCCGTGGAGTTGAACACACTGTTCAAAAAGGAGCCTTGTTTTTCGAGAATTTAAAAAAAAATGGTCCAATTATCTCATGCATTACCCCGGGGCAATACAATGGTTTTTGATGTTTCAATCGAGGGTTGCGAGTTCTTGGAGACCAGTAACGCCAGTATTGCTTGTTGACGTGGCCGTTTAAGTGAAAATCATTACGTAGGAATCATTGCTCTTAAATGTCTCCAGAGCGAACGGGCGATGCTCACTCGACCACTGCGTCACCGTGACTGATTAATCCACACAATCGATAATTCCAATGGCGCCACCCTCCCACCTCACCGTGTTTTACTTTTTGAAATAATCGTATTTAATAATATAAATTTGCCACCAGACACCCTGTATTAAACAAATATTTTTATATTAAACAGAATTTTATAACAACAATTATGAAAATAATATTTAAAGTGTATTAAAAACAACTTTTAAATTCTTGTGTTTGCGTTTTTGATTTCCAGAATACCCCTGATATATGAACTTCAAGCTTTCGAATGCATTCGTTTGTTTAAAAATATTTTAGCAATAATTTTTCGTATAAACATGTGGGGATCTACCTGTTGAAAATTCTACTTTTTAAATTTCGAATAATCACAATATCATTTACTTTTTATTTGTGTACAGAAATGATTGTTGAAAAAATTATTATTATTAATTTGTCATTTATTGAGTAAATATTAAAACATTTTTATAAAAAAACATTAATTGTGTTCTTTATTGGTGACCCCGATGTTTTTATTCCAATTATGTCGTTATCAGAGGAAGAATTTAGATCAGCACCAACTCAAAATCCCTCCATTTTGGAAGACTAATCCAAAATTCTGGTTTAGTCAAATAGAAAGTCAGCTTTTTAATTCCGGTATTTCCCAAGATGCCACGAAATATCATGCACTGGTTGGATCCGTTGAAAGTGACATCCTATACGCAGTAAGCCACATAATTGAAAATCCTCCAACGCAAAACAGGTATGAAACTCTAAAGTCCGCCTTACTTAATGAATTTCAAGATTCGGAAGAAAAAAGGCTGCAGCAATTTTTAGAGAATATTCAGTTAGGTGATAAACGTCCCTCCACACTGTTGCGTGAAATGCGGCAATTATCATCCGGTAAGATGTCTGACGAGATGCTGAAATCTTTATGGTTCCAACGGTTGCCAGCAACTTTAAAGGCTGTCTTGTCAATAAGTTCGGATAATTTAGATAAACTGGCAGTCATGGCTGCCAAAATTAACGATCAGCTATATTCTTCCTCGATTTGTTAAGTTAGTATGCATCGCCAAACTCCATTTGGACAATTAGAACAGCAAATTGGCGAACTTATTCAACGTACTGACGGAATTCAACCTCCTCTATCCCATGAAGCAGAATAGAAGCAGAAGCAATAGCAGAGGCCGAAATATATTAAGAATTTTGTGTTGGTATAATATTATATTTGGCTCAAGAGCAACTAAATGTCGTGCTCGTTGTGCACATCAGTCGGAAAACTAAAAACTCCTTCGTCTAAGGTGACGGACGCGAGAGACTTGAGAATAAGTCGCCTGTTCTTGCGACATAATATTTCTAATCGTAGATTTTTGAACGACACAGGAGCCGAGGTCTCAGTCATACCTGCAACAACACAAAATAAACGTAATAAACCTGGATCATTAGTACTTCAAGCTGCAAACAATACTATTATTAATACTTTTTGTGAAAAAGTTATTCATTTAGACCTTGGATTAAGAACAGATTTTGTATGGAAGTTTTCTTGAGCACTACGACCTGTTGGTAGATGTTAAAACCTCCGTCTTATAAATAAGAAAACTAATTTTTTTTCAACCACATTTATTATTAACGAGCAGTTTCCGAATAATATTAAATGCTGTGCTCAAGCCATTACAACAACCTTATAGTGGGCCCTATCTAGTCATTAAACGAAACGACAAAACATTTACAATACAAATTAATAATTCCGAAAAAGTTGTATCAAAAGATCGTATTAAACCTGCAAGCATTTTAACAAATTTTCAAGATATGGAATCCTCAGCAGGCATAAACAATCAGCAAAAACCCAACAAACGCAGTAGTAAGAAAGTTTGTTTCTATGAAGGTTGAAACTGGAGGGGGGTGTTGTGGGGATCTACCGGTTGTAAATTCTACTTTTTTAAATTTTGAATAATCACAATATCCTTTACTTTTTATTTATGTACAGAAATGATTGTTGAAAAAATTATTATTATTAATTTGCCATTTATCGAGTAAATATTAAAACATTTTTATAAACATTAATTGTGTTCTTCAAACATATTACTTTAATTTTGTATTTCCTAAGAAATATAGGAATCATCATGACTTTGTATAGAGTGCTCTCAACAACAATAGCAACAAAACCAAATTCGGAGTAGGTTAATGTCAGCATTAAAAGTATATTTTCACTGTCAGGCAACATTTTGCTGACATTGAAAAAAGTCAGTTTGACGCCATGTAGGAAAATACCAGAGTTCGTAAATCTGTGTGCCTGTCCGTGACATTGCAACCAACAATCATGAGAAACGCAAAAAACTTTAGTGCTGGAAGGCTGTGTAAAAGGAATAGAGACGGCAAAAAGGAGAATCATCGCTCATTAATTTTTACTTCATGGTCAGTCAGTCTGTAAAGATTTTTGTCATTTTATGCGAGATACGAAACAAAACTCCCCTCAAACACTTTCGAATGTAAGTGTGAATGTCGTTGTATGAAAAAGAATTTTTTCCAACACACTTTACAAAAATGTTCGTAAATTTTTAAATAAAAAAATAGTTTTTTGTATTAGACTTTTGTTAGTCTTTTATTATCTGCATATTGTTGCAAATGCAGTATGATTTTAATCATAATTTGTTTTTTGTTTTTTTTTTTTTACAAAATTTAAATAAAAGTTTTTGTACAAGTAGTTTGAGAGATAATAAAATAAAAGTATAATACATATTATATAAATTTTATGGTCTACTGCAGTATGTCGGTTGGTTATGAGACAATAATTCACAATATGGTTGGTTAAACCGCAATTTTGGTTCTTTTTATTTTAACATAGAGTGGAGTTTTTTAGGCTGATAATGAAGTTGTTTGAATGAGACAAACTATGTGTGTGCGTGGCAACTTCACTAAGCTGTTTGCTGTTAAAATAAACTTTAGGGAAAACTTAAATCACGTTCTACAAATTAGGAATTAGTTTAGATGAACTATGTGATATTAATGGAAGGAAATAGCCAATAGACACTTGTTATATGAAGTGTCGTTTAGAAGACGAAAAGTTAAATAAATTGTTGAATTAAAATTAATAAAAAGTTTTATTATTCTTTTAAGATTTAAATAAATATATTCTTAGAATTGGATTTTTGGCATATGCTGATAGTTTATTGTAAAATGTTAGTGCAATATAAATTTATTCAAAGCTTTAACTACCGTTACCCATAGCCCTTTCCCATATTTCTGGTAACTTTTGTATGGGGCCTTTAGGATGTTGTAAAGCGAATACCGTTATTCGTTGCAGTTTTAAGCGTACTAAAGTGTTTTTGAGACAAAGCTTTATAAATTTAGGAGTTAGATTTTTAGCTTTATAAAATAAATTTGTGCAAAATCGTATGTCAATCTGTGTACGTTTAATAATTTTGGGCAGCTTTTCGGGACAAATACTCCTCTGTGCATCCGTCGGACTAGCCGGCCGTCATTGTAAGCCTTGCAGTTTATTTGACAAAATTTGGTACATAGTTTCTGGTTGTCCCAAGAACCGTACGTATTGAAATAGATAGCAATCGGTCCATAATTTTCATAGCCCCAATAAAAGATTAATTCCGGAATAGAGTCAATATGCTCATAAGCCACATTAATTTGTTTGTATTAAGATTAAATTCGGTCTAAACTTATTTTATTGCAAAATTTATCATTTATTGGAATCGGTCTATATTTTCCCTGCAAAAAATATTGGACCACCTGATCCAATTTGATAAAATGGACTTCTCCATAAACTGGTCCCATGTAATGCAAGCATGGACCATGTCATTATTAAAAAGTGTTTGTAGTGAGACGACATGTCTTCGTTTTTTAACGACGTGCTTTCGTTTTTTAACGACTTCAAAACTAATCCTCTTAAGTACACCATGGAATAGTTTTAAAACTACTCCTTTGTAGTCCAAAGTTGGGTTATATGGTCCTGCCCTAGGACATCGTTATGTTAAATAGACCATGTTTATTCCATACGTTTGGGTTACTTTTGGACTAGTCCTAGTCCCTTGTGGTGTACGCATTACACGCGTGTTTGGACTGGTCCTATTATTTGCAGGGTTACTAAAGCTGCCATAGAAATACTACTCCCGAAAAAAGCTTTAACTCTTACAACTTTCTTGTTACTTTAACGATACCCTGAAGGAAACCTGGGTGCAAGTGTCTCCAAGTCACCAGTTTTGTCGACTATATTGGCGACATTGTCAACGAAGTGTCTACACTACATTACATTTGCAAAGATTTTATCAATAACAACTGAGAAGTACAAATCCTATAAAAGTTGAAGAAATTATAAAAAAAGATTGTTGTGATTTCGTATTCTTACAAAAAATGTAGACTATTTTTACTAAAATGTTGTAGCGATTCTCTGGTTCCAATGCCTACATATGTTCCCAAAGGAACTACCTAGTCAGTACCTAGTCAGTAGTACCAACGTCAGTAGTAGATTTCCAATGGCACGCACATGTTGAATGTCTATTGTAAATAACATTGCCTGGGGTCAGGCGCGGATTCAGGGGGGGGGGGGGAAATAAAGAAATTCCCCCCCCGTAAATTATAAAAATAGGTTTTGTTAATTTCGATAATACAAGAATTCCCAATAATAATATTTTTTTTAATGTACAAAATTTTTGGAAATCCCGGCAAGGTTTTTTTTGTTTTTTTTTCTCTAAAGAAATTTTCAACAAGTATTTTTTTATTTTTTTTTTATTGAATATCTGACGATTTTCAATAAGTATCCATATCTTAATCATAATAGTTATTTATTAGATATTTCTAAAGAAACATCTAGTTTACCGTATTCAATTACTTATTATTCTACATTCAATCCCAGTAGGTGCCTAATATATCCAAAGACTAAAGGTTTGACTTGATAATGCGTGCGGTTGAATTATTAAAAAGCCTTACTATTTGCAATATTTATGTATGTATGTTTTATATGAATCAAAATTCTATTCGATAATTTTTGACGAAAGCTGTGATTTGTCGGTGAAAAGCCGGATTTCCTTATCTTTAAGATATTTCAACATACACTCAAAATATTATGTAGTTAAATTCAAACGAAAATTCATTTGAAACAAATTAAAATTCATTTAAAAAACGGATCATTTACATTTCATTTAAAACAAATGATTTTTTCAGTAATTTCTAAGTTTTTTATTTATTGAACATCATATTCGTTAAAATTGAATAGTTTTTACTTTTAAAAAATATATTTTAACCGATAAAAATCAAACAAATTAACAAAAAAAAATACGGAAAACATTATTTTTTGGTAGTTTGTTTTTTTAATAACAAACATAAATGTTGAAAAATAAATTTATTCGTAAAATAACTATATTTTTATTCAATTTTAACAGTACCGAAAACGAATTTAATAACCTACAATCAGTTACTGTAATAATTTTATGAGTGTACAACAAAAAGTTTTTAGGGAAGAATTTATTGACTTTGTTGTAAACGCATTTGAAGGGGCTTCAAAAGATATTGATGGCGTTGATGTGCCAATTGATGCGAAGGCACTATCATCAATAGTTCTGAAAGCTTTGACAAATTTTGGTCCTGACCTAAAAAATTGTGTATGAGATGGAACAGATGGGTGTCCTCTGATGTTAGCAGAAAATGGAGCTGTTCAAAATTTCTGGAAAAGCGACAAATGCGAAACAAACGCCCTGCTATTCCCATAAATCGAACAACTCAATTTCTAAAAGCAATAAAGTGCCATTAATACAAAAAGTTGTATCATTTGTTAAAGAAACGACAACATTTTTTAAATATAATCATCCAAAGCGAAAAACAGTTTTAGCAAAGTATTTGGGAGCCAAACTCTCTTCAGTATGCGTCTTTGCAACAAGTGTACATCATATAGTAGAAGCTTTGGAAAAAAATATCTGAGTGGAAAGGTAGTATCTCTACCTTTATATGAAGAAACTCACTTAGTTCTTTTAAATTTATTTGCGGAATATACATGTTAAGTGTGATACCTATTGTAACACATCCACTTAGTATCATTTTACAAAAGCAAGATGTAGATCTTCAAAAAGGATCAAGCCTTATCAAAATTTTAACCATGTGCCTTGCAGAAAAAATAAATAAAGCCGAAGAACAATTTAAAGTGATTTTTTAAAAAGTTAAAGTTATTTGCGTTCAAATCGAGGTTCCAATCGAAAAGACAAGATTTGAACGAAATAATCACATCGAAAATGTTGAAGAATACTACCGAGTTGTACGTTACATTCCTCTTATTGAATTTTTTTAGAAGATCTCATAACAACTTTCCCAATAGATATCCCAAATGTATTGAACATACCTAAACTTCTAACTCAAAGTGTAAGTCATATACAGATACAAAACTGTTAAAACCACAACTAGCTGATGAGCTGATTATATTTGATAAAAGAGATAAACACCTACTAAGATCTAAACTTGAGCCTGATCTATCAGATAACGTTGTAGATGCTTTAATAAACTGTGATGAAGATATGTACCCAAATCTAAGAAAAATATTTTAAATTTTCGTTTCAATGCTCGTCCGTAAAACTACGAGCGGGAGGTCATTTCCTACCCTTCGTCGAATAAAAACATGGCTCGGAACAACAATGACAGAAGATAAACTGTACTGTCTAAATTTGCCTCACAAGGAAATCATAAATTGCTTATTTTAAAAGCTTAATGTATATTGAACTGATCTTATATTTTATTTAACCTTTTTGTTGAGTTTTTTTGCCCACGCGATGGGCAATTTAGTATTGATAATGAAAATAATTTTTTTAGGCCATTTTGGCCAAAAAAGTTTCCGCACCAAATGCAATTTCTAAAGCTCCTCAAATTTTTTTTTTAATTTCCATACACATTATATATAGTACATTTATAGTTTATATATGCTATATATTTTAGCTCCCATATTCATAAATGATTATAAAATTTAATAAACGTTTATTAAGGAACATGTTCATAGAAAATTTGGTTTTCAAGCCTTTATTAAATTTAAATTATTTTTATGCATACAGGCATAAATACATAAAATAAGTAACTGTAAAACAAAAATGTAAAACTATTTTTTTGGGTTTAATGAAATAAATTTTATGTTTAAAGTGCGAGTTGATTTACATGATGGAAAAATATCTTGTGCAACTTTAATAGCTCGTTCCGCGCATATGTATATTACTAAGCTGCTGAAAATGATCACTGTTTCATTTATCCGCCAAACAACTCATCTATTACAACATCTATCATTTGCCATTAAAATTTATTTAATTATAAAAAATCGCGAAATAGAGTCGCGATTTTTTTTGCGCTCTTCCGTTACAAATGGTAGGATCTTGTTATATTCATGAAATTATTAGAAAATACTCAAAATTTTGTTATTAAATGTTAATTTTGTATAGTAAGGAGAAAAATTTAAATTCAAAACTTTATCGTGTTTGGTGCGGAAACTTTCTTCACGGTCGCGAAAAAGTAATACATAATTTCTTAATATTTTTTTCACGTTCTATACGGACTATACGATGAAGAATTTGATATTCGCAAAAATTGCAAAAAGTCTATTTTTTATAAAATTATTTATTTTTTTTGTAATGGGTAGTAACCAAACATATAAAAAGATTTAAAATTGTCTTATTTCAAAGACTAAAGGTCCAATTAGACGTGACATAACCATAATAAAACTGTATTACCATCACCTCTGTATTACCAAAACGACATAAACATACCATACAAACCAATTCAATTTTGGTTTCTAAATTCGCCGTTACGGCTGTGGCATTATGGTTATGTCACGTCTAATTTGAGCTTAAATAATATCGTCCCTTTTTTAGAAAAAATCAGCAAACCGGCACTTTGCTAATTTCGGAACAAGAAAATCGTCAAAATGACGATAAATCGTCAAATCTGGCAGCCCTGTTTTTATTATATTTATTTCTTTTGTTGACGTTTCGCTTTTATTTGACACTTAATTACTGGAAATATTCCAGTTAAAACAGAATCTGTGTTGTCTGTTTTCGCATTCAAATACAGAAACACTTTTTCTCACAAATCGAGAAACGATGGAATTTTTTGTTTCACACTTCATGTAAGAAATTTTACGACGCGGGAAATACAGAAACGAGCTACTGGATTGTAACACAAACAATATTTTAACAGCATTAACCGAAGCAATTAGAAGTGTTTAAAATTTTAAAAATTAAAACTGGAATTAAATGTCGTTGCCAGAATTAAGATTTTATCTTATTTTTTAAGAGTTTTTGAACAAAATAAGATTTGAAGATTTTTTTTCTCAAAGTAAGATTTTTTTAATTTTAGAAATAAAGATTTTTAACTTTAAGTTTGTTGTCTATTGGCTTTGCACACTTGTACTTTTGTACTAAAATGCATTATTATTTCTGGGCATCAAAACATTAAAAAAGCATCATAGATTCGCGGTTGTTAATTTTGGGAAAATTTATGAAAAACAATTATTTGTGAAAAGAAAAAATGTATTTTTATAAAGATTAATTTATTAAAGAACAAAATTAATGAAACTTAGCCCTAGGACTACCGTCTTGGTCTGGCCAGACCAAATTTGTGATTTCCTTGCAATATTTTTTAATATTACAAAAAAACAGGGGCGTTAGTTCTATAAATGGAACATCGAATGAAACTAATGCTGTTTTCTTTTCTAAAAAATAATGATGCATTATGGTTGTGTTATATATTTATTAGGTAACACGAACCCTTACAATGTGATACATTTTTCTAAATTACAATGGAACAAAATAATTTTTTTTTTTGACTTTGCTTAAAAACTAAAAGTTTTTGGCTAACTATCTAGAGTTATATTGCCAGGGTATCACACGGTTTGTTGAAGCCTCATCCACAAGTCCTCGATCGACCTAGACCTTCGTATAGGAAGGCGAAGAGCTTCCAGAATAAGCTCCAGAGTATATCTTGTCTCCACAGTAAAACGTCTGAGTTATTTCCTTGGTACTCCACCAGTAAAACGTCTGAGTTATATTGGTTCTCCACCAGTCACATGAGTTATTAATGGTTCTCCACCAGACAAAACCTCAAATTGAGGTTAAAAACGATTGCATATAGTTAATGCAGATACCGCAAAAACTGTAACTCGGCACAGTTATACGACGCCGAAACACTAACCAATGCGGGGTGACAACGCAAAACGCAACAAAAGCAGACAAACAAAAACGACCTGTTTGCCCTTAAGAAATAATGACAAAAAGCGCGAGCTGCTTCTCCACTCAGAGCAGTTTTACGAGTGGAACAAAATAATAGCTACGTTTTACACTCAACACTAATGTGTATTTAGCGTGTTAAATATTGAATGCAAAGTTTGTACTTAAAGCGATATTCACCACGCTTGTAGCAATTTTCAACATTGAATTTTCTTACAATTCCAATAAGCGTTAACAGCACTGATTTTCAATAATTAATGTCAGCTGTTGTTAAAAATTTTGCGACAAAAAATATATAATAAAAGTAAAACAAACGAAAAACAAAAAGTTTTTATATCCATCACAACTAATAATCACCATATAACGCAAATTGTCTGCAAACACAAGAAAAAACATACTTCCTTGCATAAAAAAGTACTTTACGCAGATGCAAAAAAGGGTATTATCTCACACTCAGTTATAACTGCGGGTAAAGGCAGAGTTAGCCGAACGTTCACGTCCCCTAATGGAACGTCTGGTTCGTTTTGTCATTTGCAAACAATGCAAATGCTTACTGAATTTAAATGTCACGTTGACGGAACGTCTCGATCTGTATTAAGCAGGGGCCAAATTATGGCAGTCGTGATCGAATACTTTTTCGATTCGAAAGCAATTTAATTTCTTATTCTTTCTGTCCATACTGAACGGATCGAAATTATTTTTTTGGTGTTGTTAAGCATTTATTTGAGTTTTCAAACACTGAAAAAATAATACCGATTCGTTCAGTATTGACTGAAATAAAATTGCTTTCGAATCGAAAAAGCATTCGATCACGACTGCCATAAATTGGCCCCAGATTTGTATGCCGTTGTTACGTGACAGTTGTAAAGCAGTGATGGGCTGCTTGTATGTTAAATTGAATGCGGGTATTTTTGCTCGTTTTTGGTACTTTTTTCAGTTAAGCTATGGAATTGAGACAAAACAACTTAATATACAACATATTTCCATATAAACAAATAATTTAATGTTTAGATGTACAATACATATAAACAAATGCATATACGCATACAATGGAAATGTGAAAAGAATAAAAGGCTTTAAATGGTAGCAAAACCTTGTTTGGTACATACACCACAATACAATATATCTATTGTTATAATATATATGCTAAAATACAAATTTGTTTATTGAAAATCTATAATATAAACATTAAACTATTAACGTTTTTTACATACACAAAATACTTTTTTAATACCATTTAAATCACTTGGTACTTTTTAAAACATTTTTGATTCCCATCACTGTGTGATTTGCTTTATGTATACTTCTGTTTTTTGTTTATGTATAGAAAAAACATAAACCACGTTTTTAAATGTTCTATAAGTGCACCAACGTGCTTACAGTACGGTGCGGTACATTACGGGTACAGCAACGTTCGCCTAACTAGGCCTTAAGAAATGGAACAAATTTGCCATTTATTGTTGCAACATGTTAAGAAAGGAAAACGGCAACTTCTCACATTTTTGCATATATTTTTAGAATGGCACAAAAACCCGCACGAATGGTAGCATATATGGAACATTATTGTCAGAAAAGAAAACACCATAATTTGGATTCGATTGGAGCAAACTAGTGGGGTGAAAATTCTTTTTTTATGTAAAAGTCTATAAAATTACCCTCTTGGCCAGACCAAATCCTTGTTTTCTTGCAATATTTTCCAAATAGGACAAAATATCAACGGAAACGTCAATTTTATAAATGATGTGTTCTGAATTGAATGAATCTAGTTTAAATCAAATGTGTGTTCGATGCGAAAAAGCTATGTGCATAATTAAAGACTACATATTCGATGACTTGACTGTAATATAAAATAATAAGGGTCCTCATGATACCGTTTATAAGTCTCGTAATGTGTGCAAACTGTGCATTCTTACGCCCTCGTAAATGAACTGTCAAAAATTGTATGAGAATTAATTTACACAAACTGCTTAAATTTGCCCAACAATTATGACTCGTAAACTTGCGCTCTTCAATTGTGCATTTAAAGTTTAAATTTTAAACAAACAAATTTTTTTAATGCTTACCGCCGTTTTCAATGAAAACTTCAAGTGTTAATAAATCACAAACATTAAATTCTTGTAATAACATAAGCATATTAGTGTTTTGGCTTTCTTTATGCATGTTTAAAAACAAATTTCATTTATTATTTACAAATTTCAACTTTTTTATTATATTTTTGATTATTTTTTTTAATATATTTTTTTATTGACGTTTCAGTGTGAAATGACAGTAATTGTTTAAAATTACACAAAAATTAAAAAGGATCTTCATGAAACGAGTCTCGCAAGTTTACCCATTTGCACAAATGGCAATTTTAAGCGATATCATGAAGACCCTTAATAAAATTATATAATAAATTCGTATAATCTAGCATAATAAGCATACGTTCAATAAAAAATATATTTATTTTCTTTTTATTTAATTGGGTTTCTTCTCCAAGAGGAGAACTTAGTGATAAAAAGTTACCGAGAATCCTATGGCTAAGAAGCTTTTGGTTTGCAAATTCTACATTCCATGTTTATGATAATTTTTAAACAAAGTATTTATGCATAAGTGTTTAAGAATGTCTTTTAAAAAGAGTACCAATATTATTTTAATAAAAATTCCATTAGGAATATATTTAGGAAAATCCATATTTTTAATGAGCTTTTTTTAAATGCAATTTTCTCAAAATGCCTTCGATCTAACAACGGTATCATAAAATATAATATTAAATTGAGAACCCATAAGATTTCATATGATGTATGAGCTTCATAGCTCCCAAACTTAATTTGGTTTGCCCAAAATTTATACATCTCTAATATTAGGATTTAATTACTTTCTATGAAACTTCTTTATATAGATGGACTTATTTTGTTATTTATTAGAAATTAAATGCTTTTTAATTTTTTTTTGGAAAATATGACTAAAAACACAATTTTAAACCTACAATCTAATTTTGTATAAATATAATCATCCATAATAAAAAGTAGTTTCTTTTAAAAAATTAATAATTTTTACTTTTTTGCCCTTGTTATAAAAAATTTTAAGATTTTTTCTCTTCAAAATAAGATTTTTTTTTTCGCAAAAAGAAGATTTTTCCTCCAAATCTTTTGGGAACGCTGGTCGTAATGGAAGATTTTATATGTTTAGAGAAATACAGGAACCGAGAAATTAGATAATCTGTATTATGGATTGCTTGCATTTTCTCCAACATCTTCGATAAGTGAAAGAATTTTTTTCAAGTCAAGTTTTATCAAGACTAAAAAAATAATCGCTTAAATCCTAAACATTTAAACCAAATTATTTTTCTAAAAGATTATTTTATGAAATTCCCCTAAACTATTGAAAAATTTATTAATAAAATGATATCCCAGTTTATTTCTATATTTATGATTTAACTTTTTATTTGCTCCTTTTAGTTCAAGAATTGTTTTTTTTTTTGTTACGTGATTGTTTGTTTTTACTAATAAATTCCAAATAATATTTGCATTTTTATTTATTGAAATTACATAATTTATAACAAAACTTTATTAATCGGTTAACCGCTCAATAACAAGATTAACCGATTATAAACCGATTAAACCAAAACCTCGGTTAATTAATCGAGCGATTAACCGATTAAAGCAAAAGCCCGATTAAATGAATATCCTAATAAATATTATGTATTTTTCGGCTCTAGTTGCTCGTTATGCATTAATTTTTCATCGCTTATAATCCCTGATGCAGAAATTAATTATTTTTATGGTTACCTCATCATTTCGGTCATACAAAGTCGTCTTTCAACGTCTCTTGGCTTCAATTCGTGTGGACGCCAATTTCGTGGCTCTTGGATGAGTCTTTATGCTTGCAAACGTTTTGAATTTGCCGCTAAGTTTTCTCCCAATGCAGATTTTTAATCTGATAATCAATTTCAAGGAGTATTTCCTCTAATTCATCATCCTCAAACTTATTGTGGATGACCTGAGACGTTTTTGTGTTTCGTGTTAACATCAGCGCTTTGAATGGCAGAAACCATATTTCTAACATTGAAAAAATTGAAGGGACATATTTAGGATCAGCGTCGGTAAGAAATTGCAGTGATTCAGAAGAAGTTTGCAGTCGAGACTAAGGACATAGCTTCTTCCAATAAGCCAATGTCATTTGAGTTAATTTTGCCTCTATATGGCTTTTCCACATTAAACGGCGATCTAGATGAATACCGAGGTATTTTACATGCGAATTTTGAGGTATTATTTGATTATTGATTTTAATAGGAATGAATGAATGTTATATGTACGCATTTTTGCTCATTGACCTTTATCCTCCATTGCTTTAACCATAGTTCGAGTTGAAATATATGATTCTGTAGGTATCGAGATGCTTCTTGACTGTTTTCGTGTACGCTTAGAAAAGCTGTATCATCAGCAAATGTTGAAGTTTGGGTGAAGTTGTTTGTTGGCATATCCGAGGTATATATTAAGTATAAAAGTGTGCCCAGGATGCTTCCCTGAAGGACTCCAGCGTCAATTTGCTGAGGAGAGCTTAAATAATCACCGTCTTTAATAATAAACTTTCGACCGACTAAGTAGCTTTCTAACAGCTTGTGTTTACTTGTAAGTTTAGCTTCAATTCATGTAATAAGCCTTCATGCCAGACTTAATCAAAAGCTTGAGAAACATCGATGAAGAGAGCAGAACAATATTTTCTTTCTTCAAAGGCTTTTCTTATTGCGTTTACTATACGATGGGTTTGCTTAATTGTGCTGTGTTCTCTTCTAAAGCCGAATTGGTGGTTAGGAATACATCTATTTTCATTAAAAATTGGGGTTAATTTTGACGTTAATAGCTTCTGAAACAGCTTTGATATATTAGAAAGTAAGCTTATAGGCCTATATGACTCAACTTTTGTGTGATCCTTTCCAGGTTTAGGTATCATGGTGACTAAGGAGACCTTCCACTTTTGAGGATAGTATTCAAGGCGTAAAATAGCATTAAAAATTAAAAGAATAATTTTCTTTGCTATGCTGGGTAGCTCCAAAAGCATTTTGTTGCTGATCTTATCAAAACCAGGAGGCTTCTTGGGGTTTAAATCACAAATAGCCTTCTCGGTTTCTCTTAACTCAAATCTTATGGGAACAGCTGCTCAAGCTGCAACAGCTGGTAACTCGACCGTAATATCGTGAGATATATTTTGGGTAAATACGTTTTTTAAATGATTGACGAACAGATTTCCTTTTTCAACATCATTTCTTGCCCAACTTCCATTCAAGTTTCTTATTGGTGGTTTAGAGACAACTGGCCTTTTGAGATTTCTAGCTGCACGCCATAATGAGTAGTGGGGTTGCATGAAGTTCCTTAACATAGCGTTTACATTTGCCAGTACTGGCAAGACAGTAGCAATTCATTCAAACTTTTTCACTAATACATAAACACTTTTACAGCTATTTTGTTGTTGCATTGTTTTGTCAACTAATATGTATATGCTGGCAAATGTAAACGCTGTGTAAGATATTTTTCCAGAGAAGCCATTTTCTGAGTCTGCAGTAACTTTCTTAGTCTTTTTGTACAGTCTTAAAGTAAGTTCTTAAGTTGAGGGGATCTGTGCAATTTACACTCTCTTCGAGCCCTCCTTTTTTCAGACAAAAGATGCTCGACATCTGTGGAATATATTTTAATAGTTTTTGTTTTTTTGGGGGCAATATTGGAATGTTGAACAGCTAGTTTCAGAAAACTGTCAAAATTGTCAATAGAGCGATCTACATAATCCGGTGTACTGAGCGGAATATTTTGTGTGCAATGGGTACTGAGATATTTTTTATATTTTAACCAATTAATTTGCGTAGTTGTCGTCGCTAAGTAACCAGCCGGAGGTACAATTCTATTGGGGTTCATTATAGTAACAATTGTAGGTGTGTGGTCGAAAGATAATTCTTGGGAAGCTTCAACATGAATCGTTTCTATGGGAATGTTTTTAACCACGCCGAAATCGATGACATCTGGAATTTTTTTATGATCAGTGGGCCAATATGTTGGTTGTCAGCTCGCTACCACATTTAAATCCATTTTAGAAATTGTGTTAAATAAAACACGACCCTTTGGTGTTATAAGTCGTGACCCCTAGAAGGTATGTTTAGCGTTATAATTGCCAGCGGCTAGGAAACACGGTCCTAATGATTTAAAATATTTATAATATTGGTCCTCCGATAATGAAAATCTAGGCGTGGAGTATAACGATGAAATTACTAGGTTTCTATTTCATTCCTCAACGCAAATGTTCGTTGCTTGGAGATAATCTTCACGATGATCACACATTAGGTAGTGTTTGACTCGGGTTTTTATTAAAATGGCAGAACCTCCACAAGCTCTATCTCGAGGGTCCTTGGTATCATAAAGTATATAACCATTGATTTTAAACGTATTTCTTGAGGTCAAATGAGTTTCAGAAATCATCATGACATCAATTTGTTTATTTTTAAGAAAGTATTCTCTTCATTTTTATGTTGGCGGATGCCGTTTGCGTTCCAAAAACAAATTTTTAAACAGTTCATGGTTTGTGAGGTACAGCTTGCAATAACATCGATTGTATTCTAAGAATTTCCTACATCATATTACCCATTGTGTTCGTAAAATTATTTACTGTTTGCACCAATGTTTCCATGGTTTTTTCTAAACGACTTAAATTAGAAACCGGAGTTTCATCATTACTTGGCGAGGCACCTTGCATTGGCTGATGGTTTGATTTTAGGACGTTAGCGTAAGAGGTTCGGTTATTACTAGGCTGGGGGGCTTGAATTGCATTTGTGTTTACTTGATTTGCAACCTGCATTTGAGGGGTATTTGTTTTCGGTCCAACCGTTTGCTTGACGATATTATATACAGGGCATCCTCTATAATTGGCAGTGTGATTACCGCCACTGTTGCTATATTTTTTTACGTTGGGGTCGGTTTTAGACTTATCGCAAGAAACTGTACCGTGTAGTTCACCACATACTAAGCAGACAGGGGGTAAGTAGCAGTATGCCTTGGTATGGGCAAATTCTTGACAGTTTAAGCACTGAACAGGTCCATTTTTTTTGTGCGGCTCCTCAATTGTGATTTTTCTGTATAGAATATATTTCAAACTATAAATAGGATGCGTTTCGTTTTTTTTTAACTTAATGTCGGCGGGCTCTAATTCTACTCGAAAAATTGGCTGTGGATTTTTGTCCCTTTTTCTAATATTTACCACATGTTTTATCTTGAAGCCTTTTTCTTCCAGGAAAGTTTTAATTTCCTCTGGGCCTACGCATGAATCAATTCCCTTAATCACCACCTGGAGACCTTTACTGCTCTTGAGTTGGTATGTAGAAAAACTTTTTTTAAGTGCCTCAAATTTGCTAATTATTTTGCGAAAGTCATTTTCATGATTTACTTGAATTTTAGTTTCATTTATACTACCTCGCTTTATTGTGGCAACATAAAAAGAATTTTCACCAATCAATGAAATTAAACTCTTTATTAGATCATTTGAGTTATGCTCCCTAAGATATATCGGGGGAGGCTTGGACGATTTTATAAATGTTGCTCAACGTTTTTCACAAATTTGAACAGAGCACTATGCTTTTGGTTACAATGCCACGTGAAATAAATGCAGCTTACATTATTTCGAAGTTGCAAAAAATTTTTGCAAGAAACATTTCGGAACTTTTTCACAAAATGAACTGAGTATAACTTTATCAACATTATTTCATAGATATTCCGCACAAGTTTCGCTCATATGCGTTTTGACAGCATTTCTCGTGAAATGTTGAACAGAGTACCAGGCTTAAAGCGAAACTTTTCGCTAATATTTTATTTAGTAAACAAGTTTTTATATCACAATATAAAAAAAAAAATAATTAAATTACTGTAGTTGCTCAAATCTAAAATAGAACTTTTATCTGTGATCACTTGTATTTTCAGCAAAATCGATTTTTTATATCAAAATGCTCTATAATCACTCATGTTTTCCCCCAAGAATCGATTTTTTCATTTTAAACTGTAAAAAATTTGAAATGACTGTAGTCTCTTAAATAACGTCCCAATCCAAAATCAACGTTTATCTGTGATGACTTATATTCTACACGAAAATTGTTTTTTTCATATCACAATGTAACAAGACTTAATAGGGCTGTAGTTTCTTAAATAACAATCAAATCGAAAAATACGCTAATCTGTGATCACTTATATTTTCCACTAAAAAGCGTTTTTTTTTTTTACAATAAAACATAAAAAAAATTAAAAACGGTGGGTCGCAAATCAGCTATTTGTCTGTGAAAATGCAAGCGCATGATAGCGGTCGACATCGTGGGCCAGGCTGTAAATATAAATTTAACCCCAGAATAAGTTCTGGTTCAGTTGATAATCTAAGGACATGTTTTCTTGTCGTTCCCTTACAATACTTTTAATGTCCTTGTATTCGAATTAAAATAATAAATACTAATTAAGTTACAAATGAGGACAACAATTCCTTTCAGCAAAACAGTAATAAAAAGTAACTGATAAAAAAAAAAAAAAAAAAATAATGGAACCATCAGACAGGCCATAAAATTTTTTTTTATTTTATTCAATTGCAAAAATTTCAAGGAAATAATGGTGGCATAAAAGTAAAAACGTTAGTAATTTTTTCAGAAAATAGAATTAAACGTAAAACCAGAAGTCGCAAAAACAACTTCTAGGAAATGCTAAAATCAAATAGACGCATTAAATGCAGGACAACAATAAGGATGTTAAATGGATTGTAGGAAAACCTTTTGACAATGTCTAAATATTTATATTATAGGTGCCAGGTCACAGCAACAACAACAAGGACACCAAGTAATAAAAATGAAACAAACAATAGATTAAGAACAACACACATCCATAAGAAAACAAAAAAAAAAAAAAAAAAACTAAAGTCACAAACGCTAAAGGATAAAGACATTGTTGAGCAGCGACAAACAACGGAGACTAAAATAAGTATATAAGAAGTAAACAAAGATATGAGTTTAAGCATAAACATGAACAACAAGAACATTTTATTATCGAGACAGCAAGGATAATGGTGAAGTACATATGCGGTCGTTACGCCTCTTAAGCAAAAAATTTAAAGAAATCAAGAATTCAAAACAAACCAACGAAAAGAGGATGAATTTTTCTTTTCACGGCCACTCTCATAAAAACACACATGGCCATACAAAAGGATACATGCTCATGCACCTACGAAATCACCATCAATTTGTTTTTACTATCAATGTGTGTGTTTACACAAACATACATATTCATATAAACAAATGTATGTCCTGCGTATGATGTGGCTTTGTGTTATGCCTAGTTAAACTCTAAATGATATTTAAATGTTTTCCTTGTTGTTGTTTCTTTTCACAATAGGAGGTCCTTTTAACTTTACTGTCCTTGTTGTTTATTTTATGACCGGTTTCTTAAGAATTGTTCAACAAATTTACCAATTAAATTGTTTTTAAACATTTTGTCTAAATGACTAAGAATAAAGCGTGTGTTTTTTTTGTATCTTTAAGTAACATTTTGTCCTTAATGTACGACAGCAGCATTAAAAAAATAACTTAAAAAAAAAATAAATGTAATAACAAAGTTTTGGTTCTCTTTTGAAGCTCAAACACTTATAGAAAAAACATGTTTAAACATGGTCACCTCCAACAATATTATTTGTAAAGAAAATTTTAAACATATTATGATTCATTTAACAATATTAATGTCACCGAGAACCATATTATGGTTGAATTAGTCTTCCATCAAGAATACACAACCATATTATGGTTGCCTCCGAACATGTTATGGCCAAAAATAACTGAAATATGTTTAAAACTTATAATAGCATGCTTGGTTTTCAACCATAGCATGTTGCTTTTGGAATGAGGAAAATGCTAATGTTAATTTGAAAACAAATTATTGTCATATTTAACCATAACAAGTTGGGGCTGGTCATACATTTGACCCATCTAGGAGCATCCTACGCGCTGTACCATACAAATATTGCGGCTTAATAAAATTCTTTAATTTGGCCCCTGCAGCGCGTAGGATGCTCCTAGATGGGTCAAATGTATGACCAGCACCACTTTATTTTTTATTACCGAATTTCGGTTTTTTTAGTTATTTCAATAAACTAAACCGTTTTTGAGTTACGCGAATATATGCTGTGCAACCTCTTACATTTTCGAAATAACGATATATCTTGAAAACAAGAGCTAACCTAAAAAACCGGTTAGCACCACTGGATTCAGCGTCCCCAATTAGGGTAAAATGCCAGGTGCGCGGCTGGTCTGTTGTTTGCAATTAGCACAGTGCACTTATTGCTTAAAATTACAATATTAAAATTCTATTTTAATATTATTTTTTTAAGGGTTGCGAAAGGAAAAAAATCATATCTTAAAAAAGAAAAAAAAAAACACCTCCTTCAAAGTTTCAGGATTTTTAAAGAACAGTTTGAGGTATTATACAAAAAAAAAATCAGCCAAATAAAAAAATAGGTTTTTGACTTAGTCCGTTTTTAAAATTTAACATTTTGCAGATATTACATTTTTCGAAAAAAAGCTCTTATTGTCAGCAGAAAATAGTCCTCCAAACCGGGAACACCCCATACAAAAATCAGGCATCCCATCAGCAGGTTTGATGCGATTTGTGGTATGGATTCATACGCAAAACCTGCTCCTTTTGGAGCATATTTTTTATTGGGTATGTTTGTGGCTTCTTGATGGAGAACTAATTCAACCAGAATATGGTTGTAGATAACAATAATATGGTTATATTAACCATAATATGTTTAAAATTTTCTTCAAAAATAGTTTTGTTGGAGGTGACGATATTTAAACATGTGTGAAGCGTGAAGTTTTGCTTTCGGAACTTATTTTATTGCGGACTTAGTTCGCAGCGCCTAGTCAAACCAACTTAAACAATGTAACATTTTAGACCTCGTAAATGGAAGATTTATTTCCCAAAAATGTATTTTGATTCTTTATTAATTTCTTCTATTGTAAATCCATTTCAGAGCATCCTTTGCACAGTCTAAATTGTTGGATTTTATTATGTAATAAGCTCGGCCAAACCCTACACCACACTATTTAAAAACAAATTTTCGACCGCTTCAATAAGAATACATAAAACGTGTTTTTATTAACTCCCGGATTTGCTTGTTTTTAATATTTTTTTATAAACATTATAAACCGAATTCTTTAAATGAACACCACTTTTATTAAATTCCTGAATATTCTATTATGTTCTTTACAAATCTTCGTCGTTCTAGAATGAATCTTAATCTAAAAAAATATATTTTTAACAATCTTGGGTTTTTTGAAAAATTATCTTTATAAACAACACTATCGACATTATTTTTCCAGCTTAATCTTAAATCTGCAAACAAAGGCTTTACTGTACTGTTCATTTAAATCTCAGACACAAACAAACTCTCAATACTTTAATGAACTAATTCCAGGTAAACGACTGACTGCCTTAACTAAAGCACCAACATCCTAATACAACAATTGAACATAAAATCGATGAGGGCGTGTTTGGAAAATCCAAGAAATTTTCACATAAATAAAAAGAAGGTTAAAATTAAATTGTTCTGGTTAAAATCCATAAATAGAGCTGTCACAAGAATTTGGCTTAAAAAAAAACACAGGACTTTAGAAAAGTATAGAAGAAATAGAAAAATCTAAAACAAAACAATGACTTGCTAAAAATAATTAATTTTTATTAATGTTCATCCTTGACCACTCAACCAGCAGGACGATGGGCAAGATTTTATGCCAACCGAATCAGCAAAAACAAAAAAAAAACCCAAAATGAAATAACAATATGTATGTATGTATATGAAAGTAGAATAAAGAATAATCCTAAAAATCGATAATCACTTCTAAATATTAGCAATAATCCCTAAATGACCAGATACATTTCTTCAGATTAAAAAAAAGAAGAATATTTATGCAAACAAAACACATTTACGGTGAAAGGGATGGGTGCAGACGCAAGACTTGTGGGTACTAAAACTATAAAAACATAAATATTTACGGCATCCAGCCTTTTTTAAAACATGAGTTGTGGCAGATAATCCAATTTAAATGAAAAGGGAAGAAGCCGAAAAGTAAACGAACGACTATTTACGAAAATTATTTGCAAAAATCCAGGCAGAAAATAACCAGGGGCCTGATTCTGGCAGTCGTGATCGACTACTTTCTCGATACGAAAGCATTTTAATATCTAATTATGTCAGTCTCAACGGAATTATTTTTTCAGTGTTATAAAGCATTAATTTGAGTTTCACAATACTGAAAAAATGATTTCGATTCGTTCAGTATCGACTGAAATGAAATTCCAATCGAATCGAGAAAGTACTCGATCACGACTGCCAGAATTAGGCGCCAGGGCTGTGGAGTTGGAGTTTAGGTTTTTGTACCGGAGTCGAAGCCGAAGGAGCCACAAAAACTCGCGGCTCCAAAATTTTTCGGTAAAAAAAATTTTCTAATATTTTCCAATATAAAAATTCTTCGAAATTGCCGATGCAATATTTAAAATATCGATTTAAAAATTTTACAGAATAATTTTCTCGCTATATTTAACCATTTTAAAGGAACTGCATTAAAAAAAATGTTTAAAGTCATATAATGGCCCGTCTCATATGCATTTAACATCAAGATTAGAGTAGGAGTCGGAGCTGGACTTATCAAATTTCAGCGGTTGGGTCGGGGTAAGAACTATTTTTTTGATGACTCCACATACCTGAAAATAGCAATCGACCCAACGCTGGCAAAGCATTTCCTAAGGTGTTTGAAACTTTGGCAAAACATAACAAGTTCTTCCAACATACAAATGCTTTCTTTATGATAGTATTGCCCAACTCTTTTTACAACGTTGGCAAAGCACTCTGAAAACCACAATTTAAGTGCTTTCCCAATATATTTTCTTATTACATATTTTTGGTGGTGTATTAAAGAACCAAAATTTTTCCAATTAAATGTATGTATACCCTGCAAATAAAATTGGAACACCTGACCCATTTTGATAAAATGGACTACTCCATGGACTAGTCCGATGTAATGCAAGCATGGACCATGCCATTGTTAAAAAGTGTTTGTAGTGAGACGACATGTCTTCGTTTTTTAACGACATGCTTTCGTGTTTAAACGACTTCAAAACTAATCCTCTTGAGTATACCATGGAGTAGTTTTAAAACTACTCCTTACTGGTCCAAAGGTGGGTTATATACCATGGAGTAGTTTTAAAACTACTCCTTAGTGGTCCAAAGGTGGGTTATATGGTCCTCTCCTAGGACATCGTAATGTTAAATAGACCAGGTTTTTTCCATACGTTTGGGTTACTTGTGGACTAGTCCTGGTCCCTTGTGGACTACTCTTTACACGCGTGTTTGGACTGGTCCTATTATTTGCAGGGTATTATTGTATTCCTTCATACACACACATGTATTTTTTAAATGAATATAACTTGTAACCAGTGTTGCCACTTTGTGGGTAATTACTCGAATTTGGTATAATTTTTACTGTCGTGGGTAGAG
Source organism: Pollenia angustigena (assembly GCA_930367215.1). Classification (NCBI taxonomy): domain Eukaryota; kingdom Metazoa; phylum Arthropoda; class Insecta; order Diptera; family Polleniidae; genus Pollenia; species Pollenia angustigena. The sequence goes on along the minus strand of OV884057.1, from coordinate 67,025,243 downwards.
CTTGGGTATTTTCTCTATGGTGTAATTCAGCTGTTATTTAAATTCTTACTTCAGATACCCCAATAAAATCAAGATTTATTTCTTTGTAAGAAAAGTCTTTAATCATTAAATGTCGGAAGATGGACTCTTAGATTTGGATAAAAATGACTGTCATAGTGATTTAGAACCGGCATTACCATTTGAAACTGATTGCAAGAAAATAGGCACCGCGCCTGTCCTTGAAGAAACGCATTTCAGACGTCCAATTTTGTTTCACTTTATGAGCATTGCTGGCTGCATGTCACAAATAAAATGAACAATGCTGATCTCTAAGACGTCAATTGTTGCTGGTTTATCAGCATAAACCAGTGATTTCCAAGGCCTACGGAAAACAATCAAGATACATCACATCGCACGGCCTTGAAATCTATTTGACAGTTCATTTTCTGTAAATCAACACATCGCCTTTACTTGCAAAAAAAATTAGTTGCGTCATTTTGATCATGAAGTCGCCTATAAGTTTCGAAAATCGATGGCTGATTTTCAAAGTAAATTTAGATGCTTTTGTGACGTTGTTCAAGGATGCATCTATTCATGATGATGTGCCTGAGCAAAAAGTGAGAACAGTATGGCAGTTCGGTTGACAGCTAACCATTCGTAACCTCTATCGGTCTTAAAAACCGCAATGAGCATTTTGAACCTTCTCTAGATATATGCAACCAAATGTGGAAGTTTAACTCATTATTTTAGGATTATTATTTTAAGCTTTATTTATTGTTTTTTAGTCTTTAATGTTATTTTTTTTTTTTTTTTAATTACAATAAGAATCTTAACAGTTTGACTTTTTCTTCCAATAAGTTTGTTGAGTTTTTGCTTCTTTGAAAATGTCTTTTTATTAAATAATTCTTAAATTTTATATCAGGTGTAATTTCATTAAAATTGGGTAATTTTGCTTCATCTCAAGCGTAATTTTGAATTTTGCTGGTGGTAACACTGCTTGTAACACAGAAATTTAATATGTAGTACATATTAAAGTTTACTTCCTCCGTAACGAAATCCGGCTGCAGCCAGCAAGCATCTTGTTTTTGACAAAATCGATGAGGACCTCATTATATTTAGGTCCAAAGGCTTAACATCACTACCAAAATCGTTTAAAACATATAACATAATATATATAGTCTAATGCATTTACCAGATAATGTTATTTACATAGGAGCTCCTTTAACACAGTTTTTAGGTTTTTGGCTCTAAAAAAACTTTAGTGTATTTAAAGTCCATTGTTAAATCTACTACATATCTAATAGCACAAATTCACAGAAAACTGCACATTTCCATACCAACAGTTCCCCAAATAATATCCCATTCGTATATACCCGTCTTTAAAATATAAAATACTAGCTTTTACCCATGAATTCGTTCACTTGAAATTAGAACAAGATTTAAAGAAAAGTGTTTATTCCATAAAAAATTTAAAGAAATTTTATGAAGTTTTCTAAATCTACACAGAAAAATATAAAAATGGATTTCAATTGAAAAATTTGTGCTATTAATTAAAATATTAATTGAATTTGCACCTGATTACTGGCATCAATTAAATATTTCGACCCCTTTGCGCGAAATTATCGTATATGGCTATTTCCAAAAAAAGTCAACCACACAAAATGGAAAAAAAAATTTTTTTCTTTTCAAGATAAATGGTAAACGAAGTACTACAACTTTATGCATTTGGAACAACAATACTCTAATCTAAGGCATATTTATGATCTGAAAAACATTTTTTATTAAGTTTCTTATATAAAGGATTATAAATAGCAACATAAAAAAATTTTAAATCATGGTGGAAAAATTGTCCCGTTTACAATTTCTTTAACAATTTATTTAAAAAAATGTAATTCATATTTTATTTTGAAATCGAAACCATTTTTAGGGCACATTAGTACGCAACATTTTAAAATTAATCCCAATAAAATATTGTGTCAGGTTTCACAGAAATCACTGTTTTAAACGGTTACCCCTTAAAACCCACTTCCGTTTTTTGTCCCGTTTACAATCATTGGTTTTTTGCAATTATCTCGGAAACCACGACAGTAAGCGAAAAATTTCATTTGCGGAAATTAAAGAGCTAATTGAGAGTTAAAAGAATCATTAATTTAAAAAATGAAAATCAGGTTGTTTTTTACAGTTTTGTCAATATAAACGTCCCGTTTACAATCTTGGAAGTGCCCATATGCCAATTTTTTTGAAATTGAGTTTTTGATGCAATCTTGTTCTACATTCAAATAGATGTCACCTGACAAAATATTGCAGGCGAATTCCACTTCGTTGCTCCAAAAATTGAATGTATATTTTCATTTTGATATTGCAAGTGATAGCAGAGAAAAGTAGAAAAAGTGCTCTCCTGTAAAATTTGGTTTTTGTTCTTGATATTAACAATATGTTCTTCAAAAATGTTCATATTAAATATATGCAGATTCAATAAATAACTAAAAATAATGAAAAAAGCAAAGGCACCATATTTGCTTTGTAATCTTGCAATCAATATTTTCTTCCCGTCTGTTAATCTTGCAGTGTAGACGTGAACGCCAAAGTTTGAATTTACAAAGCAAAAAGGGTACCAAAACGACCTACAAATCTACTCATAAGGTGGTGCCAAGAATAGCCAGCTTATTTACCCTTATGCTCTAAGCATATTTCTGTACCCTGGGATCCAAATGATAACAAGGTTAAACATCTGTTTAAAGTATGAGCGGCAGTGTGGGTCATTTTTTGTTCTTAGGAACCTAACGTGAGCAAGTCGACGCCTTCTTTGAACGCTAGTAATTTCGCCTAAAAATACAAGAGTTTAAGGTAAAACTTAAAAAAAATGATATTTAAAATTCAGACTTATCCGCCTTAATGTTCCAATTTAAGTTTCTGTGCACTGGGAACCAAGTGATCCTAGCGCCAAATTGCTCGATCCTTTAGTTAAGACATAAATGGCAGTCAAGCCAGGGCTTGTTGTATTTCCAGGACGGGGGTACGACTATGGATGCAAATGTTGAGAGCAGTGTAATAGAAAGAGCAGCTGACCTGACCCAGCTCATAGCCTCCATTATCACAAGAAATTTCTTCTTAAAAACACGTAAAAGTGCTATATTCGACTGTTCCGAATATTTGATACCCTCTACTAAGAGTTCGAATATTTCAAGAGTGTGCTTTGTATGGGATCTATAAGTTAAAGCCTAATCTATATAAAAAATGATCTCACAGTTGTTAACCGCGTTGCCAAATTTAAATAAAATTAGGGGTATTAAAATGGTTTTCAATGATTTCAATTCCAAACTCAATAAGAGAACTAGAAAGGATTTTACACCAAAGTCGTTGTTTTCTGTTGAGCGTTGAGGAACAGACGGACATGGCTAGATCGACTAAGAATTACTCAAGGCTCCGGAATATATAAACTTTATGGGGTCTCAGATGAATGTTAAAAAAGCTTCACACGGAATAACAAACTTAATAAAAACTTAAAAAAAAAATATTTTTATGTATTAACTTCTTTTAATCCGACTAGTCTTTTATTTTGACAAGCCCTTACAGAATTTTCTCTCTGGAATAAGGGTTTTAACACAGGATGGCACATAATAAACTTTATGATTTAATAAGTGAAGAAATTATTCGTTTACGTTTTTTTCAGAATTAATTTTGAATTACTTCGGCACCGAACAAAGAACGAAAGTTGTGCAGCTTCATTTTGAAAGTCAGCATTCGATTATTCAGACACAAAGCTCATATCGAATAATGAGCGATGAGGCCCATTTTCACCTCAATGCTAACGTGATTGAACAAATATCTGGCACCAACAATCCAAGAAAAATTGTTAAACATAAAATTCACCCAATTAGATGCACATAGTTTATTTTTACCATATCTTTTTCAAGAACGATGAACAAGTTGCGGGTATTATGAATGGCATTCAATACCGGACAATGATTGATAATTATTTAAGGCCTGAACAAGAGACAATCCAGAATTGTGGTTCCAACCATATAGAGCCAAACTCGTCCAACTGTCGCTCTCCTGCGTAAAATTTTTGGCGGTCGAATAATAACGCGTTTTTCTGACTTTAACTAGCCACCGCGTTCGGGTGATTAAGCGGCTCCCTACAGGGTTAGGTGTATGCCAAGAAACATCATTCAGCTTAAGGTGAATATCCGAGAAGAAAGGAGGGCGTTAGGACCTGAAGCTCTAAGAAATGTTATGGGAAATTCTTTGGAAATAGCACGTCAGGTCGAAGCAAACAATGGGCACCATTTTAAAGATATTATCTTCAAAACACAATGTGAATACATTTCCAACTATAATCTAAATTTTAATAAATGACAACATTAAATAAATTTTGAAAGAAAAAAGTTGTTCATGTACCTACATGTAGTCCACACAGCAAAACCTAGGAGAACGCCATCTACCATATACATACATATTTAAAATATTACAAATTATTTAGATATTCTTAAAAGATGACTAACCTGCACTGACGTGATTGAGATGGCTGTCCTTATGGTTAACTTGTGCAATTTATGTATATTTGGAAAGCCATAATCCAATGTGTTGTTTTCGTAGACGACCACTTTAACATTTTTACTTTTATTTATTTTATACCTCATATTTTTTTATAAAATTTCCTGTTTCCAATACCCCAAGTGTACAAAATACTTTTTTGTCATCTGTTTTTTATTTAACATGATTCCCCAGAAAAATTAATATTTATTACGTAGTCTTAGAAATTATACCACCCATTAACAAAAAACAAAAGCATACTACTAATGTTTATTGTATAATTTCATGTCACTCTAATATTTAAATGTATCTGAACATTTGAAGTCGAACTATTTCTACAACAGAAATTATATTTTGTGATGCATGACAGCCAATAAAACATTTTTATAAGATCGTAAACATGTCAAATTTAGTGTATGTGAGCATTTCTTCTAAAGAAGTATTAAATTTCATTTAGTACTTTTGCTTTAGTATTTTTTTTCTTGTTTAATTAAAACCAAAACAAAGTATTTAATAACAAAAAAATATGCAATAAATAAAGGTTTTCTTCTCCATTGGAAAACAATTTGAAACTCTAATTTAAGACCACCTGGTTAACGCCCCAAACATGTTGTTTCTTTGAATTGAATTCAACTGTAAGTACAAAATGGAAAAAGTTTAGTAGGTAATAAAATTTCCAGAAATGAAAAATTACGATTTTTATTGATACTTAGAGCACACCCTTTTTTAGTTTACTGCACTAGTTTACAACGAACATTTGACGGATTAAAAAAAAAAAATTATTTAATTTCTACTTTAGAAACAGACTCATAACGTGCCATAGTAAGTTTAAAATTAATGTTGTCATAATAAAAATTTGGATTCAATTATTGTGTATTTTTACTAGCTAATACCCGGTATGCTTCGCCACCCTCGTACCATAAACTAATATAATTAAACTTTTTTTTAAAGATTTCCTATTGTTTGGACGTCAAAGTTGCTCTTACATAAGTAAGTCCCACAATTGGCATTGTAGCCATTTATTCTCCAAATATTTATAGGAATATCAAAATTGTCTTGCAAAATTTAATGGCTCTTGTCCAGCTATACGAATTTTAGTATTTAATTAATATGGGAGGTTCCACGTCATCTATTGCCAAATTTTGCAGACTGTAGCTGCCATAGTTTCCAAGATATAATAATATTATTATTTTCTTCATACAGGAGGTTCCACGCCCACAATTAGTGATCTGCCCATTTGTGCCTGAAATATTTATATTGACATTAAAGTTACTCGTACAAAATTTGGTGGTCCTCCCATGTTTGTCCAAATTATTTTTATTTATACTAAAGTTACTAATGCATCCATTTCTTATCCAAATAAGCATATACATTAGAGTTGTCACTCCTCGCGTGTACAACCGACCATGATTTCTTCTTAATGTTTTTATTGGACTTTAAATAATTCGTAAATTTTCACAATTCCATCATTAATATGTTTAAAATGATCTTCTGATCACTTTATTTAAGTATTTTCATCCATTTTTAATAATTTAAAGAAATTTAAATTTGTTTATTGCATTTTTTTTTTCTTTATCATCTGTCATCTAAATCATCTCAAATGTATGTATGTGAACGGCTCTGATTAACTTAATCAACATTTCTTGAAAATTGTTTAACGTTTGATTTCAAAAGAAAACAGCTGTTACAATTGTTTATCAAAGATTTGTTTAATACGAACATAAGATACATTTTTGAAATACAATGAATACTTAACTCGGTTTTTGCCTACTAAACATTGAGATTAATTACAATGAGGGGCTATAGCAACAATATTTTTTACTTTTTCTACATTTTGTATAAAATCGCTAAAAACGTATGAGAATAAATCAAATTCTAAGCTTTTATTTCTTATTAGTCTTTTATTAATTTATTTTTTAATAAAAAAAAATTGTTCGATTTATGTCGATTAATTTAATCGATTTATTCGTTATTCGAAAATCGCCATTTTAAAATTATTCGAACAAGAGTTTGTTTTTGTTTGATCGATTAATCGAATTATTCTTAATCGGTTGACAACTCTAATATACATACATATATGTCAAATTTACTCTGAAAAAAGTGTTGTACTCACTGTTATCGTTTTCCAGATTTACGATTTTTATACCCTTTACCGAAGGTAGAAAGGTATATATAACTTTGTCATCCATTGTAACACCTTTAAATATTAGTCCTAGACCCACATTAAGTATACCGATCGAACTAACAATGCCCGTCCGGCTGGCAGGCTGTCCATGTAAACTTGTGCGCAATGTACAGGTCGCAATTTTGGAGATAATTTGATAAAATTTGGGTCATGGGTTCTTATTGGTTCAAGGACCAAGCCAAGCCTATTGAAAATGGGCCGAATCATAGGACCACAAGGGAAGATAGGGGAAAATTTCTTCCTTTCAGAAACTACAAAACCGATTTTAATGAAATTTAAAACATAGATAGGACCATATCTATATGAACACAAAAGGTATGCATTTTTTAAAATAAAGGACCACGAGGGGAGATAGGGTAAATTCTGCCTCTCAAACCGATTTTAATGAAATTTAAAACATAGATAGATCCATATCTATATGGACACATAAGCTATACAGTTTTTCAAAAATAGGACTACAAGGGGAGGTAGGGGGCAATTTCTTCCTCTCACAAACTTTCCAACAAATTTTGAGGAAGTTTATAAAACAAGATAAGCATGATGTTTTTTAAATACTGTGGTGTAGGTTATCATATGGTCTGGCTTGACCGACTTTATTTTCTTACTTGTTATATATGGGCATTTCCGTCAAAAAGTCCACCGTGACCGTAAACTTAAAAGTTATTAAAAGCTGATTATTTTAAGATATTGTTATAAAGAAATATTTAGATTTCACTTCACTTAGATGAACAATCAAACTGCAAAGTTGTGCAAACGTAATTTCTTATTTGTGAGAATGTTTTATTGTATGTTTTCTTTAATATTTATCTTTCTTAAAAGATGTGATTTTTTATATAAATTATTCCAAAAAAATGTTCTAACATGGTCAGTAATCTAAGGAAGAGTTCAAAGAGAAATATGTTTTTCGGATAAACGGTAAATTTTTATTTTATTTTAACCATTATTCAGTTGAATTATTACGAAAAAAAGTTCACGTTCGAAATGTCGCGTATCGATCTAGATTTTGGCTTAAAAAAAAAGAAAATACAGACGATTTTGGAATCAAAATTACGTTGCATTGCTACGTAAAATTCTGAAAGTAGTTTGACTAAAAAATTGTGCCAGGTTTCGTTGAATTACGACTTTTTATACATGGCCACAAAAACTACTTCTGTTTTTTTCACGTTCGACCCGCTACTTCTTTTGTCATTATCTTTGACCTAGAATCGCACCCTCCATAAACTTTAGCATAGATAACAGTGCTTTATTAGTGCTATAATTTAAGGGTTAAGAAAACATAAAAATATTTTTTGTTTAAAATGTTATTGCATTTTTGAGGCGTACGACTGTCACGTTCAACACTTTGGAATCACCCATATGGGGGATTTCATGTCAAGTGACCCAATTTTTAAATCGATGTCTTCCGATTTCAATGATTTGCGCCAAGGTAAGTCCTATTGGAAGTAGCTAAGATACAAATTTTCAACAAGATCGGTCAAAAAGTTTTGGAGTTAAAGTTTGCATTTGGCCATACATGTGTTATTTCTCATCCATGTAACTTATTACCTATTGGTGTTAGCAAAATTTGTCCCAAGTAGCTTCGATAGATACATATTTGATCAATCTTTTAAAAATGTTTATTTTTTTTTTGCTCAATAGAAAGCTTATGTCTTTTCCTTTAAGGTAGTTTTGCTCGCTTTTTGGGATGCGAGTGGCTTATGCATAAAAAAAAATAATTTCTAACTCTAAATGAGGGTTTTTCAATTTTTAGTATAAGCACTATTTTTCATATTTGTGTGTGTTTCTAAAACCTTAAAAATAAAACTTATGCAAAGAAACTACCCAAATATCATTTTATGCCTTCGATACTGTAAGGCCCACAATATCTTAATCCCAGGAATAAAATCACTTTTTTTCTGTAGCAAATAATTTTTTTTTTATTTATTTGTAATAATAATGAAATTAATATATAATAATAATAATAATAATAATAAAAAGATAAATAATTTAATAAAATTTAATATCTATCACATTAGATCCTTTTATATCCTAATTTTTCTCACATTTAATTTGTTGTAGCTGATGAAGTGTTTAAGTTTGCAAATTTTCAAATACCAAGTCTTTCATCCTCCCTATTTATCGCCCTTATATTCTGCTTTTTTGACAATCCTTTCTTGGCGTTACTACAAAAAATTGAATTGCAACTTTGTACCAGTTGAAACACAAAGAAAGACATAGCAGTTTTTAAGCAACAGTTAAAACAACAAAATACACTGATATTTTTTTTTATAGATAAACAAGTGTAGTGTGCATAGTTTAAGCATATAAGATCGAGAAATTAAAATTTTGAGTTGAGTCACTGCGATATTTTCTATATGAAAAACCTCCCTTAGATCACTTTAAGACGAAAAACAGCTCAAATAGAAGCAGGCTTCTTAGTAATTTTCGGCACAAAGAACTCGTATATGATTATAAGTTTTATAATATAATTTTGTTTTTACGAGTCCATGATTGCCCAGGGGTCTTAAATTTGTCTGTAAATACTGTAGTGGTCGTGCTTGACCGACTCTTCTCCGCTACTTGCTTTTTGTTAAAATATTCCCCAAACTATTTTATCCACATAAGTATTTAATTTTGATGGCAAATCTCAGTTGTACCTATTTAAGTTTTTTATGTCCCTATTAAGCAGCCTGCACTGTGTTAAACAACAGATGAATTATTCATTTAATATACACTTAGTTGGCGAAACACAACAGCATGTCTGGAATTAATGTACATAATAACCCAACAAAGACAGAAACCACAAAAGGAGAGGAAGCAGCCAAAAGTTGGTATGAAAATCATGTGTAAACAATTCCAATTCGTAGTTAGAAATTGTTTAATTTACTTGCAAAAACGAATATATGGAAATGTTAAGAAGAGTGACCGTATGTCTGTCTGTCTTTCTGCCGGAAAACGAGAAAATTTCCATTTTCAATTAAACATATTTGAACGTTTCAATTTCTTTTCTTTTATTATATTTTTTCACTTCTTTCATTATGCATGCTACACTAAGGCAACTTAAGATTTAGGTATTATCGACTTGAGCAAGAGAATGTAAGTTTGACGAAAAGTTAAAGTTAATTTTTATATTCTTGAAATATTTATTGTTTTTATATAGAAGTTTTTTCTACATTTCCGATTTCTGTACTGTGAAAAAAATTCGTTAAGGTAGGCAATATTTTACATAGGCTTCTGACCTTTGCTTTAAGCTGTAAGTTTAAATGATAGTTTAGAAACAGCTTCAATATCTTCCGCTGCTAAAATAATTTTGAGCGCCGGTTTAACTATTTAACTAACAAAATTATACTTTCTATACTCTTCACAAGAGGTGAAAAGGGATATATGTACTCTTTTCACCTCTTCGCTGGTTTTTTAGAAAGGCTTGCCATTCCATTTCTAGAATATTTCAGTAAAAGTTCACTTTTTAAATTAAGTGGCAGCTCTGAAATTTGGCTGCTGTCACATATGTTTATTCCGAATATTAAAAATGGAGCAATTTACGAAAGAACAACACGTTATTATTACGAATGCATAATACCCTCTCCACTATTGCGGTGTGGGTATAAATAATTATCTGGAACTTGCACTGCCCCATTTACGTTTGACATTTTTACTAAAGTGACCTGTCTTAACTACTACCTGAACGCCTACTTCACAAAGACAGTAATTAGTGCTTTGTGCCATTACTGTCAAATGTAAACGCTGTGTAAAGAGCAGATGATTACGATTATAAGGAGTTCTGACCCTAAAAAAGTATTTTTTTACTATGGGGAAGGGTATAACAGATTCGTCAGAGCCGAATAATATGCAGTTTCTTATTTATTATATTTTTTTTATTCTTTTAACTGGACACCAGTTGGTTAAAGTTGTATGCAACACTAGTATTAAGGACCTGTTTGTTTGTACTTCTAATACCATTTAGTTAGATTTGCACCATGAATAAATATACAAAATGGACGTTGATTTTTTTTTTCTTTTTTATCAGTTTTGTTGGTTTTGAACACATTGTTAACTTTATGTAAAATACGTTCAATTTTTATTAACAAGTAACGACACCATCTTCTTCACCACGGATTACCAAGGAGTCCTGACACCCTTTTGCCTAACGGTCGGTCAACGTTTTAAATGTAGTGGTAATTGAAACAAAATAGGAAACGAAATATTGTTGTCACCAGCTGTTTCACAATTTCTCTTTATACTTCGCATGACATTCGATTAAGTTTTATGCCAATTATTGTGTGGAAACCAGCAAAAAAAAAAAGCTGGAACTAAACCTTAAACTGAAACATTGTTAAAGTGTTGTACCTAGTCGCGTGGTCATATGTTCAAAAAAAATTCTAGCAACTATTGTGTATAGATTCCATTAAAATTAATTTAAAGTAACTGGGATTTTTTTCCATGTTGTCAATTTAACCACTTTATGGTGCGACGAATACAATGTGCCACTGGTCGCGCCAAGATTTTTTTTTTAAATTATATTTTGTTTGTCGACATTTATTGTATTGGTGGTCAAAAGTTTTTACAAAAATAGCAAAAGCAAAATTAGAAAAAGTCTATGCTTTTTTCCAATTTAATAATATTTTGCTACAGTAACGAAAAACTTTAGACTGCCTCCTCTGATTCATACCTGCATTTCTAAATTGACACTCATTTTACCTAAAATGGGAATTTGTTGTTGGTTGAAAAGTGGTTTTTCCAAACAAAATTAATATGTCAAAGTTGTTTTTCTTTGTGCCGTGCAAAATATTTTAACTTGACCACAGAATTTGTTGAACAACAAAAACCTTGTTGTGGCTTGCAATCCACCCCAAAACGAATGAACGCGAGTTAAGAGTAGCAAAACATGGATGAATGATTTTGTAAGTTAAATGGATCGTTAAGTCAAAGGAGTTGTAATTGGATTTAAAAAAGTTCCTACACTTGCCTCCCATCAATAACATGATTTATATTTTGACAACAAATACCTTTGCAATAGCTTCCTTAACGCATTACCTCTCATATCTAATGGCTACCTTAGCCCAAAACTATTAAGTACTTTCCCTCTAATGTACACAGTTATTCGCAACCGAACGAAGCTCAGTTGGCTAGAGCGCCATACCATACGGGCTTGTTTTGGAAAATCTGGCTTAAATTGTTAAAAAAGCGTGTTTTGGAGTCTTTTAGAGTGTCACAACTTTGAGTTGGCATCACTGCTTTACTTGAGCACCCATTTAACAGCTGATAGTTGCTTTTTGTTAAGTTTGCTTTGAAATTTTATTATGAATCGACTTACACCAGAGTAGCGCGTGCAAATTGTTGAAATTTTTAATCAAAATAATTGTTCTATTCGTCAAACTCATAGTGCACTTCTTCCATTTTATGGCGTACATAATAGTCCTTCAGAGCGGCTAATTCACAGAACAATAGATCGTTTATGGACCACACTTACTGTTACTGATAATGTGCATCCCGTGAGACGCCGAACAGTGCGCATTAAAGAAGCTGGAGCCGCTGTACAGGAAATCAATCAATTCGTCGGCGTTCTCAGCAACTGGGGTTGTGTCCTTCCACTTTATGGAAGATTTGACGAAAGGATATTGGCTTTTAAGCTTTCAAGATTAAACTTGTGCAGGAATTTAAGCCAAACGACCATCGTATGCGCCGCCAATTCTTCGAATGGGCGATTGATATTGATTTTGAATTTCTTTTCCGATGAAGCCCATTTCTGGTTAAATGGGTACGTAAATAAGCAGAATTGTCGCATTCCGAGTGAGGAGAATCCACAAGATTTTGTCAAAACACCATTTTGATCCACAGAAAATAACTGCTTGTTGCGCTTTATGGGCTGGCGGAGTCATTGGCCCATACGTCTTCAAAAACGATAATGGTCAGAATGTTACTGTCAATGGTGAACGGTTTAGGAACATGATTCGAAATTTTTGGTACCTCAATTACGTAGCTTTAATTTTGCTGATACGTGGTTCCAACAGGACGGATTCACATGCTACACAGCGGGCGCTACAGTTGATTTACTCAAAGAAGCTTTTGATGAAAAAAAAATTTCACGTAATGCCTTAATTTACTGGCCACCAAGACCGTGTGATTTAACCCCATTGGATTATTTTATTTGGGGTTATGTTTAGTCACTTGGCTACGTCGAAAGACACAAGCAATTGAACACCTGGAAGTCCACATTCGAATAGTTATCGGCGAAATACGGCCGCAAATGCTGCAAAAAGTTGTTAAACATTGGATTTCCAGATTGCGCCTTCTACGCGCCAGCCGTCGCGGCCACAAGGCAGAAATCTTAAACATTAATTTCATAAAATTTTCTTTCCAAAAAAGCCAGTTTTATTGATAACTATTTGAAATAGATTTCCTTGTTTTATTATGATTTAAACTTGTGTCACTCTATAAAAACACACTTTATCTACCTACACATAAATTATCTTATGCACGTTAAATTCTTTTTGTGTTAGTTTCGCTTATAAGTTTTATAAATGATTTAATTAAAGTTTTATAAAGGGTTTTTATAAAGGATTTATAACATACTTGTAACAGATCCTTTTAGAAATATTATAATTTCAGCGGTGTCACAAGGCTCCCTTGTCTATTCCAAAATATTTTAAACAATTTTTTAAGATCACAGCTGGCGTTCTCTTAAAAGGAAATTTTATGTTAGGTGCAGCTTGTAGAAGGCGTCGGACCTTGACACAATCAGGTCGCGATATAAACGTGACAAGGCTTTTAAACCAGCCAGCTCGGAGGCAAAGCTGGCAGCCCCAGTTTCAGGATCGGATGTAGAGTCCCAATCAATCACTCTTCTTAAGCCAAATGTTAGCCGAAACTTCTTATTTGATTAAAAGGAAAAACAATTTGTTTATAAAGATCAGAGAATAATATCGCTAAAACTGCTGTTACATACAACCAACATGGCACTCGGCGAACATCAGCCCCTTAAACATCCAAATACGTCACAATTTACTTAGCAGGATGCAGTAGGGATACCACAATACAAAACTACATGAGAATTTTTAATAAAGGCCGTTTGCTACTAAGATGGAGAATTGCGGATCATCATCATCAATTAGAGATACCACTGTAAAATTAATTGGAAAAAATTTATATATTAAGAAAATGTATTAAATTTCAGTTTAGTATAAATATCTATTGTTTCGTTGGATGATCCTTGAAATTAGATAATTATTAGTTTACATAATAGATATTTCCTGCGGGTAGACAAATAAAGATTATTATGTGGAAAGCCTAGTGAAATATTAACACACAAAAAATCTTAAAAATCTAATAAACTTATCATTGTTGATCTGTATAATTTGTTTGTTTCTGCATGAAATAAAATACTTTATTAAAAACAGAGAGATGAACCAACAACAAGCAAGAATCTTGTAACACCTTAAATTAGAAATGGATATTTAAGCAGATGCAGCACAAATTGCATCAACATCCTCCAGCTTTCCATGTTCAAATTATGTACATAAACAAATCCTGAAACACTGTGTGAGGTCTCCGAAATAAAGGAAAACTCAGCACACTCCATTACAATAAGAGAGAAAAACACTGAGTGAAGAGTTTCGAATTTCCCTTTTTTATGTTCTGTTGATTTTGCCATTGAAACGCAACGGGTGACCTTCAAAATTTGATACGATTCTTTAGAAAATTAAAAAAGAAAACAAGAACATGAATGTAAATAAAACTCTTCAGTTCTTTTCTTTTATAAATCACATTTAAAATAAACAAAAACAAAATTATTTCAAACAAATGAACACGAAACATAAAAATCACTCACTCATGGCGACACTTGGAAAAAGAAAAGAAAAAAAATCGAGATGTGAAAACAAATACACCACAAAATCAGCGGAAGAGGAAAAAAAATGTTTCCAATTTAAAGAAAGATTAATAAACGCACACATTCTTACATATTTAAGAAATGCATGTGTGAGTCAAAGGATTTTACAGTCAGGGATGAAAATGCTTTTTATTTCCAAGTTTTCTTGAAAAAATTTTATGTGTTCTGTTTTAAAGAAATTTTTAAGGAATAGAAATGTCTTCTTATCCTAATAAAATTCTCATGATAATTTCCTGTCGGCTCAATCCAAGAAAGGCATTCATTCGGCAAGATGTACAAAGGTATAATCGAGGGTGTTATTCTGACATATCTCGCAAGAGTTTACTTGTTACGGTTCTTAATGCTCCATCTTGACAGATTTAAGTATTTCTCCACTTGTATCTTAAAAAGACCTCTAGCCCATCGTAAACGACATGTTGATTTACACCTGACTTGTCAACATTTCAACTCCATGTAACTCTGCATGTAACAAAATTGTTGTTTTACAGAAGCTTTATAATATTCGATCACAAACGTACATACCCAGTAAAAACTTCGCCTACAAAATAATGGGTCGAGTAATCAGAAAAACATACGAGCACTACTTACAATTCTACTGAAAGAACCAATGAATTTTACATGGGATGTCCCAAAATGAACGCATTCAAAAGTAAGTCATTATTTGTTAACTTTAAATACATCCAGAAAAAAGTAGTTGTAGAAGTTGTTATAGATGTAGTTATAGAAGAAAGCTACTTAATAATGAGTTAAAGAATCTATTCATTTTGAAAAAGTAACCCAGTAAAAACTTCGCCTACTTTTTCAAAATGAATAGCTTCTTTAACTCATTATTTTGTAGCTTTGTTCTATAACAACTTCTATAACTACTTTTTTTTGGATGTATGTAGGTAAAAAAAATAATGACTTACTTTTGAATGCGTTCATTTTGGGACATACCTTGTAAAATTCATTGGTTCTTTCAGTAGAATTGTAAGTAGTGCTCGTATGTTTTTCTGATTACTCAACACATTATTTTGTAGGCGAAGTTTTTACTGGGAAGCGAAGTTTTTGCTGGGTATTTATTGCTTGGGACATATTTTCTGTTTTTTTTTTGTAGTAGTCTTTGCAGATACCAGCGTCATTTTGGGTTTGAAAATGGCGTGCTACCGCCAAAAAACGGTTTGTTTGCGTCGTAAAATATTTCTTATAAATATATCTTTTAATTTAAAGATAAAACGACAAGATAAAACAAGTAAGAGTGCTATATTCCGCTATGCCGAATCTTAAATACCGTTCACCATGGTGCGATAAGAACAGAAAGTTACATAAATAGCGTTCTTTGGATGTAAATAAATCTATTTTGAACTATCCCCACATTTAATTTCGTCGTGCCGTAGTTTTTCACAGCTTCAAAAAATTGAGATGAGTCTGTTTCCAGTTTTGCCAAAGTTTAAGTCTTCAAATCGTCTTCCCTTGCAGAAGTTTTATAGAAATAAGCGGTATTCAGTATTGGTAGTAAAATACCCTTGCAGACTTTGGTAATCTTATTTTTTCTATCTCTCTCTCTCTTTTTTAGCAAATTAATTACTTTACAATAAATACCAAAAAGACACTCACTTTGTAGTATAAAATCGAATTAAGTAAAACGGACATTTACACTTAACACAAGGGTAAAAACCGCTATTGTAAATAGGTACATAGGTATTCAAATTCCCAAAATATTTTTCTTATGATAAACCTACGTCAAGATAATTTTGGCAAGACGATTTGCCTTTATAAAATGTTTTCGTGATGACATCTTTTGAATAAAAAAGAAGAAACCCAAAGCAAACGATGAAAACATCTTTTATATAGGTAAATTGTTACATGTGCAATGGTCTTGTAGCATTGGCGTGCTAAATAAGTAAAAAAAATTCAAAATTCAAAAATTCAATTCTTTGAATAGGTAATTGAATATTTAAATAAGAATTTAAGAAAATTTGCTCCGATCTTTAAGATATGAAACGGAACTATTTAAACACAATTAATTACCTATAGAAAGAGAAAAATACCTATAAACAAAATTAATTAAAACAAGTAAGAGTGCTATATTCGGCTGTGCCGAATCTTATATACCCTTCACCAATGTGCGAGCAGAATACAGAGCAACTAGACAAAAACTAAATAAAACTGGTAAATATTTTTTTTTTAAATAAGAGACAACCGGATTTGAACTTCGCTTTTCATAAGGGCCCAGAATATATATACTTTATAGGGTGTAGGATCAATATTGTATATACCTTTTTACCTTCGGTGAAGGGTATAAAAAGAGTAATTTTCGGGAATTCAGGGGTCTATTCACTGTATTCGATACTATCGTATCGAATAAACTATTGAATTTTTTTGCATACAATAGACACTGGCGTATCGAATGAAAACTCGATAAATGTAATGTTGAGTTAGGTTGTCGAATGCTATTATTTCAAATTCAATACATTTCATTCGATATCGAGTTTCAAGATACCAAAATAAATAATTTCGATGAATTTTGCTCGATATCGTATGCGGTGATTAGACCCCAGTACGTCGGTTATAACTAATACAAATTTCCGACATTTTGGTATATAAGTCATATACATAGGACATATGGCAGCCCTAAAATTTAGGTTTTTATAAAAATTTTGATGTTTTTTAGCCCATTTTTTGAGTATTTTGCTCAATAAATTACCCATTGTCTAACCGATTTGATAGTTTTATATACCGACGTGTTAAGGAAGAATTTTACCATTTACTTAAGTTATATTTATATATGTATAAACATTTATATAAACTTGTAAATATATATTTTAACAAAGTTAATTATAAAAAAGAGTAATTTTTGTGGATTCAGTATTTCGGTTATAACTCTGCCATTTTTTAACCGATTTGGCAGATTTATATACCGACGTGTTGAAGAAGAAATTTAATTTTGGTCATAACTTTTTTGTATCTGAACCGATTTTCCCGAGTTTTTATAAAATATGTTCTACTAAAAATTTCCGATATTTTGATATATAAGTCATATCCATAGGGCATATGGCAGCCCTTTAATTTAGGTTTTTATAAAATTTTTAATTTTTTTTGTACGGGAGGTGCCACGCCCACTTCTCGTGGGCTCATATCTACGTCATTTTTGGACCGATCTGGCTGAATTTCAATAGCAAGAAATGGTGGACTGTATGTAACATAAATGTAAAACAACCTAGCCGCTATCATGACTGGATTATCCGGAAAACACATATCAAACGTTAGACGGACAGACGGACAGACGGACATCGTTAAATCAACTTCTCTTCTCATATGGACCCAGAATATATATACTTTATGAGGTCTAAAATCAATATTGTGGAAATTACAAACGTAATGACAAACTTATATATACCCTTTTACACCTGTGGTGAAGGGTATAAAAATCGAGATGTGAAAACAAATACACCACAAAATCAGCGGAAGAGGAAAAAAAATGTTTCCAATTTAAAGGAAGATAAATAAACGCACACATTCTTACATGAGGCAAAGTATATTACAGTCAGGGATGAAAATGCTTTTTATTTCTAAGTTTTCTTGAAAAAATTTAATGTGTAGTTCTGTTTTAAGGAATAGAAATGTCTGCTTATCCTAATAAAATTCTTATCATAATTTCCTGTCGGCTCAATCCAAGAAAGGCATTCATGCGGAAAGCTGTACAAAGGTATATTCGAGGGTCTTATTCTGACATACCTTAATGCTCCATTTTGACAGATTTATGGTGTTTTCTTTTCTAGAAAATAATGATGCATTTTAGTTGTGTAATATATTTATTAGGTTACACGAACCCTTACAAAGTGATACATTTTTCTAAATTACAATGGAACAAAATAATAGCTACGTTTTACACTCAACACTAATGTGTATTTAGCGTGTTAAATATTGAATGCAAAGTTTGTACTAAAAGCAATATTCACCACGCTTGTAGCAATTTCAACATTAAATTTTCTTTCAATTCCAATAAGCGTTAACAGCACTGATTTTCAATAATTAATGTCAGCTGCTGTTAAAAATTTTGCGACAAGAAAAAAATATAATTATTAAATAAAAGTAAAACAAACGAAAAACAAAATGTTTTTATATCCATCACAATATAACTTAAAATCACAACATATTTTTTTGTTTGTTTTTACTTATAGGAAGGCGAAGAGCTTCCAGAATAAGCTCCAGAGTAGATCTTGTCTCCACAGTAAAACGTCTGAGTTATTTCCTTGGTACTCCACCAGTAAAACGTCTGAGTTATATATGGTTCTCCACCAGTCACATGAGTTTTTTCTTTGGTTCTCCACCAGACAACACATCAAAACATTGAAGTTAAAATCGATTGCGTATAGTTAATGCAGACACCGCAAAAACTGTAACTCGGTACAGTTATACGACGCCGAAACACTAACCAATGCGGGGTGACAACGCAAAACGCAACAAAAGCAGACAAACAAAAACGACCTGTTTGCCATTAAGAAATAATGACAAAAAGCGCGAGCTGCTTCTCCACTCAGAGCAGTTTTACGAGTGAAAATCACAATATAACGCAAAATGTCCGCAAACACAAAAATAAAAATACTTGCTTGCATAAAAAAGTACTTTACGCAGATGCAAAAAATGGTATTATCTCGCACTCAGTTATAACTGCGGGTAAGAAATGGAACAAATTTGCCATTTATTGTTGCAACATGTTTAGAAAGGAAAACAACAACTTCTCACATTTTTGCATATATTTTTAGAATGGAACAAAAACCCTCACGAATGGTAGCATATAGGGAACATTATTGTCAGAAAAGAAAACACCATTAAGTATTTCTGCACTTGTATCTTAAAAAGACCTCTAGCCCATCGTAAACGACATGTTGATTTACACCTGACTTGTCAACATTTCAACTTCATGTAACTCTGCATGTAACAAAATTGTTGTTTTACAGAAGCTTTATAATATTCGATCACAAACGTACATACCCAGTAAAAACTTCGCCTACAAAATAATGGGTCGAGTAATCAGAAAAACATACGAGCACTACTTACAATTCTACTGAAAGAACCAATGAATTTTACATGGGATGTCCCAACATGAACGCATTCAAAAGTAAGTCATTATTTGTTAACTTTAAATACATCCAGAAAAAAGTAGTTGTAGAAGTTGTTATAGAGGTAGTTATAGAAGAAAGCTACTTAATAATGCTATTCATTTTAAAAAAGGAAGCGAAGTTTTTACTGGGTATTTATAACTTGGGGGTTTTTTTTTTTGTAGTAGTCTTTGCAGATACCAGCGTCATTTTGGGTTTGAAAATGGCGTGCTACCGCCACAAAACGGTTTGTTTGCGTCGTAAAATATTTCTTTAAAATATATCTTTTAATTTAAAGATACAACGACAAGATAAAATAATTAAATTTTGTTTATATAAAAACGCCTGTTAATCATACGAATTTTCATTAAAAATACATTTTTGTTAACGTTTTTAAAATTTTGTAATACAAACGGAATTTTTCTTTAATTTTGGTTTATTTTATTATTTAATAAAAATTGTTGCTTCACCGAGCATTTTTTAAAAGCTATTGTGCTGTCTTACACTGGTAGAAAAGGCGTCATAACGCTGATGTATTTTGACAGCAGTACTATGACAAGTGTCTTCGTTTTTGACATCATGACACTTTTCATCATGGTGATGTTAACCTAAACATCACGTGGCCAAAGTGTCATCAGGGTAAAAATGAAATTTTGTCATCAATGGGATGACACATCGGCATCACAGAAAGACGAATATTACCTCAGTGCGATGACGCAGTAACATCGAAGAAAGGACACATTAGCATCAATTTAATGACAGTTTGTCATTACGACAAAGTCATTGGAATTGACTTAAGCCAAAGTGAGAGAATATTATTATTGACTTACCCGTTACATATGTTTGTTTCACGTTTGTTGAACTACGACCTTTGTTTACAGCAGAACTTTCAATAACAAGACACCAGCACCATGCCCCATATTGTTTTCGTCATCATTCTACTTTAAAAAATTGATGTATTTAACTAAATAATTTAAAAAAATAGAATATAGGACTTTTTGCTTCTTATAATACACTGGAATCATAAAAATAATGTTAATAACATACAAAAAGTGGCATAGAATTGATGTCACTATAGTCATAAAATAGATGACACGTAAAAATGACAAAATTTTACGAAGACGCTTGTCATTGGATTGATGTTACTTTTTGCATCATTGATGCCATTTCTAGTAACATTGATGTCACAATTCTGATGTTAGGGCATCATCAATATGAAGATACATTTTTCTGTCAGTGTATCTCGACTTAAGATATTTTGTCAAAATGCCACAGATATGTATGGAAGAGTGCACCTTATTTTTGAAATGTTTTAAATGTTGGCACGGTCACAAAGTATACAGAGATGAAAAAAGTGACGTATGAAAAATGCCTAAATCATTTGCGAGGGCAGCTTTCGAAGAAAGAGAAAGAAAACGTTTTTTGTTAGTGAAGTGACAATGCGTAAAAACAGGCCGCTACTATCTACACAAATTGCATAATCAAAACAAAAAACGCAAAAAGGGCAGCTTTCGAAGAAAAAGACAGAAAAAAACACAATATTTTCTGTCTCGTGACGCCTCTGTATACTCTGTGGCACGGTACCAGCTAATTCTATTTGACATAATTGTAACTCAAATGTAATTTTATGCCACCAAGGCAAGAGCTTCTCTTGGCGACGAGGCCTTAAAGTTAGATACATATATACTGCTAGTCAACAGGTCAGCGCATCTTCTATGAACTTATTATGTTTACCTCTTCTCGTCAGTGCATACAGTGATGCTGGTAAAGAAAGCATGTGACGGAAATTAACAGTTACATTGTTTTTTATATTTTATTTAATTTTCGATGAAAAAGCTAACATAATTTTTGCATCATCAGGTTAGCGGCTGCTTCTTAAGGATTAGAAAGCGTATCAACACCAAGTTTTTTTTGCCGATAGAGTGGCCTATTGTTATTAATAAGCCTGTCAGTAAACGCAGTAATAAAATATCGGCAAAATCACAACGCTATTCTTGCAGAAAAAGAAAGAACTCTTTTATTAGACCCGTTTCACACTCGGCAAGTTACTTGCCGACAACAACAAGTCTGTACAAAATTTGTTTTCCTTACCCCGACCTTACCGCTGACGTCTACAAACCAAGAGTTGCGTAAGTAACTTGACGAGTGTAAAAGTGGTCTTACTTCGGTTAATGTTTAAACCGTTTTCCGACTTATTCTCCCAAAAAACCGTTGTAATTTTACGACTTTTACCGATGTTTTCCAACATTTCGCTTACTAACAACTTGAAATACTCGTAGCCTTCAATTTTCGCTTTTCTTTCACAGAAACTGATTTTTCTTTAGCCATATTAATAACAATAGTCTACTTCTTGATCAGCACAAAAAATTTGATGTTGATACTCTTTCAAATCTTTAAGAAAATCTAAAAAGAAATTGCAGGCGCTAACCTAATGACCCAAGAACTAAGTAAGTCTTTCCATCAAAAATAAAACATGTAGATAAAATCACGTAAACGTAAATTTCCGGCACATGTGTTCTGCATTAAACCATGTTCACACGGACAGCAATATTCGTGTTTCGCTGTCCCATTCCTGTTTTGATCCCAAAACATGATTAAAACAACATGTTTTGTCATACAAAATGTTGGGAGCGAAACAGGTCGTTTCATTTTGAAACACGCTGCGAAACAGGAAAATGTACTAGCATCTCCAATTTTGATAACAATTATCGTTAGTTCATCTGAACTATGTAGCTCCCAAAAAAACAAAACAAAAAAAGCACAATAAAAATTTATGTTTAAAAAAATAAAGTGATAATTATTAAATAATAATATTAAGTAATAAAAATATTTAATAATATATTTTTAACTTTTAATTACTTTTTTATCTATTTTAAATAAATAGAAACTGGGAATTATTTCCTTCCGAAGGTTACTTTATATTATATTCAACATTTTTAATTTTTCGAATTTATTCTATGAGCTAAATTTCAGTTATGTATTTTATAAAGCTTTTTTGTATTAGTTCTATTCCTACAATTCTTCAGAAATGACTTTATACACTACCAGACTATTATATTGTATTTTCTTTTTACATTTTGCCTTAGCCTTCCTTTGGAGAGCAATGAGGTATATTGAATGTACAGAAAAATTTTACAATTATTAGACACCAGCAGAATGTAATGCATTTTCTGGCCCGCTACGGCCTTCGTCAGCATTCTTTGTGTCTCACTGGATAGTGTTACTTTATAAATTGAATGTATTTAACTCAACTATTTTAACAAATAGAAACTGGGCATTATTTCCTTCCGAAGGTTACTTTTTATTATGTTCAACATTTTTAATTTTTCGAATTTATTCTATGAGCTAAATTTCAGTTATATATTTTATAAAGCTTTTCTGTAATAGTTCTTTTCCTTCAATTTTTCAGAAATGACTTTATACACTATTACAAAAAAGCTTTATAAAATACATAACTGAAATTTAGCTCATAGAATAAATTCGAAAAATTAAAAATGTTGAATATTTAAAATAAAATCACACTTTCAACACAAAAAAAAAATTTCAAAATCAAACATGAATAAATCGTCTAAACAGCATCCCAGCAAAAACTTACATTGCGAAGTAATGAGTTAAAAAGCTAATATAACGACTCTTCACTACTTATACATTGGCATTTTAACTCATTATTTTAACACGGTGATATCATTGGAGGCAAGTACTTACCACCCTCGCTTACAAATAGGGAGTTAAATAAGTCATTACCACATTCGCTTACAAATAGGGACTTAAATAAGTTATTACTCCGATGTCACCAAAATTACAACTAACATTTAAACTAACTTTAAAAAAATTTTTTTTATTATTATTTTTTTTAAATTATTTTTTTTCTATTTTTTCTTATTTTATTTTACTTTGTTTTATTTTTTATTTTATTTTTTCTGTCTCTGGCGGGATTCGATCGCGCAACATCGGTGCTGATAGACTAGCGCACTACCAGCTAGTCTACCGGGGCAGTGTAGTTTTTGTATACAAAAACGATGTTTTTACTCAATTAAGAGCGTAAATATGAGATTAAATTATTGGAGGCAACTACTTACCACCCTCGCTTACAAATAGGGAGTTAAATAAGTCATTACCACATTCGCTTACAAATAGGGAGTTAAATAAGTCATTACCACATTCGCTTGCAAATAGGGACTTAAATAACTTATTACTCCGATGTCACCAAAATTACAAATAACATATCATGACTATAAAATTTCAGTACAGTATAATTTTTCATATTCAAATTTATTACAAATTGTTTTTTATTTATAATAAAAAAAAAAACAAATTGTAAGAACAAATATTTTAAATCAATTTGTTTTAGATTTGAAAAACTTCAACCGTAGATGCATTTTTTTACGAATGAATTATAATTTTCGTTAATCAACTCATACACAAGTACTTAGGTATCAGATTATATGTCAGCCATTCCAAACTAGTTCTATGTAATGCATATGGTTTGAAGTAGTCATTGAAAAGTAAGTTGTTCAGTAATGGCAAGTCATTACCAAGTTTTTGCTGGGATGTTTGACAATCTAGTTTCAGAGAGCGAAACGAATGGTTTATATCGTCGTATGTACATCGCATTAGATTCAGTGCATACAGTGACGAGGAGAAGGAAACACCAAGAAGAATTAATATATTCCCAACAACAGCAACAATGGCAAACATAATAAGCTCTCAGGCGCTAACCTGATGACGCGCAGGGTATGCATGTGTTTTTTTTTTTTTATCACCATACTGTTTATTTTTGTTTAGACTTTAGCATTTTTGATATCCTTTAGGGGGAAAAGCTAGAGTACCCACTTAAATATTCAGAAATAGTGTAGAAAAATTGGTAAATTTACAAGGAGTTTGGCAGAATTTGCAAAAATACTTAAACTTTGGATAATTTCTTTGACAAAGCGCACGTCGATGCCTTAAATTTATTGAAAATCGATGAAAACAAGTTTTTTTTTGCAGCAGCAACGGGAACCTGTTGTGCGAAAAATTATATGAACAAAAGAAGAAAGAACAAAACTCCGGTTACTAAAAAAAGGAAAATACAATGACCGCATCACTAAGTTCAGGTTTCTCATCAAATTCATCACTCGTAATTTCAAAATAGTCAAGATCAAAGGTCAATTTTTTTTTTTGTAAATAGGGGCGAGAAAGAATTTCTTTCTCAAAAACTTGTTGGTGCTCTCGTGGATACAAATTGAGAATGCACGGTTCCGTATACATTCAAGAAGCTGCTCTAGAAGCACTTGGGTATAAGTCCATGACTGGAGTCAATGTTAGCTCCTCGTATCGAACGCACGTCCAGAAAACTGGATGAGCTTCTTCCGCCGACTACTACATGCTAGATCTGATTTCTAGTATAGTATTTAGATCAGGGAATAGCAAAGTCGCTTCGTTGAGACGTTTAAATGTGGTGCTGCTTACACCATGTTCTGCACCACTGCAAAGGAGATCAGCTTCTTAACGTTGACGCTTGACGACTATGGTTTAAAACTGAATTCCCCTTCCTAATTCGGCTTTGAAATTGCCAAGTGCTATTTTAACGTCATGGCTTGAGCAGCTATCGTACTCTTCTTGCAGGTGTTCGTAAAAAGCCTTCTTGACTACGTCGCACTGTGCTTTGTCCCCATATAACGAAGGGACATAAATAGAAGGAGTTGTTAGAAATTTTTAAAATTTGGTACACTAGCATAAAATAGCTTAGTTAAAAAAATATGAATTTTTAAAGAAATCGGTCCAAGGCCACGCCTACCTCCCATGTGTCCTGAAATGGAAAAAACGAATTTTAGCTTCAATAATGCCCACAAAACTACAAAGAATGGTCATGCTTCTACACACACAACTACTAACGTGTGTGTAAATTTTCATTTGAATCTGAACAAGGACTCGAGGTCCTGCCATAAATCCTTTTTCATAAAAATGCTATAACACTCACAAAAATTGTAGCTATCGTAAAAGTCATTGTCGCCAATTTGTATGTAAATACTAATATTTTTAAGGAAGCTGGCATTAAAAGCTATTTTCGGGAGAATGATTTGTATGGGAGCTATGTTCAAAAATAGAAAGATTCCAATAAAATTTGATAAGCAGATTTTGATTGCTATAAAATTAGTTTGGTATTTGTATTTGTATTTGTATTTATTTGGTGCCTTTCTAATACAACAAGATACAGTATCTTATAAATTACAGTATTAGAATCCGCTTAGTTATTAAAAAAAAAAAAAAAGTTTACCCAAAGTTTCGACTTAAACCTAAATACATATTAGAAAATCAAAAATTTAAAACAGATTGAACATTCATAATTTTAGCATTAATAATAATAATAAATATTCTAAATTTTAAGCAGTTACGTAATAAAAAATTTTAAAAGTAGTATTCCATTAGTAATTTTTTAAACTTTATTGCGTTGCTAGTGAATTGTATGTTTGTGGGAAGATGGTTCCAGAGATAAATTGTGAAAATGAAAAATTGATGAGAAGATGCTGTATCTCGATACTTAAAAGTTCTGATTGAATTATTTCTGGGTGAAGAAGTAAATGTTAGTTTTTCAAATAAGTAGCCGGGCTCTTTAGTTGTTATAATTTTGTGTAAAAAAACAAGATTTTTCAGCTTCAAATAATCATCAAGAGATATACCAAAGATACGTTTAGTGTACAAGGCACACTCTCGAATCTTTTTATACCAAATATATATCGAGTTATGTTATTAAATGTTGTGTTCATTTTCCTCTTGTCGTTACTGCTACAGCTTGCAAATACTTCCGATGAGTAAAGGAGTGTGGGTATTAAATATGTTTTAGCTAACAACATTCTTATCCTAGGTGGTGTAAAGTGATGACTAGACCATAGACTTCTTAGCATACTATATGTTCTTCCACAAGCTTGGTTAATGTGATCAGTCCAGGTGAGCGAGCTATTAAAAATAATTCCTAGATTTCTGACAGACTTAACCAATTCGATTTTAGAGTCTCCGAGATATAAATTGATTTTATCACTGATCATAAAAGACCTCTTACAAATTATTAAACACTTAGACTTTTTGGGATTAAGTCGCAAACCATTGGCTGATGCCCAATTGAGAATTCTTTTTAAGTCGTTGTTAAGCTCATTGACTTTATGCCGAACTGATGTTTTTGAACAACTAAGATAT
Organism: Pollenia angustigena; assembly: GCA_930367215.1. NCBI lineage: Eukaryota > Metazoa > Arthropoda > Insecta > Diptera > Polleniidae > Pollenia > Pollenia angustigena. The sequence continues at coordinate 66,998,416 of OV884057.1, read as the reverse complement.
AGCTGAACATCATCTGCATACATGTGTATACGAGTGTGCTGAATTTGGCTGGGTAAATCATTAGCATATAGTGAATATAGAAGTGGACCAAGTATGGAGCCTTGTGGGACACCTCGCGAAAGTATAAGTGGGTCTGAAACTGCTCCATTATTTGCAACCGATTGAAGCCTGTTAGACAGGTATGATGATATTAACTTTGAGGCAGGTGAAGAAAAGTAAAACATTCTTTTCAGTTTGATTAGAAGCATTTGGTGTTCAACTGTGTCAAAAGCCTTTGAATGATCTAGCAAAACCAAGAAAGTTACTTGACTATCATCCAAATTACTGCGTATATTTTCGATTACTTCAGTTAAAGCTGTTGTGCAGCTATGTTTTGATCTAAATCCAGACTGTCTATCAGTGAGAAGAGTTTTTTCATAAATGTATTTAGTAATTTGCTTATATAAGAGGCGTTCAAAAACCTTAGAGAGATAAGGAAGGATAGAAATAGGCCGGTATTCTTTATCAGCTTTAGGTACTGGTATAACTTTGGCATACTTCCATTCAGCTGGGAATGTGCTTGTAGTAACAATTGTATTAAAAAGGTGATTGACATATCGAACTATCCATGGTAAGATTAGTTTTATAAAACGTGGATGTATATCGTCTAGACCAACTGAATTAGATGTAACAGCACGAAAACCCTCAACTATGTCTGTTAAGCTGAAGCATTGAAAGTAAAATAGATTTTCAGGTTTTAAAGGATCAACAAGAGTAATCCGATCATAAAAATTGTGTTGTACCGGAGGTTGTAAAATGTTAACGAATTTCTCATTCAGAGCATTAACATCCACATCATTAGTGCGAAGCTGCTTTCCAATAATGCCAATGTCCTTTATTTGTTTCCATGTTTGCTTTGTGTCAATTGCTGTGTTGAATTTATTCCCATAGTATATTCTTTTATCATGTCTAATTTTGGTAACAACTGCTTTTCTAGCTGAACGAAAATCTTCAAGTGAGGCACTGGTTCTGTAGCGTTTCCATATACGGTACAAATTATCACGACGTTCTATTAACAGTTTTATCTCAGAGGAAAACCATGGTTTTGCTCTGTATTTAACTTCTTTTGTCTTAAGCGGAACATGTTTGTTAAATAATTGTAGAATAGTGTTATTAAGGAAATTAACTTGGTCATTGACAGTTGGAATATAGTAAATATAATTCCAAGAGGTATTGTTAAGGTCTTCTTGTAGTGATGACATGTTTATGTTTTTGTAGTCTCGGAAGGAGAATTTTTGGTGGTGTCTAGTAACATTAAAATTGTAAGACATGAATATAAGATCATGTTTAGAGAAAATTGGTACTGCTAATTGCTCATAATGCATAACATTATATTTGTTATTAACAAAAAAAAGATCCAGCAGGGTAGTATTAGATGTGGTATAGTGTGTGGGTCTGGAATTATTTACAGCAAATAAATTAAATGAAGTCATGACGGAACAAAGATAAGAGCCAGACTGTGTTAATAAGTTGCCATTGAAATCACCTGATAAAATTATATTAGAATAAGATACAGACAGAAATTCTAGTGCAGTTATAAGAGAATCCAATTTAATATTTTTATCTGGTCTGTACACACATCCAAGTAGCAATTTTTCATTTTTTGATTTCAGTTCTATAAAAATGTATTCCACGTCATTTTCTGCTTTGAATGTCTGAACAATTTTGCTAGAAACGTTATCCTTTATGTAGATTGCAACACCACCTGCCTTGCCATCACGGTCACATCGAAAAATATTATATCCACGTAAATCAACTAGCTTGTCGTTATGTGCTGTAGTAAACCATGTTTCCGAGACACATATGACATCCATGTCAGATTCTTCAAATAGAAAGCGAAATTCATCAATTTTACGATATAAACTTTGAGCATTAATATGGCATATATTAAGTGCAGAATATTGTTTAGTTAGTATTCTTATCATGTTATAGTTGCCTTCTCTGGAACCAATATGGTCAATTAAAGAGTTCGTCATTTTGGTTTATTAGTGCAACGCAATAAATTTTAAAAAAATATCTTTTATTAAATAATATAAAAATAATAATAATAATATACCCTGATAAGAGGTTTAAAACAAAAAACAATAAACATGTAAAATAAAATGTGTTTTGGACCAAATTTAATCTTGCCGATGTAATAAGATGGTTTTTGTAATATTATAGACCGATTCGTTCCATTTTCTATAGGCTTGGTCCTTGTACCAGTCAGAGCCTCTGTCACTAATTTTTATCAAATTATCTCCGAATTTGCGATCTGTATGCACAAGGCTGCATGGACAGCCAGCCGGCCGGACGGACATCGTTAGATTGACTCAGAAAATGATTCTGAGACAATTATTTGGAATTATTTCTTATTATCGGGTGATTTTTTAGCTATTATCTTTTTGGCAACACTCGTTTAAACAGCTGACGCACGTTTCGTGTTTTGTTTCACTGTCAAACATCTTCAGTTTGGTCTATAATTTAACCATGAATCGTCTTCCAAACGAGCAGCGCTTGCAAATTATTAAATTTGATTATCAAAATGCGTGCTCTGTTCAGAAAGTTCATCGCGCCCTTCTTCCATTTTATGGTCAGTGACCATAAATAAGCCTCTCAATAAGTCCATTGTTAAGCGTGCTGTGTGGCACGTGACACCGTCTTGTTGGAACCACATGTCATGCAAGTCAAGCTCTTGCATTTTGGGCAAAAAAAATGTTGGATATCATCTCACGGTAGCGCTCACTATTCACAGTTACGTTACGATTCGCATCATCTTTGAAGAAGTACGGTCCAATGATGCCACCAGCCCATAAACCGCACCAAACTGTGACTTTTCTGGATGCATTGGTAGCTCTTGCAATGGTCAGTGTCACGTGCCACACAGCACGCTTAACAATGGACTTATTGAGAGGCGAGTTCGGTGAACATTTTATTTCACGTTCAGGACCGGTCAATTGGCCGCCTTGATCGTGCGATTTAATGCCTTTAGACTATTTTTTGTGGGGCTATGTTAAAACTCATGTCTATACACACATGCCCCCTTCAATTGACGCATTGGAAAACAACATTGAAGCATTTATTCATGAGATACCGGCCGAAATGTTGGAGAGAGTATGCCAAAATTGGACTAAGCGGAAAGAACATTTGAGGCGCAGTCACGGTCAACATTTGCTTGAAATAATCTTCAAACATTAAATTATATGGACCGTACTATCGATTCAAATAAAGATTTCATGCATTTTTCTGAATTTTATGTGTTTTTTTAAAAAACTTTCCTATAGCTCTTAAAAAATCACCCATTATATTCCTAATTTATTTTCTTCAAACTAATTTCAAATCCGTAAGTCATGGCCCTTTAAACGTTTGCGCTGCTACATAGTTAACATATAGGGGCCGTTTTTTATATTTTTTCGCTTCTTCACAGAAATAATTTTCTACTAGCGTGTTCACGTTCTTTGGTAAAACGTGCGGCACAAGTCAGCTCACTGCTTATAACAGGAGTTGAAGACAGTTCTCCAGGTGATAAAATTTTATGAGCAAAAAGCATCAAAATGACAACTAGAAAAAATATTGAAAGTGGATGAATAAAATGCAGTTTTGGTTTTATCATGAAGGTAAATCTTTTTACTTCAACTTTACATCTCTGTTACTTATGATCCAGTCAGACACATACATATGTATGTTTATATGTTTGTACATATGTATGCTCTACTAATAATGTATCCTTGATTTGTTTACACAATTTTATGCACGAAATACTTCTCATAAAAGAGTTTTTTTATTCTAAATGTTCAAACAAATTTATTTTATTTGTTCTTTTTTTTTTTGCTTTTTGTTGTATGAGAATAAAAATGTGTCGAACTCCTTAGAGATTCTCGATGTCATATTGAGAATGTTCTAATAAACAACAACTAAAAAAAATTCATGTTGTTACAATGTTGCCATCAGTGGTGCAAAAAGTTACACAGCTGTTGGTCCAGAATTTTTAAAAACAATAAACAATTAACATGACACATTTTTAAAAAGGGTTTTCAAATAAATGGATGCTGCGGATGGAATCGGAGTCGAAGTTAGAACTATTTCTTGACGACTCCAAAGCCCTGCTTACAAGAATAATTTTTTTATTTATATGTATGTACATAATTATGTTTCCATACCCTTCACTACAGGTAGTAATTTCAACTATATTCATGATCTAAGAAACTGAATTAACAAATAAGTAAGATTGCTTCATTAAGCTTTATCAAATCTTATAAATAAATCTATCTTGTGCCACGCATGCTTCTACAAGCTCACCGACATTTTGTCGGAAGTTGTTTATTTGTAACCGAGATGCTTGCTTGAAAACTTTGGCTCCTGCCGTTCTCCAGATATGGGCATTTCCGTCCGAAAATTTAAAATTTATTAAAAGCTGATTATTTTACGAAATTGTTATAGAGAAATATTTAGATTTTACTTATTTTATAAATTTACCCATAAATTTGTCCACTTAGATGAACAATCAGACTGCAAAGTTGAGTAAACGTAATTTCTTATTTGTGAGAATATTTTATTGTATGCTTTCTTTAATATTATCTTCCTTAAAAGAGGTGATATTTGATAAAAATTATTCAAAAAAAAAATGTTCTTACATGGTCTATAATCTTAGGAAGAGTTTAAAGAGAAATATGTTATTCGGATTAACGGTAAATTTTTATTTTGTTTTAATCATTATTCAGTTAAACTATTATGGAAAAAATTTCACGTTCGAAATGTCACGTATCGACACAGATTTTGGCTAAAAAAAAGACAATTCAGAAGATTTTGGAAACAAACCAAAGTCATTTTAATGTTTCATTGCGGCTCCGTGCAATAACTCCCAGGTGCAATAACTCCCAATGAATTAAGTCCCAAAATAAATGAAATATGTCCCTAACTTGAAAAAAGAAACAAATCCCAAAAAAAATGAAATAATTTCCAAGTCTTAAATGAAACAAACCCAACTTTTGGGAGTTATTTCATAATGAAATAACTCCTAAAGACATTAATGAAATAACTTCCCAAAACAGTCCATCAAAAAGAAATTAAATAAAACCCAAAAACAATGAAACAACTCCCAAAGAAATTTATTATATATGTATTCGTTTTACTTGAATATTTACATATTAGGTTACCAAAAAACTAACATTGAGTCCTCGACATTTTGACAACAAATGGGGCATTTTATTATATCCTGACCTCCTGCAATGGCAACAAGGATTACCTCCTCTATGGTATAACAAACATCGGCTTCGCTAACTAAAGCAAACACCGGCTTCGCTAACTAAAGCTTCTCTGCATAGCCGGCCTTCGGCCGGGCGCCATGATTTTATACTCTATGGTATAACAAACACCGGCTTCGCTAACTTAAGCTTCTCTGCATAGCCGGCCTTCGGCCGGGCGCAAGGATTTTCTCCTCTATGGTATTACAAACACCGGCTTCGCTAACTAAAGCTTCACTGCATAGCCGGTAACCATAAGACACTGCAATTGCAATTAGGAAAATTTTCTTCTTTGATAAACTTAAGTCATTGTATTCAAATAGTTTAAAATATCCCGTTGTAAATACCGTTTAAAATTTTAAACAATTTTAAAAAATTGCAAATAATTGAAAATGAAAAAACTCCCACAAAAAATGAAATAACTCCCACAGCAAATGAAATAACACCGAAAACCAAAATAAAATGAAATAACTTCCACGTTAATTTTTTCGGGGACTTATTTCATTTGGATTTTATTTCATTATGAAATAACTCCCAGGCAAAAAATTAAATAACTTCCAAAAGAATGAAATAAAACCGAGAGGGCTGGGAGCTATTTCATAATGAAATTACTCCCACATTTGTATGAAAAATTTTTGGGTCTAATTTCATTTTTTTCTTGGGACTTATTGCACCTGGGAGTTATTGCACGGAGCCTTACATTGCTACGTAAAATTCTGAAAGTAGTAAATTGTGCCAGGTTTCGCTGAATTACGCCTTTTTATACATGGCCACGAAAAACTACTTCTATTTTTTTCATGTTCGAACAGCGACTTCTTTTACCATTATCTTTGACCTAGAATCGCGCCCTCCATAAACTTTAGCATAGATAACAGTGCTTTCTTAGTGCTATTATTTAAAGGTTAAGAGAACGTAAAAATATTTGTTGTTTAAAATGTTAATGCATTTTTCATGCGTACGACTGTCACGTTCAACACTTTGGACTTACCCATATACAGAAATCTATAATCAGATATGTGAAAAAAACGATCGATAGCCAAACGATCGTTTTTGAAAGTGTGATGAATTTCAAGTGATTTTAGAATCTTTTTCTGAATTTTAGTCTTAATTTTTAATTAAAAATAAAGTTCATCTAACATTTATAATATAAAATTAAGGAGAATTTATACAGGAAATCAGAAGAAAATGTATTAAAAATCTATTTTTAAAGATACTGGAAACGATATTATCGATTTGCATCGCAAATCTGAATGTCTTTGTAGAAGAAATGCCACGCCAACCAAGCTGATTGTACTAAATTTCCAAACTTCTAATTGCCGTTATCCAGGCTAAAAAAGGGTAAAATTAGAGGCAGTGGTGAATTTCGACGGCGATTTTTTCGAAACTATATCGAGCCCTTAGGCAAAAGTTATGTAAACAACAAAAAATGCTTCAATTCTAGGTTTTCTTTTGAAATTGCTTTTGCTCTTATTTCGTAACGGTACTTCCCAGAGATATGAGATTTTTAGAGATGATGCAAACGATCACAGATTATCGATTTTCATAAAAAAACAAAAATCTAAAATGTTGTTGGTTACATCATTTTCGCTATTAGGGCTCAATATGTGATAAAATAATTTATTACAACGTTCCCCATTATATCTGGGGTCTACGGAAAACCCATTTTAACGGATCAGCGAACACCGTTAAATCAACTTCGCTACTCGTAAGAGCCCAGTACATACATATATGCTCTATTGGGTCTTAGATCAATCTAGTAGAAATTACACCATATATACCTTCGGTGATGGGTATACAAACTACTATTTCGTTCTCAAAGTAAAAGTTTTGGATCAATAGCACCCATACCATTTGTCTCTAAACTTTCAAAAACATTAAAAGTGTTAAATTATAGTGAGCCAAATAGACCTATGTGGTACCCACACAAGTGTTCTGTCGAATTGAGGGTTTTCGTACAAAAGGGGAAGTGTGGAAGGCCTTGCGCCATAAGACAACCTGTGTAAAAAATTAATAAGTATGGAATGCGGCGAGAAGGGCTTTTGAATGCTTATGACTGCTAAATAAGGCCTTCTATTAGGCCTGTTTACTCATTCTAGTTACCGCTGGGTTATTATTTATAAACAAATATTGTTTATCTACAAGATTTTTATTTGCATTTGACAATGTGTTATAAAAAACAGTCACAATTTGTAGCACATTTTTTTATATCATGCATTTTTTGAGGATGTTGTTTGGACAGACTTGAGGAGATACATGTTTAAAATATTAAAAAATAAAACAACAAAAATCTTAAAACAAATTATAATTTGTTACGCATCATGTTGCTGACCATGTGTTTACACAACATGAATACAATACGAGGATACACATCTATACTCCTGCACATTTTATCCACACGGATGGACAAACAAACACACAGACCAAAGCAGAGCGGTTTCTTTTTAATTAAAACTCGATTGTTGATCTTGGATTTTTCTGATTCATATAAGTAGGTGTGTATGTATGTACATACGTTCTGAAAAGTGTGAAAAAACAAATTTTTTTTTGTATAATTTAAATGATGTGGGATATTGTCATATGGACCACACGCATTTGAATTAAAGACAAAGAAATTGAGATGCTTTTTTAAAGACAAATATTCTTTATCACAAGAGTTTAAGTAATCGACTCACATATTTTTTCAAACTCCCATTTATAATATTTCTCCGAAAGTGTAATCCTGCGATAATAATTGAGATCAGAATTTATATAGGCAATAATTGAATGTAAAAACTTTTTTAAATGGGAAAATCCTGCAATTTAGTGATAGGTACATTTTTGAATACACAGAAAAAATTTTAAATTTTCTGTAATCACCAAATTCATAGAATAAAGCAAACAATTTGCTGTTTTTCTATAGTTTTTCTAAAATCTTTTTATATGAAGTTTCCTGACGATCTGGCCTAAGCAACCAGTGAAATGCGCATAGGAATAGCTTATCCCATCAACAATAAATTTCAATATTAAAAATTGGGAATTAAGCACGAATAACAAAATATTTTTAAATTAAAAAATTTTTTTGATAATAAACTGGCAGTGCACGGCCTGTTGTTGTTTTTCTTAACCTACTTACAACTACAATTAATGTTGGGAGAAGTACAATCAATTGTAGTGGGGAATGTAAGATGAGATAAAATCACTGTTTATTGTTGATGTTTTTGTTTAAACTTTGATATTGTTTTAAGTAGAACTTTTGCTTATAAGTCTTATACGTTAAACAGTTTTATTTGGTTTAATATCTTTAGTTTTTCTAAAATCTTTATGGATGAAGAGTCCTGACGAGCTGGCCTAAGCAACCACTGAAATGAGCATAGGAATAGCTTATCCCATCAACAGTGTTTTTCAGTGTTTTTATCAATAATAAAAATTGGGAATTAGGCACGAATACGAAATCTTTTTAAATTTAAAAAAAGTATCAAAAAACTTTGCCGTTTCAAACAATGTATTATGCTATGTTCACACTTCGGTTCCTGAACGCGTTTAAGCACCTCGAACATGATTGAAATGAATAACCATACACTGAAGTGGTTTGTTAATCAATTTAATGGCCATTTTCACTAAGTTCGGTTAAAACTAACATTCAATTAAAGTTCCGGTTACCAATATGATTTGACAGCTATAACCGATATTTAATTATAACCGAACTTGCTGAAAATGGACGTAAATTGACATGATTACAACAAAATTACTTCATTTATAACATAGAATCCTCTGAACATACCCTAAACTGAGTATAATGTAGAACCGGCCACCATGAACGTACCCCTCACGTGTACAACCGACCACGGTTTCTTATTTATGTTTTTATTCTGTCCTTAACAAATTCATCACTCGTAAAACTGATCTGAGTGGTGAAGCACAAACTGGTCGTTCGTTTGTCTACTTTTCATGCGTTTTGCGTTGTCACCCCGCATTGGTTAATGGTTCGGCGTCGTATAACTGTACCGAGTTACAGTTTTTGCGGTTTTAAAATTAGCTACATATGCAATCGTTTTTAACTTAAATTTTTTAATGTGACTGGTGGAGAACCATATATAACTCAGACGTTTTACTGTTGGAGTACCAAGGAAATAACTCAGAAGTTTACTGATGGAGACCAAAATACTCTGTAGCGGACTCTGGAAGCTCTCGCTTTCCTATACGGATTAGGTCAAACGAGGACTTTGCGGTTGAGGCTCAAAAAATTGTGGGATACCCTGGCATTATAACTTAAATAGTTCGCCAAAAATTTTTAATTTTAAGCAAAATTCAAAAAAAATAAAAAATTCATAAATTTTCACAATTTCATCATTGATATGATTAAAATAATCTTCTGATAACTTTCTTAAAGTATTTTAATACATTTTTAATATTTTAAAGAAATATAAATTTGTGTGTTGTGTTTTTTTTCTTAAATCAACTATTTCCTTAATCATCTCAAATGTAATGTGAACGGCTCTGATTAACTTAATCAATATTTTGCTTAAGCGCGATTAAAAGCCTAAGTGTGTACATAGCATTAATTAATTTAATTAAATATAGCTCAAGTTTTGACAATTCCCAACAACAATTCTACAATTTTATATTATTTTATTTTAAACGAAAAAATAAATTAAGATTTTTTGTTATTTAATTATTATTTTAATTAAAAAATTATTTAAAAACAACTGAAATGGTAATTAAATCAAAATTATATTTTTAATTTTCTTTCAAAAAAAAAAAAAAAAAAAAAAAAAAAATAATAATTAATTCAATTATCACATTAATAAAATTGAAATACTTTTTAAACAAATTTTTAATTGATAAAAAACTACTGATAATTTTTTCTGTGTACCTACAAAGGTCTACATTAAGTTCGTCCCACAAATTTAGACTGTTTGAATTATAAGGTAAGTTTATAATCCACTCTCAAAACTCGGCCTTTTTGCCTTAAAAATAAGTCCAGAGAGTGATCTTTGTAGAAGTTGAAATAACAAAGAAGTAGCATATGGGCAGTTCCAGCGAAAAGTTTACTTTTTGTAACGTAACGCAAGACGTTATTTAAATTGTTTCTCACAAAATTGTATACACGCAAAGAAAAAACATGGTTGTGGTAAACATATTCTAAGAGCAACATATTATGATAAGATTCATGATTTTAGTCACCATATTAAGATTATTATTAAATCATATTATGACTAAATATACTCGTAATATTACAACATTATATTTTTCCCTTTATCATATTATTATTCTGTTAATCATACTAAGTTAGTGCCAATTCACACGTTGCAAGTCTTATTGATCAGCTTGCTACCTTATAGACGAGAGAGAGTGAGAGAGAAACGTTTCTTTTCCTCTCGTCACTCTCGTTATAAAGTAGCAAGCTCATCAATAAGACTTGCAACGTGGGAATTGGGACTTAAGAAGTAATCAAATTATTGTCATGCTAATCATAATAAGTTAAGAACTAATCATATTATTATCATGTTAATCATAATAAGCTAAGAAATGAATCATATTATTGTTATGTTAATCATAATAAGCTAAGAAGTAATCATATTACCATCATGTTAATCATAATAAATTTAGAAGCAATCATGTTATGATACAGCCCCTTTCATAACTGTCATAAAAATACAAAAAAAAAATTAAAATTTTTTTGCATCGATTTTTTCTTTTGTGGCTTTTTACAATTTTTCTTAATGTTAATAAAATAGCGGAGTTCAATATAAGACTTGCAAAAGAGCAAATGCAAAATCTGTGGTTTTCATGGGCAACCGCGTATGTCCAGTTTGCCGCTTTTGTGATGTTGATGCCATATTACCTAATTTTAAACGCTCTTTACATGTTTCATAAAATTTTTGAAAAAAGATGCATCAATTCTGATTTTTAAAAGTAACGACAAGGTTTAAAAAGTGCAATACCTAGCCCATTTGATCTTGAATGGTTGTTCGGCTTTCCTGAAGCATTTGCCGTTGCCCATGAAAACCACAGAAATATCGTAATACTTTTATAAAATATAACGAAATCTTTGTGTCTTTTGTTGTTTAATTTTACAAAAAAACTACAATATTTTGCATTTGCACTATTAAATCACTAATACCGAATGAACTCCGCTAATATTTTAATTTTTTATTTTTCTTTAAACTTATTTCTTTATGGGAATTTATCTTTAAATAGCACAAACTTTTAAATCTTTAAAAGTTTGTGCTTTGTTGTGATACAGACGTGTATTTAAGCCCCGCATACAATTTAAACTATTAATTAATCACATTTGATTTTGTAATCTAAGCAGCGAATTAACGCTTAAAAAAAAAACAAAATAATATATTTTGTTAATTAAATTATTTAACATAATAGTGAACAATTTAAAACGATCAAATTAAATAAAATAAATCAGTAAAAATATATATGTACGTATGAATGTTCATACATGTGTATACATATTCTGAAAAAAAAACATTTAAATTCTGGTTTTTCTTTTGTTGTTGTAAAATACAATAAATAATAAAAATATTAAAGCAAAGCAAAACGGTGAAAAACAAAAACAACTCTTTGCATGAGTACAAACAGTGAAACAACACTAAGACAAAATGAAAGAAACGTTTACGTTTTAGTTAATGCAAATGAAAATAATGCAGAAATAAATAAAACAAAACAAAACAATATTAACTACCTAACGGCTAAGCCAATTACTCGAACAAGTTCCCTCTCACCCTCGGTATTTACACAAACGGTGGATAGTGACTCATTAAAAAAACTACAAGATTTGGTGACAAGTGTTGCCAGGCCAGCAAGTATTGCCGTGACGTCAAAAACAAATTTAGTGGGCAATGATACCATGAACTTAAACACAAATGCAATGGAAAACCCCCCTGTAAAAAGTTGTCAAAAGCCTACAGTACAAGTTGGTATGGACAGGTACATAACAGTGCTTAAACGGGGACGCAGCCCTACCTCTGCAGCAGTTGCTTCGGCCTCAAAAGTACCATCTTTTGATAAAATAAATACACAAAATCGTTTCGCGATTCTGGAGGATGAATCCTCTGAAGCACCAAACGTCATTAAATCGTCTAAGCCACCCCCGATATACCTTAGAGAGCAAAACTCTAATGAGTTAATAAAAAGTTTAATTTCGGTGATTGGTGAAAATTCCTTTTATGTAGCTGCAATAAAGCGCGGTATCATTAACGAGACTAAAATACAGGTTAATCACGAGGATGATTTTCGAAAGGTAATTACAAGATTTGAGACTCTGAATAAAAACTTTTATACGTATCAACTGAAGAGCAGTAAAGGTCTTCAGGTAGTAATCAAGGGCATAGACTCATGCGTAGACCCAGGGGAAATTAAAGCTTTTTTGGAAGAGAAGGGCTTTAAAATCAAAAACGTAACAAATATCAAAAATAGGGATAAAAATCCCCAACCACTATTTCGAGTGGAGCTTGAACCCGGCGACGCACAGTGGCGCCATTTGAGTTTTTTCGTTGCAAAAATCATATCTTTTGAACCGAATAAGATAATTGAACAGTTTAAACAGCATATGATAGATAACTGTTCAGCCTATGAAATGAGCGTTTGGAAAGGGTGCTACGCTCTGTAGGGGCCTAATTATGGGTTATCAAAGTTAAAATTAGTAGAAAAATCAATTTTATGGTAACTAAAAAAAATTATTTTTACATTTTTAGATTGTTTTTATTTTTTTTCTTTAGGTTTTTATGTTTTAAATTATTACCCAACAAATTAAAAAAAAAATTATTTTTTTTTAAATTTATTTTTTCAATTTTCTGTAAAATATTCATCACAGTTCGTAAGAGAAGGTATATCTAAAAGACTAACCATTTCTAAACTATAATTATTTTCTAACTCTATTCGTGACTTCACATGCCGCAGGGAAGATATAAGTGGATCGGAAGATGCTGCCAACATGTTGAAGAGGTCCTCATTTTGCCTTACCCTTGATGCTTTGAATGTGTTCTGCAATCTATATTTTTTATAAAATTTGTTAAGAGACTCCTGTGCTTCTTCAGAAAGCTCTCCAATTGGCAAAGACTGGTACTCAATTATATCTTTGCCATGCGCCAATATTTTATGGACGGTCGGGGTCAACTTCTTCTGTGGATACATTTCTGCTAAAAGAGATGCAGTTTTCGACGCATATTCTCCATATTTTGTAGAATTGACATTTTCTTTGCAGTTTAAAACATCCAAGATCGTTCCCAATCTTTTCACGATTTGATTGTCAATTCCAGTGATTCTAGTTACTGCCTCATCATTTTCAAAAAATCTCCTAGAAGTGTTTCCATCGTTTGAGTTACCGTATCCGTGCTTGGGACAGTCTACTTTTAGTCCAACTTGTTTAAAAAAAGCATCCTGTATTTGCTTCTTTCTGATCTTTTCCTTATCCTTTATTGATGTATTTTCATCGAAGTTTTCCTCCTCTTGTGGTAGGGTATACGCCAGTTTTAGCAAGAATTCCATACACCTTATCCTTGCGTGCAATGGTGACATTCCATATTCGTAATTCTCCTCATTTGTAGAATCGTTTAAATTACCAAAGTTCTTCTGACTCTTTTTGCAAATCGGGCATGACATTGTTGAGGTTGTTCCTGTCAGTTCGTTTACGACTTTTCCGTCAACCATGGTCAGATGGAACTCGTAATTGCATTCAATATATTTTCCTTCTCCAATTTGCAGCTTTGTAGGCTTAATCTTGCTTATTTGTTCTTCAATGTCCTTCACCGTGGTCCTTATGAGTTCTGCCGATTCCCTTGCAAACTGAAACATTATTGGTCGGCAATAATGCACTGATGACGGACGTGGATTTTTCCAGTGAAGGGAAACATCCGATTTAAGCCGCAAAGGAACAACAGATGCCATAAACATATTTCCGTCCGATATTGTAGCGTCATCGGAAGATATCCTTTGCTTATAAACGCTTTGTCCGGATGATCCATCGCAGCCCCATTTGCTGATCAATGTCAACTTCTCAGGAAGAATTTTCACCTCATTTTCAGGAAGACTCTCCAACAACCGTTTTGCTGTATGGCCCATGAGATCCTGCAGATTGGCTTTCGCAGAGACTTCCGTAAATTCCGTATGCAGTGGTCGTGAATTTATTTTGGCTTGCGTAATATGCTTGTATCCGGGTAAAACGTCAGCGCCGTGTCGCGTTAAAGATGCCCGTAGTTTCTCATATTTCTCTTTGGAAAGTTCTAAGTCCATAAACAAGGCCAAGGCTTCTTCGGAACCATACTTTTTAATGTGTGCGTTTGTGGGCGTGGGAATGCTTTCCTTAATCCTTTTTAGTCGCAGTGGGCTTGCATCAGCAACAGATTTGGTTATGTGCGACCTAACTCTTTCACTATCCTTTGTAAATTTAATAGACAGCGCTTCCGATAATTGCTTCGTGGTCAAGTCATTGGTGGCATCGGCAAGTTTCCTCTTTCTTGTGAAAATTGAACACTCCTCAATACTTTTTTTTGGCCTTCCTTTTGCTCCTCTGGTTGATGTGGTGGGTTTATCTACTGCCAATATATCCAGGATGGTATCTTCATTAAGCCAGTCCTCGTATTTGGAGTTGAAGTTCTGAATGGTTCGATTAGATTTCACCCATTTTGCCTTAATATTTGCATATATCAGATAAAAATTATTTTTTATAATTTCGCTTCTCTCAATATTTCCGTATAAGCTATCAAGTTCTTATAAAGCAGCTTCCGTGAAAAAATTTGGTGTGGTTGACTTTCTAAACAGTTCAAATAATTTAAAATTGTTCAACGCCATGTTTTCAGTACTTAAATTGTTTAATGGTTTCAGTAATTGTTGCGCCAACTTTCAGTCGTAGACTAATCCAGGCATTATGCTTATTTTGCAATATATAGGCTTATGCTACCATGCCGAAAAATGTACCTGTTCCCTACATACATATGGATTTAGGCTGAATAATGCATTTTTATATTATGCACGTGTCCAAATAAGATTTGTGCCTACCTGTAGTCAATATTGTTCTTGACCATTTGCAATATATAGGCTTATGCTACCATGCCGAAAAATTTACCTGTTCCCTGCATACAAATGGAATTAGGCTGAATAATGCAATTTTGATATTATGCACGTGTCCAAATAAGATTTGTGCCTACCTGTAGTCAATATTGTTCTTGACCATTTGTACGCCAAAGTATTGTTTAAGTGAGGTACGTACCTGCTAATTTCAATGAGTAGTTTTTTTAGATTTTAGATCAAACTACTGTCATACAATTTCTGCAACCATGTCTTTTTAACCTTTTTTACCTCTAGAAGCCAAACGGGCACGTACGGGCAGATAAAATTTTTGAATTATGTAAAGAAATAATCAAAGAACAGATTTTGCAAATATGGCAAATATAGAAAAATATAGATTTTTGTTATTTTCCGTCAAAGTTGAAAAATAGTGAAAAAACGGATAGTTTTTAAATAGTGATTTACCAGGAGAAACACAAAGCAAACAGTTCATTTTTTTTTTATCATTACACATTTAATAAATGCATCAATCAATACAAACAAAAAATAAGGCGATTCGTTACCTATTTTTCGTGATATTACACCTGAAATCGCAACAAATTTACTAAAAATTGTGTGTTTTTTTGAAAACCGAAAGTCGGTCAACTTTGAACGGCTATATCTTCTAAACTAAAAATGTGATATTATTAAGAGTGGCAGATTTGAAATCGTTGAAAAGTTTCCTATAACATGAGTTTATTCAAAACTTCGTCGGTGCTCATGAAAATTTTGATTTTTGCAACCTCGTTTGCTCTACGGGCGCTACTGTGCGACGTTAAGCTCAAAAAAAATGAAACGCATCCAATTTATAATTTGAAATATATTCTGTACAGAAGGGTAACTATTGAGGAGCCGCACAAAAGAAATGGTCCTGTTCAATGTCTAAACTGCCAGGAATTTGGCCATACTAAGGCATACTGCTACTTACCCCCTGTTTGCGTAGTATGTGGTGAATTACATGGAACAGTTCTTTGCGACAAGTCTAAAACCGACCCCAACGTAAAAAAATGTAGCAACTGTGGCGGTAATCACACTGCCAATTATAGAGGATGCCCTGTATATACTATCGTCAAGCAGTCGGTCGGACCGAAAACTAATCCCCCTCAAATGCAGGTAACAAATCAGGTTAACACAAATGCAATTCACGCCCCCCAGCCTAGTAATAACAGAACCTCTTACGCTAACGTCCTAAAATCAAACCATGAGCCAATGCAAGGTGCCTCGCCAAGTAATGATGAAACTCAATTTTCTAATTTAAGTCGTTTAGAAAAAACCATGGAAACATTGATGCAAACAGTAAATAATTTTACGAACACAATGGGTAATATGATGTAGGAAATTCTTAGAATACAATCGATGTTATTGCAAGCTGTAATTAACAAACCATGAACTGTTTAAAAATTTGTTTTTGGAACGCAAACGGCATCCGCCAACATAAAAATGAATTAGAATACTTTCTTAAAAATAAACAAATTGATGTCATGATGATTTCTGAAACTCATTTGACCTCAAGAAGTACGTTTAAAATAAATGGTTATATACTATATGATACCAAGGACCCTCGAGATAGAGCTTGTGGAGGTTCTGCCATTTTAATAAAGGCCCGAGTCAAACACTACCTAATGTGTGATCATCGTGAAGATTATCTCCAGGCAACGAACATTTGCGTTGAGGAATTAAATAGAAACCTAATAATTTCATCGTTATACTCCCCGCCTAGATTTTCAATATCGGAGGACCAATATTGTAAATATTTTAAATCATTAGGACCGTGTTTCCTAGCCGCTGGCGATTATAACGCTAAATATACCCTCTGGGGTCGCGACTTATAACACCAAAGGGTCGTGTTTTATTTAACATAATTTCTAAAATGGATTTAAATGTGGTAGCGAGCGGACAACCAACATATTGGCCCACTGATCTTCAAAAAATTCCAGATGTCATAGATTTCGGCGTGGTTAAAAACATTCCCATAGAAACGATTCAAGTTGAAGCCTCCCTAGATTTATCTTCCGACCACACACCTACAATCGTTACTATAATGAACCCCAATAGAATTGTTCCTCCGACGACAGCTACGCAAATTAATTGGTTGAAATATAAAAAATATCTCAGTACCCATTGCACAGAAAATATTCCGCTCAGTACACCGGATTATGTAGATCGCTCTATTGACAATTTTGACAGTTTTCTGAAACTAGCTGTTCAACATTCCAATATTGCCCCCAAAAAAACAAAAACTATTAAAATATATTCCACAGATGTCGAGCATCTTTTGTCTGAAAAAAGGAGGGCTCGAAGAGAGTGGCAATTGCACAGATCCCCTCAACTTAAGAACTTACTTAAAGAGTGTACAAAAAGACTAAGAAAGTTACTGCAGACTAAGAAAACGGCTTCTCTGGCAAAATATCTTAAGGAACTTGATGCAACCCCACAATCAGACTACTCATTATGGCGTGCAGCTAGAAATCTCAAAAGGCCAGTTGTCTCTAAACCACCATTAAGAAACTTGAATGGAAGTTGGGCAAGAAATGATGTTGAAAAAGGAAATCTGTTTGTCAATCATTTAAAAAACGTATTTACCCCAAATATATCTCACGATATTGCGGTCGAGTTACCACCTGTTGCTGCTAGAGCAGCTGTTCCGCTAAGATTTGAGATAAGAGAAATCGAAAAGGCTATTTGTGATTTAAACCCCAAGAAGGCTCCTGGGTTTGACAAGATCAGCAACAAAATGCTTTTGGAGCTACCCAGCATAGCAAAGAAAATTATTCTTTTAATTTTTAATGCTATTTTACGCCTTGAATATTATCCTCAAAAGTGGAAGGTCTCCTTAGTCACCATGATACCTAAACCTGGAAAGGATCACACAAAAGTTGAGTCATATAGGCCTATAAGCTTACTTTCTAATATATCAAAGCTGTTTGAGAAGCTGTTAGCGTCAAAATTAACCCCAATTTTAAATGAAAATAGATGTATTCCCAACCACCAATTCGGCTTTAGAAGAGAACACAGCACAATTGAGCAAACCCATCGTATAGTAAACGCAATAAGAAAAGCCTTTGAAGAAAAAAAATATTGTTCCGCTCTCTTCATCGATGTTTCTCAAGCTTTCGATAAAGTCTGGCATGAAGGCTTATTACATAAATTGAAGCTAAACTTACCAGTAAACATACACAAGCTGTTAGAAAGCTACTTAGTCGGTCGAAAGTTTATTATTAAAGAAGGTGATTATTTAAGCTCTCCTCAGCAAATTGACGCTGGAGTCCCTCAGGGAAGCATCCTGGGCCCACTTTTATACTTAATATATACCTCGGATATGCCAACAAACAACTACACACAAACTTCAACATTTGCTGATGATACAGCTTTTTTGAGCGTGCACGAAAACAGTCAAGAAGCATCTCGATACCTACAGGATCATATATTTCAACTCGAACTATGGTTAAAGCAATGGAGGATAGAGGTCAATGAGCAAAAATGCGTACATATAACATTCACCTTGCGTCGGGAATCATGCCCCCCTATTAAAATCAATAATCAAATAATACCTCAAAATTCGCATGTAAAATACCTCGGTATTCATCTAGATCGCCGTTTAACGTGGAAAAGCCATATAGAGGCAAAATTAACTCAAATGAAACTAAAAGCCATCCAAATTCATTGGCTTATTGGAAGAAACTCTGTCCTTAGTCTCGACTGCAAACTTCTTCTTTACAACTCCATCTTAAAGCCAATCTGGTGCTATGGCATTCAGTTATGGGGCACTGCCTCGGCCTCTAATATCGAAAAAATTCAAAGGCGCCAAAATAAACTACTTCGAATAATCACAGCTGCCCCTTGGTATGTTAAAAACTCAAATATTCACAAGGATCTCAATGTTCCATTAGTTAAAACTATGATTACGAAATATGCAGTAAAATACTTAAAAAGGCTCGAATTGCACCCGAACCCACTAGCACGAAATATTTTAAATGATAGCGGCCACGCTCGCTTAAGAAGAAGAGACACTGCGGCACTTGTCCAATTAGATGAGCGATAAACACCTATAAAAGTGAACAGAACCCGCGATGAACAAAATTTTTGTCTGGCACTGGCAGGACAAAAAATAATATTAGGTTAAGATTTGATTAATTATTGTTAGTTCATATTTAATATATGAAGATTCAATAAATAAATAATGAAGAAAAAAAAAAAAAAAAAAAAAAAAACAAATAAAATAAACGACACAACTGATTCAAAATTATTTTACAAATGGCGCTAACATAATATTATTAGAGTAAATATGGTTTGATTGCATCTTAAACATAATATGATTAATGTATGGAAAGTTATCATGTTATGGCTATAAAATATCATGATATGGCTGTGAGAAATATAGTAGGTTTAGAAAGTTATCATAATTTAGTTATTAGAAAAATAATTATTTTTCGGTCAACAATACTCAAATTCATAATTGCGATAAACATTGATATATTTACAGTAACTTTAATATTGTTGATATTAAATAAAAATAACAATTATTTGTGTACGACAACTATATATTGTTACATTAAACATAGTGTTGTTGCCGTAACAATGCCCAACCATATTTTTTCTCTGCGTGTAGGTATAGTTTACTTTTTTATATTTTAGTGTAAAGCGCAACTAGCTTTACATTAAGTAACAAAAGGGATAACGGCTGAACAACATGGTTCTAAACTACAACCTTATTTGCATTCTGGCGTTACATTAAAAAAAGTAGACTTTTCGCTGAAAGTGCCCATATGCTCCTTAAAAAGTGCAAAGATTTTTAAATTTGATAGCTTGAAAAATAAATCTATATAAGTCCAAAGTTTACGAAAAAGGTTTTATACAAAACGTCTTGCTCAATTCGCAATTTTATTCAGTTTTGTAATGCAAGTCAAAATCCACTTCCGTTTTTTTAACGTCGCGCCAGCTCATATTTTTGCTAATATCTGCAAATCCTTAGCGTCGATTGCTGTAATTTTTTTGAATTTTTTGAATTTCTGAATATAGTGCTACTTCATAACTTTGCATATCTAAAAGCCCTTTTTACAAATTTGACTTCTTCATTTAAATTGTTTACATTTTGTGGTACAAATATCACGACACATCAAAATGGAAATGCCCATATGGGTAATTCCAAAGTGTTGAACGTGACAGTCGTACGCATCAAAAATGCAATAACATTTTAAACAAAAAAATTTTTACGTTCTCTTAACCCTTAAATTATAGCACTAAGAAAGCACTGTTATCTTTGCTGAAGTTAATGGAGGGTGCGATTCTAGGTCAAAGATAATGGCAAAAGAAGTTGCGGTTCGAACGTGAAAAAAAACAGAAGTAGTTTTTGTAGCCATGTACAAAATGGCGTAATTCAGCTAAACCTGGCACAATTTTTTAGTTAAACTACATTTAGAATTTAACGTAACAATGTAACATTAAAATGTCTTTGGCTTGATTCTAAAATCTTCTGTATTTTCTTTTTTTAAGCTAAAATCTGGGTCGATACATGACATTTCGAACGTGAAATTTTTTCCATAATAATTTCACTGAATAATGATTAAAATAAAATAAAAATTTACCGTTAATCCGAATAACATATTTCTCTTTGAACTCTTCCTCAGATTACAGACCATCTAAGAAAATTTTTTGGAATAATTTTTATCAAATATCACCTCTTTTAAGGAAGATAATATTAAAGAAAACATACAATAAAACATTCTCACATATAAAAAATTACGTTTGCACAACTTTGCAGTCTGATTGTTCATCTAAGTGAAAAAATGTATGGGTAAATTAACAAAATTAGTAAAATCTAAATATTTCTCTATAAAAATTTCGTAAAATAATCAGCTTTTAATAAATTTTACATATTCGGTCACGGTGGACCTTTTGACGGAAATGCCCATATGTAACCTCCAACAAAACTATTTTAAGAGAAAATTTTAAAAATATTTTGTTTCATTTAACCATATTATTATTACTGACAACCATATTATGGTCATCCATCAAGAAGCCACAGCCATATTTTGGTTGCCTCTAAACATGCTGTGGTTAAATATGACAATAATTTTGTTTAATTTACAATAGTATTTTTCTCTTTTGAAAGGGCAACATGCTTTGGTTGAAAAACAACAATGCTATTATAAGCGTTAAACATATTTTAGTTATTATTAACCATAACATGTTCGGAGGCAACCATAATATGGTTATAACTTCTTGAAGGAGTACTAATTAAACCATAAAGTGGTTGTCGGTTACAATAATATGGTTAAATTAAACATAATATGTTTAAAATTTTCTTTAAAAATAGTTTTATTGGAGGTGACCATATTTAAAAATGTTTTTTCTATGGGTTTGCGTTTGTAGGGATTATCCTAAAGATATTTCATCTACTAAGTTGCATCCACCGAGGAAATCAGGTGCAGTCAGTAACTGGTATTCTTCAAAAATCCAAAATAAACAGATCTCAACAAATTTTTCCGATCTCTTGCGAACGTGCCTGACCAGAGATTCTATCTGTACTACGGGTGTTGGTAGTCCACGATGGCATAGCACCGGACTTAGTATTGGTTGAGGTCTCCATTAGTGTGCTTCATGCGGCAAATGCTTTTTGTCTTTTAAGGAAACTGTCTTTCTGGAATTTTCTTAGCCCGTTTAAGCTCTTCTAGAAATTGCAAATAAAGTTTCCAAAGTTGCTTCCTTTATGAAATATGAAGTCTTGAACACTTTGTCGATCAAGAAATTTTCACGAATTCTTAACAAAAAAAACAATTTTCGTTAATAAAAGCAATTTAGATTGAGATGCAGCTTTTAATCTCTTAATTACCACAAAAAAAAAAAAAAAAAATACAAAATTCACACGCAGAGTTTCGTCAATTGCACAAAAGTAGTTTCCAAAAAATTACAAAATGATGTCAATAAATAACAAAATTGTTTAGATTTTTCGTTAATGCATTTCAAGTAATTAAGATCTTTTTTTTAGATTTTTTTCTAAATTTAATAAAAAAAAAAACTGCCTTTTTTCCCAACAAAAATTAACAATCAAGTGATCGTGTTGTGTTTTTTGGAAATTAAAAAAGAAAAAAATTATAAAAGAATTTCGTTAGAAATTAAAAAAAGAAAAATATTAATTAGACAATCCCTTGAAGCAATGTGTGGGTTCTTTTTTTAGGGTGTGATTAATATTTTCTCATCTTGATAATTAAATGAAAATACAAAACTAAAAATTCCCAACATTCCTCCGTTCTCTGCATTGTAATTCACCCCCTCCTTCAAAAGTTGTGTGGTACTATTTCAAGTGTGTGGTTGCAATTAAGTACAATTATGAATCTTATTAAAATGTTTCAAAGCTCATTATGAACATAAATATGTTTGGGTAAATACAAGCATGTGTGCGTGTATGAAATTATTATTAAAAAAAATTTATATTGCAAGAGTATGAGTTTGTATTTGTTTTTATTCACCCCCACAACCCAGCGGTAAATATTGAAAGGACCGCAAGTGGCAGGCCTTTTTGAAGGCCTCTATACTCCTTTCTAAAAGATTCGCTTTGCATGATATCCTGTCTTCAGAAGTATGACTTCTAGAAGGCATACACTTCTTTTTAAAAGACCTTCTGAAATATTCAGTACACATTCGCCACTCCCTTCTTTGAGAAGGGAGAACGGAAGGTGTTCAGTTTTATTTACTTTTTTTTTTGTGACCTTCCTTACTCCCTTCTTTGGGAAGGGATCGAAGTTGTTTTTAAAGGAAGTGTGGAAGGCCTTGCGCCCAATGACAACCTGTGTAAAAAATAAATAAGTATGGAATGCGGCGAGAAGGGCTTCTGACTGCTTGTGACTGCTAAATAAGGCCTTCTATTAGGCCTCTTTACTCATTCTAGTTACCGCTGGGAAATAGTGATAATTTCAATAGCACCAAAATTATTTTATACTTACAACTGCTATTAAATACTATCTTAACAAGTAAGAGTGCTACATTCGGCTGCGCCGACTCTTAAATACTCTCCAGCGAAAGTAGGAATATTTCAGGAGTCGGATTTTTTAAAGATCTGTAAATTATTAACCAATTTTTATAAAAACTGACCTCACTTTATTAAAAATTATGGCTGGTTTAAGTCTATAATAAATTATAGACCGATCATCAGATGCTTTTATTTCTAGTCATATACAATTTAAATTGACATAATTGATTAAAATACCAGTTTTAGCCGTATTAAAGGGATTTTCAGCAGGGGATTTTCGGCAGAGTGGACAAAATTTCAATACAGTAGCGTCATTTTTTTTTTTTTCTTTTATGAGTTTGAAAGTGGAATGCCAATTATTACAAAATTGCATTGTGTTATTTCTAGCCATATAAGGCTGAAATGGACCACATTTTTATCATAATATCTAAAGATGCTACGGCTGAAGACGTATTTAACCCTCATACGTTCCTGGAAATAACTTGCAGGAAAGGTCTTTTTCGGGTGAAAAATCACCCATACTGATTATTTAATAAAAATATACAGGGGTTTTTCCTCCATTGAGAAGGTGCTTTTATTTTATTTTTTAGACAAAATAATCTTTAATAAAAAACAACCCAGTAAAAAATGGAGCTTCCAACGAAGCAGGTTTGTAAGGGAGAAACATAAGAGTTGCGCTTACCATTGCGCATACGGAAGACATGAATTTTATATGGCGAGTTCCCACTTTGAAGCAATACATTTTTGACAAATGAAGCGCATTATTCAGCTCATACAAAAATTGTTGGATGTAACGATCAGCTTTACACACTGAATGTTTTGATACAGTTATTTTTTAGTATTCTCCCAAACCTGCTTCGTAGTAAGGGAATGCCGTAGCACTTGAAATGTAATTTTTTTTTTATAAAAGTTGTTGAGAGTTTTTTCACTTACTTTACTGCATTTCTGTATGTCTTATTGCGTAGCGCATAATTGTGCGCTTATTTTGTTAAATGTACCATTAGTGCTTCGCAAAATGATAAAATTTTTTATTGGGAAGTTAGAGTGCTATATTCGGCTGTGCCGAATCTTTGATACGCTCCACCGACAGTTCGAATGTTTTGGGAGTAATATTTGTATGATGTCTATTTATTGTTCTTATCTTTATGAAAACAGACATCTGCATTAAAATGGGTAGCGGCTTGGACCTATATAAAATTCTTTACCGACAATCAGAAAGTTTAATGCTTTTTTTAAGCAATTTTAAATAGCTTTAGTTTGATTTGTAACAGTTTAAGCTTGGAAGCTTGGAGCCATGGTAAACTATGAACCAATCATCCCAAAATTCTGCAGATAGATTTCTGGTATTAAAAAACATAAATTTCAATACAGCGGAGCAATTAGTTTTAGAATTTCAGAAGGCTGCTAAAATGGGATCTAAGGTTTATTATGGACCTGTTTGTGTGTAGAAGTGTAGAAGGAGCTCTGGATGAGAATTTGTTAATTAGTCTCTGAGCCGATCTGAGCCAAGAATTTGCCAAAAGCCCAATAGGAAATATTTGCAAGAATGAAAATAGAAATTGGAAATAAAACAAGTAGCTATTAGGATTTTGGATAAATAAATTAAATTTATTAATTAGTTTTCTGTGGGGTTTACCTTTCGCTACAGCAGCTAGAAAAACAAGAAGGTAAACTTGTTAAGGAAAAACGGAAACAGCATTTTTGACATTAAGGTCAAGTTGACGGACGATTTAGGCATTATGCGCAAGTGAGAAAGAATGAATATTTGTAGCATTCAGCCTTTATATACGTTAATTACCAAGGGGAAAAACTTTGTACAAACACTTTTAATGTCGACAATCAGAGGTGGGATTGTGGCATTAACAGGACCGTATATCACAAAATTGCATAAAATTTAAAAAACTATATCGCAATAACTATATCTGCTACGGTTTTAGGCGTATTTAATTATTTTACCAGAGTGGGCTTTATATGGGGCCTAGGGTAAATTATGGGCCGATCTTCACGAAATTTCACAGTGTCATTTCTTTTTCTAAAAAAATGTGATGTACCATATTTTGATATGATATCATTATTTCTTACGGTTTTAGGCGTACTTAACTGTTTTCCGGGAGTAGGGTTTATATAAGGCCTAGGGTAAATTTTAGACCGCTCTTCACGAAACTTTACAGTGTAATTTCTAGTCCTATTAAACTGTGATGTACCAAATTTTGGTATAATAGCATTATTTTTTACTGTTTTAGGCATACTAAACTGTTTTCAGGAAGTAGGGTTTATATGGGGCCTAGGGTAAATTTTAGGCCGATCTTCACGAAATTTGACAGAGTCATTTCAAGTCCTAGAAAACTGTGACGTGCCAAAATTTGTTATGATAGCATTGTTAATTAGGGTTTTAGGCGTTCTATACGGTATTCCGGGAGTGAGGCTTATATGGGGCCTAGGGTCAATTATAAGCTTACGGCGTCATTTTCAGTCGAATAAGACGAATTTTTGCAAAATCTTATATCATTCTGTGCATTTTTCCACCATTTATGTTAGTTTTTGTAACAAAATTAGGTGATGGTTCCATATTTTGATTCATAACTCGTATCCTACTGAACCGATTTTGTTGGATTTCAATCCCAAACTGTTTAGGATAACTACTAGCAATTTGACACCAAGCTTGTTTATTTCTTTTGAGTTTTTCGAAAGTGAGCGTGTTTTCAACAGACGGACAGATGGACTTAAAATTACTCAAGGACCCAGAATATATATACTTTATGGGGTCTGAGATGAATAATACAAAAGTTTCACACAATATGACAATCTTAGTATACCCTCTTCACAACTAATTGTGGTGGAGGGTATAAAAATAAAATCAATCCATCTGTAATCAAATCTATCCGAAGCGGTGTTAATCGTACGGAGAGTACTGATTTTCTTGAATAAAGTATAGAAAGATTGATTCAAGTACGGATTTTCAATTGCAATATACATAACTTAAACATATTTAATCCCGAATTCGTATTTAAAATAATCCGAAAATGAGATTGTTTTAAGCAAAACTAAGATTGAATCAATATGCGCTTGATTCAAGTATTATAAAGTTGATTCAATGCCGAATTCGTACTTGAAATAACCAAAAAGTGAAATTAGAAGGATATTTTTTTATGATTGATTTACTTACACTTTTTACACCTTACAGAATCTTAGTTATAAAACACCATCATCATTCATCATCATTTTTTTTAATTTAGTTTAAGAATTTTGTAATGGGTGATTTTTTAGCTATTATCTTTTTGGCAGCACTGGTTTAAACATCTTCAGTTTGGTCTATAATTTAACCATGAATCGTCTTACAAACGAACAACGCTTGGAAATTATTGACTTTTATTATCAAAATGCGTGCTCTGTTCAGAAAGTTCATTGCGCGCTTCTTCCGTTTTATGGTCAGTTTAATCGGGAGCGGTCAATTGGCCGCCTAGATCGTGCGATTTAAAGCCTTTAGACTATTTTTTGTAGGGCTATGTTAAAGCTGTTAAAGCACACATGCCCGCTTCAATTGACGCATTGGAAGACAACATTGAAGCATTTATTCATTGGACTAAGCGGATGGACCATTTGAGGCGCAGTCACAATTTGCATGAAATAATCTTCAAACATTAAATTATATGGACCGTACTATCGATTCAAATAAAGATTTCATGCATCTTTCCTATAGCTCTTAAAAAATCACCCGATACTTATTTTAAGAAACTCCGGGATTGATTTTGGAAATTTAGCCAATTTAGAATTGTTTTAAGAATGTTTTAGTGTTATTCGTACTTGAACTTTTGAGTACGACTCGTACTTAAAGTAAGTATAAACCACTTAATTTATCCCGTGTTTTTCTTTCTTGTAATACTGTTTTTCTAAATGGGTAAAATTTCCCCCGAGGGACTTTTTCGTAGTTCTTTAAATATTTTTGTATATAATACAAAAAGAAAACTTACTGTTATTACTGCAAAATTTTAATTTAGAACAAATTAGATAAAAGTCTAATTAAGATCCAGCAAAATGTTTAAGTGATATTAAATTTCGAAACATAGAATGGGTGAAATTTCATCTGAAAGCCGTATTAGATGATTTCCAAGTGTTTGCTTTTTATGGGCCTATCATTACAAAATTTAGTTGTGTGTTTTCTAGTCTTGAAACTATGACAGACCAAATTTTGTTATAATGGCATAATTGGCTACGGTTTAAGGCGTACAAAACTGTCATCCGAGAGTTTGCTTTATATGGGGCCTATGGCAAATTATAGACCGATCTTTTATTTAGCAGTATGATTACTAGTCGCATAAGACAAATTTGTGCAAAATCTGATAACATTCCGTGCATTATTTATATTAGTTATTGTAACAAAGTTATCAATTTTTAGGGTGGTGGTTCCATATTTTGATTCTTATCCTACAGAACCGATTATGCTGGATTTCAATCACAAACTGCTTAGACCCCTTTCACACTCGGCAAGTTAATGCGCAAGTTACTTACCGACAACAACAAAGTCTGTTCAAAATTTTTTTTCCTTACCCCGACCTTACCGCTGATGTCTACAAACTAAGAGTTGCGAGTGTGAAAGGGGTCTCAGGATAACTAGAAGCAATTTGACACCAACAGTGTTCTTTTGTTTTGAGTTTTTCGTGTTTTCAATAGACGGATAGACAAACGGACATGGCTAAATCGACTTAGAATTACCCAAGGACCCAGAATATATATTCTTAATGGGGTCTTAGATAAATTTTAAAAAGTTTCAGACGGAATTACAAACTTAATAAACCCTTTTCACAACCAGTTAGTTGTGCAGGGTATAAAAATAACAACAGTTGTGAGAACAAAATTAGAACTATAATGTAGAAAAGGGGACAAGCAAAGTGAACGATAATAAAATTGTCTTAAACTATTCCAAGATTTTTATTTAAGCAAAAATTTCATAATTTTCAATTATGCTTCTTAAGCACTCTCAACTGTTTGATTTGTATTCATCGACTGTTTACTTTGTATGATGAAGTTAATGATGATGAAAATATAAATGAAACTTAAGTGACTCACATACACACCCTTATTCTCTAATTTATACAGTACTTATTCCCACTATCTTTGAAGAAGATTCCATCTGCTAAGTATTTCCCTTCCCTAAAATCTAATTTGTTAGTTTCATTAAAGATGAAGTACATTATTTAATATGAAAAATCCATTATCATAACAATTCAACTACAATTATTACTAAAATTTCTCTCCAGGCGTTAAACAAACAACATCGAAAATATGTTACATTTTATTTTATATAAATGTGAGTGTAAATTTACTTCTTAGATACATTTGGAGATACATAGATAATTTAAATTCGTCTAAACAAATTAGACATTTAAAAGATTTAATCAAATGATTTTCTTGACAACCTGTAAACCCCTTCACTTTGCATTGAGAAATTGTTCATTTTTCAAAATGAGGTGAACAATGTTTTAGAACACAAGAGGTTTAAACATTTTCGTTATTGAAGAAGATTAAAAACCTTTAAATCATTTAAAAGCTAGTAAAAGAAAAGATTTCCTTGTATTTTTAGGCTAAAACGAAATAATTTTAAATGGCTTCGATAAACATAAACAATCAAAACAAAGAGAAATTAGGCACACCAACTTCATACACCCCGTAGGTGTTTTGACTCTCGTCATTTATGAGGGACGCCAAGGAAATACAATACTCGGGATGGATGAAAAAGTAGCATCTGTTCAATGTGGTAGGTGTGGCTGTCTATCTTGAAGCAAGCGGCTCTCTACAAAAATGTGTTTTTTTTAATCCTGACTGCAGTTCTTATATCAGAATCGTGTGCAGAAGTCTAATCAGCTGATAATTTTAAACTATATTTAAAATTTTGCGAAATGAGAGATACAGCCATATTTTTTTTTCGCAAATGAGAGATAAAGCCATATTTTTTCAGAATATTGTTATGCATGGCGTAAACATTCTGTAAAAGGGAAAATCCTTAGTTATCATCAGGCGCGGATTCAGGGGGGGTGAAATAAGGAAATTTCCCCCCCGTAAATTATAAAAATATGTTTTGTTAATTTGGATAATACAAGAATTCCCAATAATAATTTTTTTTTTTAATGTACAAAATTTTTGGAAATCCCAGCAAGGTTTTTTTTATAATCTCTGACGAAATTTTCAATAAGTATTTAAATCTTAATCCTAATAGTTATTTATTAGATATTTCCAATGAGACATCTAGTTTACCGTATTCAATAACTTATTATTCTACATTCAATCCCAGCAGGTGCCATCTATATCCAAAGACTAAACGTTTTACTTGATAATGCGTGTGGTTGAATTATTAAAAAGTTTTAGTACTTGCAATATTTTATTTATATATATATGTGTTATATGAATAAAAATTCTATTCGATAATTTTTGACGAAAACTCGGATTTGTCGTGGAAAAGCCAGATTTCCTTATCTTTAAGATATTTCAACATACAACAAAAAGTTTTTAGGGAAGAATTTATTTGCTTTGAAGAGTCTTCAAAAGATATTGATGACGTTGATGCGTCAATTGATGCGAAGGCACTATCATCAATAGTTGTTAAAGGTTTGACAAATTGTGGTCTTGACCTAAAAAATTGTGTAGGAGATGCAACAGATGGGTGTCCTCTGATGTCAGCAGAAAATGGAGCTGTTCAAAATTTCTGGAAAAGCGACAAATGCGAAACAAACGCCTTACTATTCCCATAAATCGAACAACTCAATTTCATTAATACAAAAAGTTGTATCACTTGTTAAAGAAACGACAAAATTTTTTAAATATAGTCATCCCAAGCGAAAACAAAAATATCTGAGTGGAAAGGGAGTATCTCAACCTTTATATTAAGGAACTCTATTAGTACTTTTGAATTTATTTGCGAAATATACATATTAAGTGTGATACTTATTGTAACACAGCCACTTAGTATCATTTAACAAAAGCAAGATATAGATCTTCAAAACGGATGAAGCCTTATCAAAATTTAAATCATGTGCCTTGAAGAGAAAAGAAATAAAGCCGAACTTATTTGCGTTCAAATCGAGGTTCCAATCGAAAAGACAATATTTGAACGAAATAATCACATCCCAAATGTTAAAGATTACTACCGAGTTGTAGTTACATTAATCTTATTGAATTTATTTTAGAAGATCTCAAAACACTTTTCCCAATAGATATCCTAAATGTATTGAACATACCTAAACTTCTACCTCAAAGTGTAATCAAGTCATGTACATATGTACAAACTTTTAAAACCACAACTAGCGGATGATCTGATTATATTTGATAAACGAGATAAACACCTACTAACATCTAAACTTGAGCCTGATCTATCAGATAACGTTGTTGATGCTTTAATGAACTGTGATGAAGATATCTACCCATATCTTAGAAAAATATTTAAAATTTTCGTTTCAATGCTCGTCAGTAAAGCTACGAGCGGGTCATTTCCTACCATTCGTCGAATTAAAACATGGCTCAGAGCAACAATGACAGAAGATAGACTGTACTGTCTAAATTTGCCTCACAAGGAAATCATAAATTGCTTATTTAAAAAGATTAATGTATATTGAACTGATCTTATATTTTATTTAACCTTTTTGTTGAGTTTTTTTACTTAGGGTAGCGACTTTTTTTGGACAAAATTTCTACATCCCACTAGCGATGGGCAATTTAGTATTGATAATGAAAATAATTTTTTTAGGCCATTTTGGCCTATCTTGCAATTTCTAAAGCTCCTCAAAAAAATTTCTTTTTTTTAATTTCCATACACATTATATATGGTACATTTATTGTTTATATAGAGTGCCCCGGCAGCCTAGATGCTAATGGTTATCAACGCCGGGGTTGCGGGTTCGATTCCTTCCAGAGACTCTGGTTTCATTCCTTCAGACAAGCGCAGAGCTTCGCAGGGTTTAACTTAGGGAATTAAAAAAAAAAAAAAAAAAAAAATAATATATTTTAGCCCCCATATTCATAAATGATTATAAAATTTAATAAACGTTTATTAAGGAAAATTTTCATAGAAAATTTGGTTTTCAAGCTTTTTTTAAATTTAATATATTTTTATGAATACAGGCATAAATACATAACAAAAATAACAACATCATCAATCACTACATCTATCATTTGCCATTAAAATTTAGTTTATTAAAAAAACCGCGAAATAGAGTCTCGATTTTTTTTGCGCTCTTCCGTACAAATGGTAAGATCTTGTTATATTCATGAAATTATTAGAAAATACCTAAAATTTTGTAATTAAATGTTAATTTTGTATAGTAAGGAGAAAAATTTAAATTCAAAACTTTATCGCGTTTGGTGCGAAAACTTTTTTCACGATCGCGAAAAAGTAATACATCATTTCTTAATATTTTTTCACGGTCTATTCGGCTATGCGATGAAGAATTTCATATTCGCAAAAATTGCAAAAAGTACTCACCATAATACACATATTGTTTTTAATAAACTTTGAAAAACAAATTTTTTACTTTTTTGTATCATACAAAATTTCCCCCCCCCCCCCCCTAAGGCTCAAGCTGGATCCGCGCCTGGTTATCATTGAAAAACATTTTTTTATACTTGTGACGCACGAAGGAAAACTTTATTCAGCGAAGCCACCTGCCGCGTCCTACTGGAGGGAAAAAACTTTAGTATGCAAAGCCAGATTTCAATACATAACTTAAGTGTCTCCGGAACTGAAATGAGAGATAAAGTCATTTTCTAATATTACTAATGTGAGCTAAGGCCATAATGGCTTTATCTCCCATTCAAATGAAAAAAAGGCTTTATCTCCCTATTGAATGATAGATAAAGCCACCATGGCTCACATGGTAGTAAAGCACCCCCCCCCCCCCGCCCCCTTTTCAAACCTCTAAGTCGCTACAAATTTTCCATTGATGCTCGTTGTATTTGATCTTAGTCAAAATATTCTTCCTTCGATTGTAAAGCCTGATCCACGAGAATGGATGGCTTTACTTTCTATTGTGTATCAGACCAGCCTTGAGGCTGTATTTGAACCCATTTATGAGCAAACGCCATTCATTTACGTCGTACGGTGTATTTATTGCATTAAATAAACCGTTGATGTCATCGCAGATTTTTTTTATATTTTAACATCAGCAGCGTTGCCTGATTTTAAGCAACTTAACTTGGTTGCTTTCCATAAAATGCCCATTAGAGTCTGTTTTATCAAAAAATACACTGCGTTATTATATCGTTTTTTTTTTTCTGCTTAGAAGTTGTAATTGGTAGACAATACAAACCTTTTCGTTTAATTTTGCTTAATTAATTTAGATTTCTGTCATATTCAACTATTTCCGTCCGCCAAAGGGCTACTCGGCACAAAAATGCATAGAAGATGAACTTTAATTTAAGCTGCCGTTAAGTAAAAAGTTGAAATTTGTACTTCTTTTAGAATTAAACTGTACATTTTACAGTTTAATTAAAATTTTCCTTAACAGGCTTTGTGACTGAATTAACACCAAATAATTTGATGAATTTCAAAAGTGTTGGAAATGAATTTTAAAGATACAAATATGAATTTATCCACAGTATGAATATTTTACATTTAATTGCTTTCCTTTCTATTTTTTTTTAGAAACACAACCACACTTGTTTTACATTAATTTAAAAATGTTTTTAATAAACTCAGCTACAAAAATAATAAAAAAAAAAATTCAATATTGTTGATAAAGAAATGGAAGCGTTTTTCTGCTCTTAATAAACGAAAACACTTGATAAGATCGTCGTCAAAGCTTTGTTTTTTATGCCGAAGAAAAAATTAAAAAAAAAAACTAAAAACAACAACACCATGCCGCCATTCTCTCTATCTATCTGTCTGTCTATCCATGCACTATACATCCATCCATCTATTCAATTTGGGTTAATGCGTTTCTAACAATTAAGTTCTGTTTGTAGCACTTAATGACGCTTCTTTTGTTGTTGTTGTTGTCTTAAGTCAAAGAATCACGATAATGACGTCGAAGACGTCAATGACTAAGTTCAATTTCATATTTGTTACTTTTTCTAAATTAAGGTTGAGTACTTTAAATGTGTTGCAAATCAAGAAGGTCTTTGTTAGCTTTTATCTTTCTAATAATTTTGTTTTTGAAGTGTAAAAAAGTAATAAAAGTTCTAATTTGTTATAAATTGACCTCATTATTTTCTCAAATGGTAAATAGAATCATTATCAAACGGTAAATATAATCATAATAAGATACTTAATTTTAATAAATTTTAAACTAAATCCCTTTTAGCAACTTTTTGTCACTTTAGTTAAGAGTAGTGGTGGACGATATACAACGATGTTTTAAAAACCCTCGATGTAAGGTACCGATGCAACGAAACAATACTATGTTTTTTTAATTCACCAACATCGAATAAACATCGATGTTTTTTATTTGATGCATCGGAGCGAAGTCTGTTGTATAAATTTCAATATTTCTTTAGTTTTTGTTTTGCCAGAGATATTAAAAAGTATGGGTTCTATAGAACATGTAACCCATATTGCTATTGCTAACATTTTAAACCCTGCAATATGTTTTTTGATCTTACCATGAATGTTTTGCATTCGTTTTATTTTTAAGAGTAACCCATCATGCCAACCTTTGTCGAATGCTTGGAAAATGTCTATAAACAGTGCTGAGCTAAATTTTTTCTCTCAAACACTGATCTAATTTGGGTAACAATTCTATGCACTTGTTCGATTGTACCATGCCTTGCTCTGAATCCGAACTGATGATCCGGAATGATTTCGCGTTCATTTAGATATACTTAAAAGGAATATTTTTTGAATAGCTTTGATAAGTATGATAAGAAGTATTGGAAAATAGAAAAACTCATCATATAAATATAACAAGAATCGTGTTTCAATAGTTTTTTTTTCTGTTAGGACCAGCACTCAGGGGATGACCCCTAATAATGCATTGCATTGTGTTGGAACTAGGAAAATAGGTTGTTGGAAGGAGGGTAGAGGGAGTAGTGTTTGTGAACATTCGATTAATCATGTTGTAAGTGAGAGGGAAGACATCTGCAGGAAGGTTATTCCACATACGAACTGTCCGGGAAAAAAACGAATTCTCCCTGTAATGCGTTGTACGATTCAACTGCCAAACGACCACATAAGGATGGACTCTTGATGAAAAACGTGTATTACGAGCAAACGTACGGGTTTCGGGAACCAGATCCCTAATTTCGTCAGAGCACATCCCATTGTAGTAACGATAAAACAGGCAAATACAACCCACATTGCGACGGTGCTCAAGGGAGTCAATAGAATTGGATACCCTACTGTCACCAATGAGAACCTTCGCCCTCTCCTGCACGCGGTCGAGAAGCTCCAAAATAGACTTTGAAGCACCAGCCCACACATGAGAGTTGTATTCCATACGCGGTTGGATATACGTGGTATAAATAGTAAGGAGATCAGATGGAGTGCAGTATATCTAACACCGTCTTAGAAAACCGAGGCACTTGAATGCTTCTTTCGACACCTTGAATATATGTTCTGTCCATCGGACATCACATTGTATCCTCATACCCAGAACATCAAGAGACTCTGATTCCTCAAAAATTATACCACCCATATATACAGATGAGGCACCTTCATTTGTCGCGCATTTATGCGTCAGAACGGAACATTGTGGTTTTCGGGCATTAAAATCGACCCTATTCGCATGAACCTATTCCGAGATTATGTAAGGGTCTCGGCGAAGCGTATCATTCATATTCTGCCTCATAGCACTGACATCGGATACGCTTGGTCTGCATTCGAATGAGTACGAGTGGCAAAGGTTGCTGTCAACTGCAAAAGAGTAGATAGGGTTGGAAGTTTGACAAAGGAGATCATTTAGAAAGATAAGAAATAGCGTATGAGAAAGAACGGAGCCTTGCGGCACCCCTGAATGAATCTTGAACTCGTTTGACGAAACCCCATCTATAACAACCAGCGTTACCGTTCAATATTTTCAAAAAGGGGCAGAAAAAGAGAATTCTGAGAAAAAAAGGGACAACTTTAAAAACAGGAACATTTTCAAAAAAAAAAAATGAACTTGATATTTTTAAAGAAATACATTACATATAATTCAAATTGTTGGGGAAAAACACATACATATGTACATTAGGGTGACCGTTAAAATCAAAAGTTGGATTCATTTAGGTCTCACTCGCCAATTTGGTGGGTATTGATAAAAAACAACTCCAAAAAATTTTTAGGACGATCGGCGAAGGCTAAGCCGTCCCTCAAGCCCGCCAAATTTTGAGAAAAATCGTTAAGTCCGACTTGTATGACTTATATTAAGGAATATATTATTTTTACATAAAAATCGTTTTCTAAGAAGTTGTTGTTAGTAAAGTTTCCAACAACTTTTGCCTTAACAAGTTTTCTCTAAAACTCATATTGAACAAAACCTAATTAAAATAAAATGTAAACAGCAGCATTGAAGCGAATTTTTTCTTTAGAACTGTTTTTTCTTACACACGTCAATTCAGCTTTAATATTTCTGTTTAAGTGCGTTTGCTTAAAAAAAAATAGTCAAACGCATATCATTTGTTTCTAACGTACCACGGTTGATAAAGTTGGTGCAATTGTACTTTTTTGATACAATTCAAACCCAAAAAGTACGATGGTACCCCCGTGACTCATTTGGTTCTATTTCCAAATTGTTCAAACCTAAATATTTATAATTGATATAAAATGGCAACTCGTATTTACTGTCCAATGAATATAAACGGGTTTCAGTGTTTGTTGCAAATGGTTTTGCCAAAAAGCAAATGCAAAATTACGCAGCGTTTTTATAAAATCTTAAGGAAACTCTGTGTATTTTGTTGTTGGATTTAACAAAACAGCTATGATATTTTGCATTTGCTCTTTGCAAGACCATTTGCACCAAACACTAAACTTCGCTATTTTGAATAGATTTTTGCACTTGATCATTGGACGATTGCATATGCCACATTCTAAATCAAGTATCAGCGGCAGCATATAAGCCTTCATGCCAAAATATTATAAAAACAAAGGAACGAAATAGACCGTATGTAACAATGGTTTCAAGTGTAACCGAAACAAAAGTCTTTTTCTTTTATAAAAAAAATTTTTTTATTACTATTGGGGTCGAAAAAGTACGATTTTAGAAGTTCGTAAGTACGATATTGGTTTTCTCATTTATCATCCCTGTAACATACCTGCACGATTTCTTTATTCTTTAAGGGGGCTCTCATATAAAATTGTCAACACAGACTAGAAAGTTATTGAAGAAAAAGCCCCAGAACTGCCAAGGAATCGCCCCAAGAGTTACATGTAATCATACCTGAATACCCTTAAGTTACATGTAATCATACCTTAATACCCTTAATACTACTTTCCTATTTATTTCTTCTTTTATAATTTAACTTCACTTTAATTTACTTTCTTGAACTTTCCTTTAATTTATTAATTATCAAATATTTTCTTTTACTTATTTTTCTTGTTGTTAATATTAATATTGGGTAGTATTTAACAGTTATATAAAATGAGTATAAATATGTAAACCAATGTAGATTTAAGGTTACTTATTATTTAGTCATTAAAATGTAAAGCCATTGAATAATTAATAAAAAAAATTGTTTTATTGAAAAAAATATTGTTTGGCCTTTTTTTAAATAACTTACTCAAGGGGGATTAAATATATGACGGACCTTCATTAGTTTTTTGTGCTTAACTTTTTCTTAAAACATACTTGCCTTATATCTCCACCCTTTAGTAGGGCTCTCATACAAATATGCCGGTTTAATATAATTCTAAAATTTGGCCACTGCAGCGCCAAGATTACCCTTATTTGGGTCAAATGTATGACCAACCTCACATAATTTGTTTTATCCCCATTGCCAAAAAAAATTTGGTTTCTAAAACGACTACGCATATTAGAAAAACCTACAATAATATTTAAAGGTAATATTATTGTGGAATTTCGTTTTTTAGTTTATTTTATAAACTAACCTGAGTTACGCTGTGCAACTTCCTCCGTTTTCGAAATTTTGAAATCAAGAGCTAACCTAAAAAACGATTAGCACCACTGAATTCAGCGTACCCAAATTAGGGTAAAACGCCAGGTGCCCGGCTGGTCGGTTTTTTTTAAAATAAATAATAAAAATGTTTTTCAACAAAACTAATTCATAGAAAATGCGTTTCTTTAATGAATTAAAAATTAGATTTTTTAGTGGCTTATTCGATATTTTCAGTTTATTTTGTTTAATAAGAGATAAATAAAAACTAGTTAAACAATTTTCTACAAAATTAATATTTTCTAAGTTATTAAACATAAAAGTCAGATTTCATGTAAAATTATAATTTTTCTAAAAATTGTCCTAAAAATTTTTTTAAGTTGTTTTTTTTTATCAATACCCACCAAATTGGCGATTGAAAACGATTTTTATGTAAAAATAATATTTTCCTAAATATAAGTCATACAAGTTGGACTTTACGATTTTTCTCAAACTTTGGCGGGCTTGAGGGACGGCTTAGCCTTCGTCGATCGTCCTTAAAATTTTTTTGAGTTTTTTTTTTATCAATACCCACCGAAAAATAGAAAAAAAATTTGATCCATACAGTTAACGACCACCCTAATGTACTTACATATATACGTACATATGTCGTGAAAATCCATGTCTTGTTTGCAAGTAAACGTTTATGAACTGTTGCATACAATTTTTATTTCAATTATTTATACAAAAACAGTAACTAATTACTTTTAAATAGAATGAGCAGCGTTGTCAGAAGATTAGGAAGGAAAATCTTCATTTAGGAAAAAAAATCTTATTTTGAAGAGAGAAATCTTAAAATTTTTTATAACAAGGGCAAAAAAGTAAAAATGATTAATTTTTTATAGAAACATATGTATGTACTACTTATAATGGAAACTTTTTAAATTGAAATACATAATATTTATAAAAATTAAATTGGTTTTTAGTTACATTTTTTATAAAATTGTTTCTAAAAATACATTTTGAAAAACCAATTAACAACAAGCTAATACAAAACCTTATTGTTTTTAAAATTGACTGTTTAAGAAACTGCGAAAAGTTATTTATTTTGTACAAACAAACTTCAAGTTAAAAATCTTTATTTGTGAAAAAAATCTTTATATCATATTTTGGTCAAAAAATCTCCAAAAATAAGAAAAAAACTTTATTCTGGCAACGCCAAGAACGAGCTTAAAATAGTGTAATAACACTACTTACAAAAAATAGTTCATAATATGATTTGAAACAAAAAAACCTTTACATTTAAATAGATAGACATATCGCACCCGAAATACTTAAGGGTCACAACTCAAAATTTATTTAATTTTCAGGAGAGCCAAAAAACAGTTTATGTAAAAATGGTGCTAATATTTAAAAAAAAAAAAATAGTTCCCTTATGAAAAAAGTCCAGTTTGAAGAAAGTTTTGCTATGCCTTTTTCAATTTTGTAAGTAGCTAGAGATGTGAAGTGAAAATTAGTTTATGAAAAAAGTAATTTTTGAAAAATTTTGAGTTGTGACCCTTTAGTGTTTAGGGTGCGATATGTATATATGTAAGCATATGTACATAAATATTTAAAACTTGAATTATTTGACTTTTTTACCAAAAAAATTAAGTTACGAAAAAACCTCGATACAAACCTTGATACAAATTTTGATC
Organism: Pollenia angustigena; assembly: GCA_930367215.1. NCBI lineage: Eukaryota > Metazoa > Arthropoda > Insecta > Diptera > Polleniidae > Pollenia > Pollenia angustigena. The sequence goes on along the minus strand of OV884057.1, from coordinate 66,959,459 downwards.
TGTTTTCTAAAAGTTTATACTATGTTCACACTTGGGTTCTTAAACGCGTTTAAGCAGCTCGAACGAGATTAAGCTCGAATCACTTCAAAATCGAGATGATTACCCATACATTGAAGTGATTTCATAAGCCACATAGAATCCACTGAACAAACCCCAAACTGAGTGTAATGTAGAATCGCCAACATGATCGTGTGCAACCGGTCACGATTTCTGCTTAATGTTTTTATTTTTTCCCTTGAATAATTCATAAATTTTCACAATTTCGTCATTAAAATGATTAAAATATTCTTCTGATAACTTTATAAGAGCATTTTATCCATTTTTAATACTTATACAGCAAATAAATATAAATTTGTTTGCTGTGTTTTTTTTTTCTTAATCATCTGTCATCTTAATCACCTCAAATGTAGTGTGAACGGTTTTGATTAACTAAATCAACATTTTGCTTAAACGCGTTTAAAAACCCAAATGTTAACATAGCACTAAACTCTTTTACAACATCCTCTAGGTTAGTAATTATGTATATCAATTAAAACGGAATTAATAAATACTGGATGCAAAACCTTTAATGAACTCCGTCTCTTATCGCTAATATTAAAAGGGGCAAAAGGGGCACAAAAAACTACAAAATGATACAAAAAGGGATTTAAAACAAAGGGGCCAAAAAACTGGCACGGCAGTCAAAAAGGGGCAAAAATGCGACTTTAGTCGCATAACGGTAACGCTGATAACAACTCGTACAGTGTATTACCGACACCAAATGCAGCAAGTTTTAGCAAGAGTGCACCATGTCAGACTCTGTCAAACGCCTTGGAAATATCTAAAGCAATTACTACCTTACTTTCGCCAAAATGGTGAATGGAACGGCACCATTTTTCCGATAACAGAGCTAGTAAGTCTCCAGTAGAGCGACCTCTACGAAAGCCATACTGTCGGTCGCTTAGTAGGTAGTTTGACTCTAAATATTTGACAAGATGGTTATTTACCATACTCTCCATAACTTTGCAAAGTGCCGAACAAATTGCAATGGGGCGGTAATTTTCAGGGTTATTAGTGGTTCCTTTTTTAGGAATTGGCGTTACGTTAGCAACTTTCCAGCATACTGGAAATTCCGCGGCACGGTATAAAGTGCTGAAAAGATTTGCTAAGGGACGAGCTAGCGTCGAAGAGCACTGCTTCAAGACCAGTGCAGGTATACCATCCGGCCCAGAAGACTTGTTTATGTCGAGATCCGCAAGAACCCTTTTAACAGCTCGAGCCCGAAAAAATATTCTAGCCATAGTTACGGATACTTTTTCGAGTTCGGGTAGTGGTTGATAGCTAGCTGGTAGGTGAGACTTCTTAGCAAATAATTCGGCAAAACAATAAGCCTTATCAACCGGGACCGTAAATGATCGGCCATCCTTGAAAAGAGTTGGTATTGAAGAGTTAGCATTAACCCTTACTCCTTTAACGATAATAGTATTATATCTATTATGTTACAAAAACAATCGATGTATAGAAAACATCGATGTATTTTGGGAAATATCGATATAACATCAATGCCTGTATGCGATGTATTGCATCGAAAAAAACATGGATGTATTTTTTCAATGTCCATTACCAGTTAAGAGAACGTTTACATTACAATTAAATCTAGTAGATTTCTCAAAATCTAGTGCGTTTACATTGCATTTTTTTGACAGAGATCTTGTTTTCATAATTAAAACAAATGACTAAAAGTTTTTATGTAACATCCTTTGAACACTTGCATAAATTTCGGAGTTACTCATAAAAGATGATTAAAATGTGAAATTACCGTTACTCAAAAATGTCACCGTTTCTGAAAAAACCTGCATCCACAAAGAATGACTGGTTGGTGCGATTTACAGGCTGGTGGCATCATCTGGCCGTACTTCTTCGAAAATGAGGTCGGCCAAGCAGTAACCGTGAATGTTGTTCGCTATCGCGAGATGATTACACACTTCTTGTGGCCAGAAATTGATTATATGGACCTGGACGATATGTGGTTCCAACAGGATGGTGCCACTTGCCACCCAGCCAACGAAACAATGGCTCTTTGCGCGAGAAACTCAATGGCCGTGTTATCTCACGTCGTGGCGATGTTAATTGGCCGCCACGATCCTGTGATTTGAAACCAAACTGGCATTTTATTCCTGTAGAGGGAAGAAGACACCATAGTTGAATCACTAAGTAGTAATGATTTTGAATGGGTTTCGTCAAAATCTAGTCGTGAAGTAGATTTTGTTTTGTTTGGGAAAATCAGAAGAACACGACGCCATGCTACTAAATCTTCTTTGTAATGAATATTAAAGGAGGAATAGGAAGAGATTACAAAACAAATTATTTGTCATAAGCAATTTCTTTTTTTAAGAAGATCATTACGACGGAAGGTAAATATTTATTAGACTGTGATATTAGGAAGATAAACTTATATTTATATCCAAGCCAAGGTATATTTATAGGAGGTAGCCGCGAGATTACAATAATTGTACAATAAAACAAACAACAGGGCTTTTTATTGTTGTTTTGTGATACGAACTGTCAAACAGCAAAGGGGTTGAAAAGAGACAAAAAAGATAAAGACAAAAAACTTATTTACTTGTTTACTATACAACATTTGACAGTTGTATCACAAAACAAGCAAATAAAAAATGTAGTGTCGTAAGACAAAAGTAAATCAAACACGAGCAGCTGCGGATGCTTACTGACTAAAAAACTTTATTTATGTAAGTTCTCAAAGTATAATAATTGAAGTTAAAGAATTACAACAACTATATACATATATACGTTATTAATTTTGTAGCATTGATTTTCTATATGAAGTTAGTCTTCATACATATGTGTAGTATTAGGGTGGCGTGTAAATACCAGTACTCTATAAAAAATAACCAGCTGGCTTTCCGAGACTACCTGCTATAAATATACATTGATCCAAGCATATGGTTGTTTTGGCGATTAAACAGCATGTTGTTAACTTTTTTATCTTTTCGGGTTTCGAAGTTAAACATTTTTCGACCACTGTATTTTTTTGTGTAACACAAAAAATATTGGTGTTTAAGTATAATCTCTCCGTCCGTCCGCAAAGTACGCAAAGTACATGTAGGAATTTTGGCGTTTGTTTTATAAAATTTGGCACATGGGTTTTAATTATCGCCAGGATGAAGCCAGTTAAAAATTGTAAGAATCTGTCCATAAATTCCCATTGCCACTTTACAAGCTTATTTCCGGAAAAGTGCATTCGTGCCCATCTTATTATATTGGTATTCAGATTCAATTTAGTACAAACTTATTTTATTGCAATCTCAATAATCTTAACAAATTCTATTAGAGTCGGTCCATATTTGACTATATATAGCTCCCAGAGAAATACTACTCCCGAACATAAATTATAATGACACTACTTCCTTATAAATATTGAAATACAAATTGGTGGCAATGACATTTAGTCAGTGTTCATACGGCTCATGTCTTATAGACAAGATTTCTACTTTATAGGCGAGAGGGACGAGGGGAAAAGAAACGAGTACACAGATGCATGTACTGTCTTTAAGTTTTGCATTCTTATTCGTTGTTTAATTTTGATTTTGTTATCAATATTAAATAAAACAAAATAAAAAACATATCGTCAACATAACATGATTCATTTGAACGCCAATTCATGTTCAAATAAGAAAAAGGATCAATCTTGTCAATAAAACATGAGCCGTATGAACTCAGACTTACGAAATTCAATTTGTGAAAAATGTTGAGCAACATTTTTTATTTTACACGAACATTTTGACATGTATCAGTGCTACCTATCCTGCCAGTTTGTACAATTTGACGTTTTTATTCATATAAAGTATGCGACATTGTTTTGCGTATGTATTTTACTAAAATTTATTTTTTTTTTATAAAAAAGAAAGTAAATATGGATAAAAAACTTTTACCGGTTGTGTTATATTAATTTTTTATTTCTTTTTAAATTATCAGTTCATATTTTTTTGTTTTTGCTCAAGAGTCCACGTGAAATAAATGCAGCTTACATTATTTCGCAGTTGTAAAAAAATGTTGCCAGAAACATTTCGGAACTATTTCACAAAATGAACAGAGTACAACTCTGTCAACATTATTTCATAGATATTCCGCACAAGTTTTTTTCATATGCGTTTTGACAGCATTTCACGTGAAATGTTGAACAGAGTACCAGGCTTATCATGGCAAAATCTGTGCTGTGCCCATGTTCTGCAACTCTCGCGTCGATAATCTTTTCGATTGAAATGTGTGAAATGAAACAAAAATGCCATATATTGAAACAAACAGCTGTTTTTCTCACTAAACTGTGTCTGTAACTTTTTTGGCGAGTAATAGCTGTCACGTATGGAAATTACTCGCCAATTTACAGAAAAAGTGTGTCTGTAACATTTTTGTGAGAAAAGTACCCGCTTTGAACTGTCAAATAAACTCATGAAAAAAATGGGGCGAGAAACAATTTTAACACTAAAAACTATTAAAAATGCAAAATGCATAGAATAATAATAATAATATATTGTTCTTGGCATATTTTTTTATTGTTCAATTATTTTGTTTTTAACATTTTTATAAAATACATGAATTTTTTCAAAGCTCATTTGCAAACAACAAATATTAAAGTCGCACTTTACATTATTTGGTATAGCCGACGGTTGTTTTTTCGACGCCGTCGTTAATATTGTTTCAATTTTAGTAAGTTTTGATCGCCGTCAACGATATGTGTGACTGGCGCTCTCAACGTCTGCAATTTCACATCGGCTTTGAGTGTAATATTATGACATTTATAACGTAACGACGCACAGAGGAGTATTTGGCCTGAAAAGCTGGCCAAAAAGGCAAAACTGAATTTTAAGAAATCTTAAGAACTAAGTACGCAGCACGACAGACAACAATATTTTACATTATATTGTATGTATATTGACTTTTAGTTGCGATTTGTAGCTCTGAGACCCTGCTAAAGTCAGGAAAGTGAAGAAAATTATATGAAATTTAAATGTTTTTTTTCGGTTTCTGGATGTTTATATGATATTTTTTTGCGGTTAAAAGAAAAAAGGTTTAACAAAAATATTTTTTTTCGCTGAAAGGTTTGATCAAAAGTTATTTAAAACAGCAAAAAAAATTTAAAATATGTTGAATATTCATGTTGAAACACAGGGCTGTCAGACTTGGGGATTTATCCCCAAAGTTGGGGGTTTTATGCGAGCAAAAAGGACAAAGAAAGTCATTTGGGGATTGGGGATTTTTTTGGGGATTTAAAAAAAAAATTCGGGGATTTTTTGGGGATTTTACACTCTTTTAATATATTTTCCCTTTCATTATTTATGCTTATTTTTCTTTGTCTCGTATTAAAAATATGAAAAAAGTAGCAAAACTTATATCTAAGTGCTGGTTCACACAGGTCAAGTTTGACTCTTCAAGTCTTGAGCTTTTAGGAGAGAGGGGTAAAGAGAATGGAAAGGGGTACATACTTGACCGTACCAGTCAGTTTTGTATTTTTCTTTTCTTTTTTCATCCGTAATATAATAAAAAGCTACAAAGTTGAAGGAAAAAAAACAAAAATTAATTTTGTGCATGAACGTGAACGCAAGTTCAAAAGAAAATTTAAATAAAACTGTTCAAGTAAACTTGACCTGTGTGAACCAGCACTTACTCTTATCAACAACTTATACGGTGTAAAAGGTCCTTATTAAGATTATCATTTTAGTTAAGAGGTAGTTTTAAAGGTACTTTATAAATTTATGTTATTTTTCCTTCAGGGTACAAACAAAATAAAATAATTTTTTTTTACAAAAAATTTTTATTTGGGGATCTTTGGGGATTTCTAATTAAAATTTTTCTTACTAATTTTACTTTTTAAAAAAAAAAAAATTTAAAATTTGGTCGGAAAAAAAACAAACAGAAAATATTTACTTATTAAGGTTTTTTTTCTTAATTTGGGGATTTTTGGGGATATTTTTTTAATTTTTTGGGGACAAGGAAAAAAAGTACCTGGCAGCCCTGTTGAAACAATTCGTTCAAAAGCTAAAAAAAAACAAATTATACACTTTTTTTTTGCAAAAAAAGGAAATTATGTTTGATACCACAATAAAATTTGGAATCTCTAATTTTAGAAACCAAAAAAAAAAAAAGTGTGCGCAAGTTTGCGCCATTATTTTTGACGATTTTTTTAAATTTTCACATTTCTTCTATTTTGCTCTTACACCTTTATATCGTCATAAACTTTTATGTATTTTGAATTATTGATTTCAACTGTTATTCATGTTTAACACTTCACAATATTAATACCTGCCTTTATAAATTGCAAAAATTCTTAAATATCCAAAATAGTTTTAAGGGAATGTCCCACACATCCCCATAAAAGATATTTTTATATACCTGCTCTAAAAAACAAAAATAAGTTTACAAAAAATAAATATAGGTACATAAAAAATACATGGGCACCCAGGTATCAGGCTACCATCCAATTAAGGCATAAAAGCATGCGCTTGAAAATACTTATAAAGGGTTATTGCACCCATTTTTTTTATCAAAACCGTTTTGTAACTTCGAGAGTCAACATGGAACAAGTCTACACAAGATTACAGCTATTCCAAATAGTGAAAAAATCTAATGCTGGAACCATGGACGAGAAATTGGATTTTTTGGTCAGAAAATTGAGCGAAATTTCAAAATGTCAAGGGGATGGGGACATATTAGCACTGAAGCAGTGTTTGAAAAATTTCAAAAGATATTGGTTTTCGGCACAACGAAAAGAGGACCGCTTTTTAAGCACAAACGCTAAATGGCTGGAAGGAACTGTAACAATACCAGTATTTGGCAGTTCGTTTTCAGGGCGACCACTAAAAGAATTTAATCAAGCTAGTGATAGAACAAAGCGGAGAAAAACTGAAGAAGTTCGTCACCAATTAACAACAGAGGAGATCACATTTGCTGCATCCATGAGTCAAAGAGCAGCGGGACATAATGATGCGGCTAAATTAATAATGGATATAACGAGATCCCCAAGAAAAGCAAGAATTTGCAAGCGATCATTAACAACTTCTGAAGTCAACCCTGTGAATAAACTTTCAGCGGAAGGAGCTTTAGCACTCTTTGTAAATGCAGTGCTCACGAAAAAGCAATATAAAATTTTATACAATGCCAATAAAAATGTGTATCCATGTTACTCGTTACTAAAAAAATGCAAAAAAAAATTGTTATCCCAACAAAGATGCCATAACCGTTACTGAAACATTAGCGGAAGTGAAGCTCCAAGCTCTCCTCGACCATACAGCAACACGTTTATGGTTATGCCTTGAAGAGGTTTTGCAGCAGTTAGACTATGAAGAGCTAAATTTCTTGGAACTTATAACCAAATGGGGCTGTGACGGATCGCACCAATCATGTTATAAGCAGAAATTCGAAAACGAAGATGTTAGTGACGCTAATATATTCCAAAGCAGTTGTGTACCAATTAAACTAATCACAAATACTAATGGAAAAATTAAAACGATATGGCGAAATCAAACACCATCCTCAACTAGGCTGTGTAGACCAATCCGCATCCGTTTTGTGCAGGAAACAACTGACATCACGAAGCAAGAAATAGGACAAATAAATAATCAAATTGAATTTGTAAATAAAAGCGAAGTACCGTGTAGTGGAAAAATTGCACAAAGTAAACACACGATGGTAATGACAATGGTCGACGGAAAAGTATGCAATGCTCCAACGGACACAAAATCGACAATGAGGTGTTACATTTGCGGTCAAACTTCGAAAGATTTTAACACGTTGCAAAAGAATGTTCGTCTGAACTGTGATGCCTTGAGTTTTTGACTATCAACTTTACATGCACGCATACGCTTTTTAGAATCGATACTTCATCTCTCATATAAACTGCCAATTAAAAAGTGGCAAGCAAGGAGCGATGAAGATAAAGTAATTGTTAAAGAGAGGAAGATATTCATCCAAAAAAGACTTAAAGACGAGATAAGAATACTTGTAGATGTTCCAAAACCAGGATACGGTAGCACTAATGATGGCAACACATCAAGAAGATTTTTTTCGGACCCAGCAACTGCATCGAAAATCACTGCAATAAATGAAGAATTAATCAACCGCCTGAAAATAATATTGGAAGCAATAACTAGCGGACACCGAATTAATATTGAGAAATTTGAGGAATATGCACATAAAACTGCCGAAATATATGTGCAACTTTACAACTGGCACCCCATGAGTCCTACGATTCACAAGATTCTTATTCATGGCGGTAGTGTTATAAAGCAAGCAATCTTGCCAATTGGACAATTGTCAGAAGAAGCTGCCGAGGCCAGAAATAAGCACTTTTTATTATATCGCACGAATTATTCGAGGAAATTCAGCAGAAGCGATACAAATCGAGATGCCTTGAATAGGTTATTTCTGAGCAGTGACCCTTTCAAAAGCTGCAGTACGCAAAGAGAACGGAATAATAAAAAAGCTTTTTCATCAGAAACCATCACACTTCTTCTTCCTGACACCGATGATGCAGCTAATGAGGATACACATACGACGTAATAATTAGTAAGGAATTTTTATTAGTTTAACTTTTCGTTTATAAAGTATTAAATAACATAAAATAAATATAATAAAGCCTTTTTTCATAAAAAAAATATTGTTTTGCGATTTATACCAACTTTTATTCCTTAGGAATGTGGCTTTTAGAAAAATCTTAAAAATATAAACTTTTTGGTTCTTAAATTTTTTTATTGCATTTTGAAAACAAAAAATTTTACGCATTTTGCATGTTTCGCCATTAAATTTTTAATAATTCCAAAATAGTAATAGATATAAAATAAATGTGTATGGTTAGTTTAAGCAGAATTTTCCGGTGCATCTTCTGATCCTCCTGCTTTTAAAATCGGAGAACACGTTTTCAAGTTATGGTAAAATATATAAGGCAACCCAACGATTTAGGGGGTGAAGTATGCCACGCCTTTAAAAGAAAATCCTTACGTACTATAGAAAAACGGAAAACAGATTTGAATTAAGGGCATCAAAATCCATATAGTCCACATACTTTTATTTCTAGGGTAGAGAAAAATTTTTTTGTTGCGCAGTGTACTTTTGTTGCGCAGTGTAATTTTTTCAAAATCTGCCACTAGACTTTTTATATCATACTACACCTAAAACTATCAAAAAACTTAAACTTTTAATGCAAAAAACACGTTTAATAATTTTGGCCAGCTTTTCAGGCCAAATACTCCTCTGTGCGACGTAATCTTATTTGATAGTTTTCGACATGAGTTACAGACACACTTTTTTCTGAGTTTTCGAGGAACGATGAAATATTTTGTTTCACATCTTTTCGATGCAAGAAGTTCTCACTTAAGTTACAGAACATGGGTACTGGTATGTCAAGAATTAAGCATAGGTTCCACAGAAACCCCCTCCCTAAACTTACTATGAGACGAACAAATCCCTTAAAGATATTTATATTTACCTAGATAATATTTGGCACAAAGAACTCTTACATAAACCTTAAGGTTATATCATAATTTTGTCCTGGTGGTGTCCACAATTGCCTATGGGTTCTTAATAGTGTTCACATTCCAAAATTATTATCAAAATACATAATGTGGTGTAGGTAATCATATGGTTTCTTAGGTACTTGTTTTTCTGTTAAATTGGTAAATTAAACTTTCTCTAAGTCATATAACCTTAAAAGAAGCTTTGCACTCAATCAATTGGAAAGTCATATTTATGTATATTTAAATACAAATAGTCCCTCTGCACAAATTCAAATGTAAAAATAATTTTTAATAAGATGTCATATAACTGTCAAGTCTTCATTCAAATTGCGAAATGCTCGTATATGATGGATTAAATACTGAAACTGTACACTTAAACAGCAAACACAAGGTCATTTGTAAAACTGTCATGTCTTTTCCCTCAAAAAGTGTCAACAAGATGATGATAAGAAACAAGAAAACAAAGCGAACACCAGATGCTGATTACAACTAAATAAATACACATTTATTTATGGAAAAACCAACCAAAAACGAATATGAAATAAACAGTTTTGAAATTTAAGTTTAAAAACAAGTCAAAACTTTTAGTCACTCAAATCAGTTTCCTAATAAAATACGAAGATTTTTATTAAAAACTTTTTTTAAGTAAAAAAAAAATTATTGTTGGACATTTTGACAGATATGGGCAGCAATATTTTTCATAATTAATGATCAAGTAAATTTTTATAAAATGTATTTTATAAGTTGTTCGTTAAATTATTTAAAACAAACCAACACCAATTCAAAAATCTTAAAATATCAGCTCGCATATCAGGGACGTTTTAAAAATTATCAGCATAGATACTTTCTCTTTTATAAATATAATTGAAAATACTTGTATTTCATAAATGTCGAAATACTTAAGTAACATTGAATTTGGTAATTATTTTCTAAAATTTATTATCAGATTTAGGCATAAACAAATACATCTACATATCTCTTACATCATTTTGTTTAAATGCTGATATTAGACTTAATATACTAATGAAAAATAAGGGATTTTAATCGTAATTTATAAACTAATCAGTTTGAAAAAATATGTATAAATATAAGTTTTAAAGTAATACCATGTTCACACGGACAGCAATATTCGTGTTTCGCTCTCTTATTCCTGTTTCGCGCCCCAAACATGATTGAAACGACTTGTTTCCCCATACAAAATTTTGTGAGCGAAACAGGTCGTTTCATTTTGGAACAGGCTGCGAAACAGGAAAAATGTACTATCATCTCCAATTTTGATAACATTTATCGTTAGTTTATCTGAACCAGCTCTCAAAAAAAAGCAAAACAAAGAAAAAAAAACAAAATAAAAATTGATGTCTAATAAAATAAAGTGATAATTAAAACATAATAATATCAATAAAAGTGTGAAATAATATATGTTTAAGTTTTATTTACTTTTTTTATCTATTTAAAAAAAATCACACTAACAACACAAAAAAAATTTCAAAATGAAACAGGAATGAATCGTATAAACAGCATGTTTGGCAAACTAGTTTCAACGAGCGAAACGAGTGGTTTATAACGTCGTATGAACATAGCATAAGTAAGAAAGTAAAGTCATTTGCTAGAAGCTCCTTCTCTGAACAGCACCAACATACACCTCAGCATTTACAGACAAATTTTCGAGAGGGAAGAATCCCGCATAAAAATACTAAAATTTACACTATCCGTTTGTGAAATGTGAGTCAACTACGTTTGTCTTCAATTTGTTAACGGATAGTGTCAAGATTTGAACCAGCTCGTTGTCATTTTGCGACCATTTGCTCTCATTTTAAGAACAAACTGGTAACATACTTACATAAGGCGACCAGATTTTGAAAATAGAAATAGAAGACACAAAGAAAAAAGTAAAAAATGTATTTGACTTCAAGATTTTTTACATATTTTACAGACAAATTAACATTCCCATATTTATAAATGTAAAGTAAATTAAAAAAAAAAAAATAACATACTGTCGGCTTAATATGCAAACCTGATAAGTTCACTTTTTAAGTAAATTGAGATTTTGATGCCGTGTGGTAGATAAAAATATGCCTCGTCGACCAGCATGTAGTTTTTCTTCAATTTGAGTCTGAAGTGTGTCGAATCAACTATACTTTTGATTTTCCTCTCAAGCAGCAAAAAGGAAAAATAAACAGTTTTTCCTGTAAATTTTGTTGAAAGGAAGTTAGCAGGTTTGCATATTAAGCCGACGTTAAATAAAAATTTACATTAACTTAAGTAAAATTAGCTTTAAAAATAACGAAACTTCAAAATTCATTGCACTAACTTATTTAAAATGTTACACTGCAAGTGTACGAGAGTTCAGCATGAGTGTGAACAGAACAAGCATGGTACGACATTTTCCATACGATTTGATTTTAATTTATAGAACTAAAAGCAAATATTGGTCGTGATTTTAAAAATAAAGAGGACAAAGATGACAGATTATGATAAAAAAATGATAAAAGAGGGCACAAATGTTATAGATGACAGCCAGTTAAAATAGATGATTGTCCTCTAATAAAAAGAACGTATGGTAACTAGACTGGTCGCAATTTTTTTTTTTTAAATTTAATTGTTTGCGCTGCTTAAAATATGAGGTTTGGTGTAAGAAATCATGATCGAATTTTTCAGATCAATCCGACGGTTCCTAGCTGTGCCGAGTGGGGCCCAAAGTTCCCCATATTATAAAAAAAAAACATCTTTTCTATCAGATCTTTATAGTTATACTAGTTGAAAAGCCGAAAATCAAAAATATGGCTTCGTTACGATCTTCTGCAGAGAAAGTACTTTAAGTGTGCCAAATTTCCTATGTCATCAGATAGCTTCAGAAAGTTGCGGAAAGAATAGGACATACATGCAAACATCCTGACATACTAAGAAATTATATATTGTATAGATAGATTAAAGTATTTGCTGTTTAATATTTTAGTATGGTACGAACGAAGGATTTTTAACCTAATTCGGGGTCGCTGAATGCAGTGGTGCTAGCCGTTTTTTTCGAAAATTAAGGAGTTATTCCGAAAATTAAGGATGTTGCACAACATATGTTCGCGTAACTCAAAAACGCTTAAGCTTATTGAAAAACTAAAAAAAACCGAAATTCCGCAATAAATTTTACTTTATGTTGGCTTTGGTTTTCGAGACGAAAAATTTTAATTAATTTAAGAATTTTATTAAACCGCCATATTTGTATAATTGAAATTCTTATATTTGGACCGTGTAGTGCCTAGGATGCCTCAAGAAGGGTCAAATGTATGACCAACTTCACTTTATTTTTCATCTCCATCATTTATTTCTAAAATACCTACCTGCTATCTCCATTCGTTAAGGGGCTCCCATTCAAAATTTTAACTACAGACTAGAAATATATTGAAGAAAAAACTCCATAACTGCCAAGGAGTCAGCCCTAGGGGAATAAAATGTATGACCGAACTCAATTAGTTTTTTGTCCTTGGCATTTTCTCGAAAAATACTTGCCCATTACCTTTACTTTTTAGGGGGGCTCTCATACAAATATGGCGGTCTAATAAAATTCTAAATTAATTAAAATTTTTCGTCTTTTGCGAATACATAAAATCAAAAGTTGTTTACAGATTTTAATCATTTATAACTCGTTTTGTTTGCAATGTTGTTTTTATATGTCTGCATGTCTGCACAAAATTAGAAGCATAGCTGCATTTTCCAATTTTTTATGAATTTTTAAAAACAAAAATTCCGAAATTTTAATAAAAAAATTATTTTCTTTCCAGAAAAAAAATTATGTTTCTAAAACGACTGCGTATATAAGAAAAATGTTTTAACTTTCTTAAAGTAAATCTTATTACGGAATTTCGGGTTTTTTTAGTTTTTCAATAAGTTAAGCGTTTTTGAGTTGCGCGAACATATGTTGTGCAACCTCCTGAATTTTCGAAATAACGGTATACCTCGAAAACCAAAGCTAACATAAAGAAAAAAGTTTTAACTTTCTTAAAGTAAATTTTATTGCGGAATTTCGGGGGTTTTTAGTTTTTCAATAAGCTAAAGCGTTTTTGAGTTGCGCGAACATATGTTGTGCAACCTCCTTAATTTTCGAAATAACGGTATATCTCGAAAACCAAAGCTAACCTAAAACAAGTAAGAGTGCTATATTCGGCTGTGCCGAATCTTATATACCCTTCACCATTGTGCGAGCAGAATACAGAGCAACTAGACAAAAACTAAATAAAACTGGTAAATATTTTTTTTTTAAATAAGAGACAACCGCTTTTCATAAGGGCCCAGAATATATATACTTTATAGGGTGTAGGATTAATATTGTAGAAATTACAGTTATATATATCTTTTTTACCTTCGGTGAAGGGTATAGAAAGAATAATTTTCGAGAATTCAGGGGTCTAATCACCGCATTCGATACAATCGTATCGAATAAACTATTGAATTTTTTTGCATACGATAGACACTGGCGTATCGAATGAAAACTCGATAAATGTAATGTCGAGTTACTCGATGTCGAATGCTATTATTTCAAATTCAATACATTTCATTTGATATCGAGTTTCAAGATACCAAAATAAATAATTTCGATGAATTTAGCTCGATATCGTATGCGGTGATTAGACCCCAGTATTTCGGTTATAACTCATACAAATTTCCGACATTTTGGTATATAAGTCATATCCATAGGACATATGGATATGGATATGGATTTAGGTTTTTATAAAAATTTTGATGTTTTTTAGCCCATTTTTGGAGTATTTTGCTCATAAATTACCCATTGTCCAAACGATTTGATAGTTTTATATACCGACGTGTTAAGGAAGAATTATACCATTTACTTAAGTTATATTTATATATAAACATTTATATAAACTTGTAAATATATATTTTAACAAAGTTAATTATAAAAAGAGTAATTTTTGGGGATTCAGTATTTCGGTTATAACTTAGCCATTTTTTAGCCGATTTGGCAGATTTATATACCGACGTTTTGAAGAAGAAATTTACCATTTACTTTAGTTATAAAGCTTGGACTCGGGGAGATCTATGGTTCCCGAAAGTGGGTATTTAAAAAAAAAAATTTAATTTTGGTCATAACTATTTTGTATCTGAACCGATTTTTCCGAGTTTGTATAAAATATGTTCTACTAAAAATTTCCGATATTTTGGTATATAAGTCATATCCATAGGACATATGGCAACCCTAAAATTTTTAATTTTTTTTGTACGGGAGGTACCACGCCCACTTCTCCAATCCCGCCCACATTATGTAGGATGGTGTGTATTGGCAACCTAAATGTGTGTACCTAATTTGGAAGCTTTGGCTCCTGCCGTTCTCAAGATATACAGAAATAAAAAAAATACAACAACAACAAGGGATTTTTGGGAAAATTTAGAGGTAGTCGTGGTTTTTTGCCCATATCTCCGTCACTTTTGGACCGATCTGGTTGAATTTCAATAGGAAACTTAAACGGAGTATATGTGACATAAATATACATCAACCTAGTCCACATAATTTCTGGGATTTTCGGAAAACCCATTTCAACATACACACGGACAGACGGACAACCGTATTTGAACTTCGCTTTTCATAAGGACCCAGAACATATCGATACCTTCCCGTAAGAATGTATTAAGCGACATTTCTAAAATTGTGTAGGAAACGAAAAAAACGTTTCATTTAGTTATTTATTTTTCGGATTTTATTGAAAGAAACATATTTGGAAAGCGATTTTCAGAATACAAAACATATTTAAAAATGTGGCTTAGCATAGTTTCTTTGGCGGATAATACAAATTACAGGGTGCAACATTATTCCAGTGAGAAAACTTGACGGTTGATACAATTTTATTTTCACTCTAGTTTCCTTTGCATCCATGATAGGGCAGCGAAACCCAGGCCAAAATGTGGCGCTTAACTGCTAGTATAGTTCCACATCAAAAAGTCATTTTCGAAAAAAGTGTCGCTTAATACATTCTTACGGGAAAGTATCGATATATACTTTATAGGGTGTAGGATCAATATTGTGGAACATACAAACGGAATGACAAAGTTATATATATTAAAATTTACATTAACTTAAGTAAAATTAGCTTTAAAAATAACGAAACTTCAAAATTCATTGCACTAACTTATTTAAAATGTTACACTGCAAGTGTACGAGAGTTCAGCATGAGTGTGAACAGAACAAGCATGGTACGACATTTTCCATACGATTTGATTTTAATTTATAGAACTAAAAGCAAATATTGGTCGTGATTTTAAAAATAAAGAGGACAAAGATGACAGATTATGATAAAAAAATGATAAAAGAGGGCACAAATGTTATAGATGACAGCCAGTTAAAATAGATGATTGTCCTCTAATAAAAAGAACGTATGGTAACTAGACTGGTCGCAATTTTTTTTTTTTAAATTTAATTGTTTGCGCTGCTTAAAATATGAGGTTTGGTGTAAGAAATCATGATCGAATTTTTCAGATCAATCCGACGGTTCCTAGCTGTGCCGAGTGGGGCCCAAAGTTCCCCATATTATAAAAAAAAAACATCTTTTCTATCAGATCTTTATAGTTATACTAGTTGAAAAGCCGAAAATCAAAAATATGGCTTCGTTACGATCTTCTGCAGAGAAAGTACTTTAAGTGTGCCAAATTTCCTATGTCATCAGATAGCTTCAGAAAGTTGCGGAAAGAATAGGACATACATGCAAACATCCTGACATACTAAGAAATTATATATTGTATAGATAGATTAAAGTATTTGCTGTTTAATATTTTAGTATGGTACGAACGAAGGATTTTTAACCTAATTCGGGGTCGCTGAATGCAGTGGTGCTAGCCGTTTTTTTCGAAAATTAAGGAGTTATTCCGAAAATTAAGGATGTTGCACAACATATGTTCGCGTAACTCAAAAACGCTTAAGCTTATTGAAAAACTAAAAAAAACCGAAATTCCGCAATAAATTTTACTTTATGTTGGCTTTGGTTTTCGAGACGAAAAATTTTAATTAATTTAAGAATTTTATTAAACCGCCATATTTGTATAATTGAAATTCTTATATTTGGACCGTGTAGTGCCTAGGATGCCTCAAGAAGGGTCAAATGTATGACCAACTTCACTTTATTTTTCATCTCCATCATTTATTTCTAAAATACCTACCTGCTATCTCCATTCGTTAAGGGGCTCCCATTCAAAATTTTAACTACAGACTAGAAATATATTGAAGAAAAAACTCCATAACTGCCAAGGAGTCAGCCCTAGGGGAATAAAATGTATGACCGAACTCAATTAGTTTTTTGTCCTTGGCATTTTCTCGAAAAATACTTGCCCATTACCTTTACTTTTTAGGGGGGCTCTCATACAAATATGGCGGTCTAATAAAATTCTAAATTAATTAAAATTTTTCGTCTTTTGCGAATACATAAAATCAAAAGTTGTTTACAGATTTTAATCATTTATAACTCGTTTTGTTTGCAATGTTGTTTTTATATGTCTGCATGTCTGCACAAAATTAGAAGCATAGCTGCATTTTCCAATTTTTTATGAATTTTTAAAAACAAAAATTCCGAAATTTTAATAAAAAAATTATTTTCTTTCCAGAAAAAAAATTATGTTTCTAAAACGACTGCGTATATAAGAAAAATGTTTTAACTTTCTTAAAGTAAATCTTATTACGGAATTTCGGGTTTTTTTAGTTTTTCAATAAGTTAAGCGTTTTTGAGTTGCGCGAACATATGTTGTGCAACCTCCTGAATTTTCGAAATAACGGTATACCTCGAAAACCAAAGCTAACATAAAGAAAAAAGTTTTAACTTTCTTAAAGTAAATTTTATTGCGGAATTTCGGGGGTTTTTAGTTTTTCAATAAGCTAAAGCGTTTTTGAGTTGCGCGAACATATGTTGTGCAACCTCCTTAATTTTCGAAATAACGGTATATCTCGAAAACCAAAGCTAACCTAAAACAAGTAAGAGTGCTATATTCGGCTGTGCCGAATCTTATATACCCTTCACCATTGTGCGAGCAGAATACAGAGCAACTAGACAAAAACTAAATAAAACTGGTAAATATTTTTTTTTTAAATAAGAGACAACCGCTTTTCATAAGGGCCCAGAATATATATACTTTATAGGGTGTAGGATTAATATTGTAGAAATTACAGTTATATATATCTTTTTTACCTTCGGTGAAGGGTATAGAAAGAATAATTTTCGAGAATTCAGGGGTCTAATCACCGCATTCGATACAATCGTATCGAATAAACTATTGAATTTTTTTGCATACGATAGACACTGGCGTATCGAATGAAAACTCGATAAATGTAATGTCGAGTTACTCGATGTCGAATGCTATTATTTCAAATTCAATACATTTCATTTGATATCGAGTTTCAAGATACCAAAATAAATAATTTCGATGAATTTAGCTCGATATCGTATGCGGTGATTAGACCCCAGTATTTCGGTTATAACTCATACAAATTTCCGACATTTTGGTATATAAGTCATATCCATAGGACATATGGATATGGATATGGATTTAGGTTTTTATAAAAATTTTGATGTTTTTTAGCCCATTTTTGGAGTATTTTGCTCATAAATTACCCATTGTCCAAACGATTTGATAGTTTTATATACCGACGTGTTAAGGAAGAATTATACCATTTACTTAAGTTATATTTATATATAAACATTTATATAAACTTGTAAATATATATTTTAACAAAGTTAATTATAAAAAGAGTAATTTTTGGGGATTCAGTATTTCGGTTATAACTTAGCCATTTTTTAGCCGATTTGGCAGATTTATATACCGACGTTTTGAAGAAGAAATTTACCATTTACTTTAGTTATAAAGCTTGGACTCGGGGAGATCTATGGTTCCCGAAAGTGGGTATTTAAAAAAAAAAATTTAATTTTGGTCATAACTATTTTGTATCTGAACCGATTTTTCCGAGTTTGTATAAAATATGTTCTACTAAAAATTTCCGATATTTTGGTATATAAGTCATATCCATAGGACATATGGCAACCCTAAAATTTTTAATTTTTTTTGTACGGGAGGTACCACGCCCACTTCTCCAATCCCGCCCACATTATGTAGGATGGTGTGTATTGGCAACCTAAATGTGTGTACCTAATTTGGAAGCTTTGGCTCCTGCCGTTCTCAAGATATACAGAAATAAAAAAAATACAACAACAACAAGGGATTTTTGGGAAAATTTAGAGGTAGTCGTGGTTTTTTGCCCATATCTCCGTCACTTTTGGACCGATCTGGTTGAATTTCAATAGGAAACTTAAACGGAGTATATGTGACATAAATATACATCAACCTAGTCCACATAATTTCTGGGATTTTCGGAAAACCCATTTCAACATACACACGGACAGACGGACAACCGTATTTGAACTTCGCTTTTCATAAGGACCCAGAACATATCGATACCTTCCCGTAAGAATGTATTAAGCGACATTTCTAAAATTGTGTAGGAAACGAAAAAAACGTTTCATTTAGTTATTTATTTTTCGGATTTTATTGAAAGAAACATATTTGGAAAGCGATTTTCAGAATACAAAACATATTTAAAAATGTGGCTTAGCATAGTTTCTTTGGCGGATAATACAAATTACAGGGTGCAACATTATTCCAGTGAGAAAACTTGACGGTTGATACAATTTTATTTTCACTCTAGTTTCCTTTGCATCCATGATAGGGCAGCGAAACCCAGGCCAAAATGTGGCGCTTAACTGCTAGTATAGTTCCACATCAAAAAGTCATTTTCGAAAAAAGTGTCGCTTAATACATTCTTACGGGAAAGTATCGATATATACTTTATAGGGTGTAGGATCAATATTGTGGAACATACAAACGGAATGACAAAGTTATATATACCCTCTTACCTTCGGTGAAGGGTATAAAAACGGCTTGTGCCACTAGATTCAGCGACCCCGAATTAAGTTAAAAATCTTTCGTTCGTATCATACTAAAATATTAAACAGCAAATACTTTAATCTATCTATACAATATATAATTTTTTAGTATGTCAGGATGTTTGCATGTATGTTCTATTCTTTCCGCAACTTTCTGAAGCCATCTGATGACATAGGAAGCTGAAATTTGGCACACTTGAAGTACTTTCTCTGCGGAAGATCGTAACGAAGCAATATTTTTGATTTTCGGCTTTTCAACTAGTATAACTATAAAGATCTGATAGAAAATATGTTTTTTTTATAATATGGGGAACTTTGGGCCCCACTCGGCACGGCTAGGCACCGTCGGATTGACCTGAAAAATTACATCATGATTTCGTACACCATACCTCATATTTTATGCAGCGCAAACAATTAAATTAAAAAAAAAATCCCATACAAGCCGCGACCCGTCTAACCTTAATTTACACCACAATGGTGTAAATTGGACAACATGTTAATGTATTGTTAACACACCGTAAGTATATTGACAAAATTTAGTTATCGTTTCGACAAGACATTGTTCTCAGTCACAATGTATTGGTTAACTAATAAGAACCTTAATTTTTTTTTTGCATAATGGCGTTATTCAGTGTAATCACGTTTTGCCAACAAATTGTTTTCCAATATCAACATCTACAAGAAAGTTATGTAGCTTAAGTTAAGTAAAGTTTGAACCAACCAAAAGGCACAAAGTTTTATTTTAATAAAACAAAAAGTTTTCACAGAATTATCTTAATATTTTGTATTATTATAAAGATTCTTTGACAAGTATGTGAGCAACAAAATATCGGCCAAATGCTCGCCACGGCTTCGGTGGTATACCTCTATCCGATGGTCCATATTTTCAATGATGCTGAGACATAATTGGGGTTCAATGTCGCTAATGTACCGAACTATATCATCCTTTAGCTCTTGAATTGTTCTTGGCTTATTGACAGCATGCCAGCTGGACGGACGGACATCGTTAGATCGATCTAAAAAGTAATTCTGTGTCCACCCGTATACTTAAAGGTGTGCCTACGACCAATATTTCTTATACTAATGAACTTTCTGAAATTTACTAGATTTAAAGTTCTGTTTAATGGCATCAACGCACAAAGAACACCATCAGCGTAGCGAACTTTGCCTTAAAGCTGAAGGCGCCTTGGCCCCTGATCCGTTATATTTAAAGAGGGAATCCAAAAACAATTTTCTATAATTTCGTTGAAAAGTTTTCTAGAAAATATATTTTGATATGAAGCATATGTTTTTTTTGTTGCTTATTTTTAAGCAAATTTTCGCATTTTTTAACTTTTTTTGCTTGCATATTTAATTTTTTTTTTTCAAATAAAAACTTGCACTTCCTATAAATAATAAAAAATAATAACCCTGAAGGAAACCTGGGTACAAGTGTCTCCAAGTCACCAGTTTTGTCGACTATATTGGTGACATTGTCAACGATGTGTCTACACTACATTAAATTTGCCACTTTATTTGGCTTTAATACGAAAAAGATTTTATCAATAACAGCTGAGAAGTACAATTCCTATAAAAGTTGAAGAAATAATAAAAAAAAAGATTGTTGTGATTTCGTATTTTTACAAAAAGTGTAGACAACTTTTACTTAAATGTACTAGCGATTCTCTGGTTCCAATGTCCACATATGTTCCCAAAGGAACTACCTAGTCAGTACCTAGTCAGTAGTACCAACGTCAGTAGTAGATTTCCAATGACACGCACATGTTAAATGTCTATTGAAAATAACATTGCCTGGAGTATAATGAGTCACTAGTACTGGTGACATTTTCTGACGGGAATAAATCACATATTTTTCTTTTTAATAAATGTAGTTTTAGTCGCAAAATATATTTGTTTTAATTACTCGGTTCTCGTCTCGTTCTAATGACGTAAGTGATTTTAAAATTATCACAGCTTTTTTTAACAGAGTCCTCACTAAATTAATGCCCACTGGTTGCTAACACTGCAACTGGACACTCTTGTACAAACAAGCGTCCGTCCACTTTGACTTACACAAATAAATGTGCAATAATTATGTCCGTATATTATTTGTTCATTACGGTAGTCATAATGTGAAAACTTTAACTTCTGTTTAAAACTCTAACACACGCACACATATCGATACATACACATACACAGATACGTTTATACTTACTTATACAGCTTTACTAAATTACATTGTCATCCATATCAGAAAATTAAGATCATAATTCACAGTTATTTTCCAATTAACACATTTGACATTCGGTTGTTTATTAAAATGTCATACTTACACACGCTCAGACAAGCGGACCTACACACACACACACACACATTTACAGATTAACATAGCCATCTACATTCATTATGTTTTATTATGTGTACTCTATATATAGATGACATCCGTATCTGATTTGAATAGGGAAAAGTTAACAGTAAATGTAAATTGTAAAGCAAAAAATTTTAGATTTTGAAGCTTTTCCCAACAAACACGAGGTCAAGCCTTTGATATTAAATGAACAGAAAGCACAACTCTCAAACCATATTCAATTGTTTGATTATAACATTTGAATTCAAATTGATAATGATTTGAATATAAATATTTTACATACAATATTTTGTAAATTTGAAATCATATGTTGGGGCCGGTTTACACACGTCAAGTTTGATTCGTCAAGATTCTTGAGCTTTTGGGAGAGAAGGGAAAGAGAATGCCATTTCTTTTCCCCTCTCTCCTAAAAACTCAATACTCGACGAATCAAACTTGACGTGTGTTAACCGGCACTTATTCTCAAATTAAAAATATTATTAAAAATAAAACCACACTGCAGCTAAAAAAATCAATCTAGACTTTCAAAAATTGCGATTAAAGTTTAATGTGTTTTACAAATAAAGAAAACTGACATATCACGTGAAGGGAATTCGCCTTTAGAAAACCTTGATTAATTGTGGAAAAATGTAATGGGTCGGAGTCGGTTTTTAAAGTTTCAGCCGTTTGAATATTTTTGCTATCAACTCTCCACAGCCCTAAAAAAAGTACCAGGTTCTAATCTCTTAATGGCCAGTATTATAAAAAAAGCATGCATGTTCTTTAGGCAGACGTCTACTCCATGGACGTACCATAATATTGCTGTCAACGACAATTTTTTTTTTTGGAGTTTGAGTGTATTTTTTGTTGTTTTATTTTACCAGCTTTTTTGTTAACACTTTTGTTTGTTACCATGATATGTTTGTCTATAAACATGACAATGGCTGTGTATTTATTAACAAGAGGAAATTTAGTATGTAACACAATTGTACATATAGACATACACATTCATACATGTGACTACATATTTACAATGTTTTCGAAATTTTGCATTGTGTGTTTAGCGTAGAGTCCCTATTAAAACTATGATCTATTGTTCGTGCATCCATAGACAGGCAGACAAATTAAGTCTCCAAAATATAAAAGGCATCAGGGTACTTGTATGAATACGGACAATTCAACGCATAAATTTCGATATGGATGGAGATGCTTTGTCTAAAATTTACCACAAAATAAATTATTGTGAAATATTTCTACAGACAAGGTAAAATGATGTGTCTACACTTGGAAAAATAATGATAAAACTCAAGTTTTTTTTGCACAAATTTAATATTCTATCTAATAAAGCCGAATATAAAAGAAATTTGTTTTTAGAAATCGCGAGCTTAGAACAACCAGGCACTAACTTCCATTTTTTTAAAAATGAGTTTATTTATTTATTTATTTATTTATTTAATATATATAATTAGGTCTATGGATAAACCCTTACAGCCTAATACAAATGAGTATTTAACTTAAGTATAATATTACGTTTAACAATATTTAAATCCAGAGAAAAATCAATAAATTCAAACATTTCATTGAAGCAACAACACAGTTTTCTAAATGGGTCTGCCATAGCGTAGTTAGTTCGAAAAGTTTTTATAAATAAGGGATTATAGTACCGTACCGTACGTCGTGGAATCTTAAATGATAAACTACTTAATAAAAAATTCGAGCATACTTTTCCATTTATTAAGTTAATTACAAATGAGATATTTTGCATAACTCTGCGACTTTTCAGTGTTGGCAAACGTATTAAAGATAATCTTGTAGAATATGAGGGGAGATTATCATATCCTCGATATGTATCTCTCAGGCAAAAAAGCAAGAATTGTTTTTGAATGGATTCAATATGATCACTATGAACCATATAATGTGGATCCCATACAATCGAACCGTATTCCAGGATTGGTCTAACGAGAGATGTGTAAAGTTGTTTAGTGACGAAAGGATCATTGAATTCTTTCGCCCAACGGTTAATAAAAGCCAGAGTACAACGAGCCCTGTTGACAGTCTAATTAAAACCCAGTGTTGCCAAAACTTGGTGACCAAAAATGGCTAAATTTACGGAAAAAAATGGCTAAAAATGGATAAAAATGGCTACAAGCTTTTTTTAAATAAAAACACATTAAAATTCAACAACAGAACAGAAATAATTCATTTAAAGTTGTTTACGATGAAATTGTGAGTTAAGATCAATTTGTTAAATAAGAATAAACGTAAATTAATATCAAAATAAATTAATATTTAAAAATTAAATCATCGAAAAATTCGATGTCGTTATTGTTCATCTCATAGGAATCACTCATTAGTTTCAAATAATCATAAGCATTAAATAATTTGAAGGTAAATCATAATCACGACAACATTTACCCAACCTTTTGAGTCCAGATCTACAATAAAAAACAAGTAAGAAAGTATAGTCGGTTAAACCCGAATTTATGATACCCTTCACCACATTAGAACCTTTGTACCAAATCTCTAAATTGTGACCTGTAATTAACGCACAAGGTTTACATGGACAGCCAGCCAGCCGGACAAACATTGTTAATTCGACTCAGAAAGTGATTCTGAGTTAATCGGTATACGTAAAGGTGGGCTAAGGACTAGTATTTTAAGGTGTTACAGACATCAGCTCAAACGCATAGTACCCTCTCCACTATTGTGGTGGTGGTATAAATATTGTATTGTTATGGTAAAAATAATTACCTAATTGATAAAATCGAATTAACGGTTGCTTAATGTAACCTATTTCTCAAATTACTTTTAAAGATCTTTACTTGGCTAAACACCCTCTCTACTTCAGCTTTAGACCACGGAAGTGAGAGCAACTTTATAGTCAATTCTGAAATTTCTAAAACAATTTTGTTACCGCCTGCATCCCTTTATTGAAATACTTGCAACCAGAAACAAACAGCGATGTTTGTGTTGATTCATTTTATAAATTTAGTAGTGCGTTATAGTTTATAGCGATTTTCAATATTTGTAAAAGTTGTGATTTAAATTAAAGGCGTTTTAATTGTTCAAACTGTTTATTTTACTTTTATACATTTTTATAATAAAATAAAAATGGCTGCGAGTGTAAGACGGCAAATCCATCTGAGGAGATTGAGTGGTTGCAATCGAAACATGTCATGGTAACCTGCCGGCCGGGGTTCGAGCCCCAGCCACGTCAAGAATGAAAGATTATCAATAACAATTTTAATTAATTTTCATGTTGTAAAATTCCTTTCTTCATAAAAATAATTTAATGAAAAATTAAATTTCATGAACTTAAGCCTGAAAAATGGCTAATGGCTAAACTCTTTTTTTAATGGCTAAACAGGGTGAAAAATGGCTTAATCTAGCCACTAAATGGCAACACTGCTAAAACCACTACGTTCTTTCGATTGGCGCTCTTTATCCATCTTCTTTCTATGTATCTCTTACAGTTTCTGAGATATGCAATAAAACTATGTTGTTCTACACGTTTTGGCTTGAGATTTAGTAAGCGAGGTTGTCTCAGACTCATAGAACCCTGCTAACTGATAGAGCCCACATTATTTTGCAGATAGAACCATCTCAATAAAAAGTGGAGCTTCAAACATAATAAGTTTGTAAGGTAGAAATGTTAAAGATTCGCTTACCATCTCGCTTACGGAACACATACATTTTATAAAGCGAGTTTCCACTTTGAAGCATTAAATTTTTGACGAAAAAAAGCGACTTTTTCAACACGTACGAAAAATGGTTAGTAAAGTGATCAGCAGGAAACCATAAATATGCTCTAAAAAATGCGCTTTAAATATGCAGTAAAATCTTGAAAAAATGCCCTAAAAATTGTTAAAAATATGCCCTTAAATTGAATAAATGTGACCCGATTCGAAAATAATAAATTTTGCAGTAAAATATTTTTGGGGCGAATTTAATCTAAATACCAACATAATGAGACGGGGTTTCGGACACAAAGAGTCGAATTTGGAAAAAAGTTTTTAGGGAGAATTTGTAAAATTGTAGACCGATGCTCACCATTTACAAAGACTTTGTTTTTAGTACAATTAAAATGGATTTACCAAATTTGATCAAATTATCTACAAGATTGAAACTTGTACCTTGTGCAAAAGGTTAACATGGACAGACAACCAGCCAGACGGAAGGATGGATATGGTTAGATAACTTTAAAAAGTGATTTCATTTCAAAGAATATTACTGTCGTACCAAATATTCGCCTTATTCAATAGGAAAACAATTTATGTTAAAAATCATTTTAGAAAATATAAAATGAAACCATAAAATATAATTAAAAAAATATTGGCACTCTTATTTCTATATCTTTATGTTTTTTGCTTTTAAAATTTCAGAATTTGAACCTTCAAAATAAAACATCGGAAAAAAAGTACACAAGTAGGTACACATTGAGAAAAAAGTAACCAATTTTGGTTAAAAGAAACCAATTCGGCAACGCTGGTTGCAACTAAACTACCTTGTTTTCCTATGTTTCCGACATGGTTCTATTTACAAAAAATTATTTCTAAACGTCACACAAAGTTCTGTTAGGTACTTAGAACCATATTGTCCCATTTCCATGTGTCCCATCGTTGGTCATCAGTGGTCGCTCTGTTCTTTGAGACTCAAGTCGCGGAAAACTAATGAATTAGCTTGGATATTTTTTAAAAAAACTTAATGTTTCTGGATTTAATTCAAATTATTCCAAAACTATTTTTAAGTTAATTAAAAACGGACTAAGTAAAGCGATAAACTACGTTCAACCTTAGTTTCTGGCCTAAGCAACCAGTGAAATGCGCAAAGAAATAGCTTATCCCATCAACAATAAATTTCAGTTTATCAATAGTACCCTGAAAGAAAAATGCTTCACATATTTAATGAATCATTTTCATAAAAAAATTTGCATTGCTTAAATGCAAATTTTCATTGGAATTTCATAGTTGTACTGAAGTATTTTCGTTAAAATCGCTTCATTGGATTTCGTAATTACGTTAAAAATTTTCATTAGATATATGAAAACTTAAGTTTGTCCAAGTTAAAAAAAAAATTTTAATTGGGAACATAAAAAAACAATATACAAACATAACTTTATTCATAAATTAATACAAAATTATAGTTTTCTTAAAAAAATGTTTAATTGTTAACTAAAAAATTTAAGATTTAATTATTTATTTCATTCATCTAATGTATGAAAATTTTTTTTATAAAAAAATATTTTTAACATTCAAATAACTCTATAGTCTCAATAATTAAAAGTATAAAAATATTTCAAAAAAGCATGCCTTCATAAATTTAAATTTTCAATGAAAAATGGACAATTTAATCTCATATTTACGCTCTTAATTGAGTAAAAAAAACTACACTGCCCCGGTAGGCTAGCTGAGCTAGTCTTTCAGCGCCAAGGTTGCAAGATCGATTCCCGCCAGAGACAGAAAAAGAAAATAAAATGAAAAAAGTTTGTTTACGTTATTGAAAGTATTCATCCAATGAATAATATTCATAGATCTAATATAATGTTTCATTAAATACATTTCAATGAAACAGGTTTCATTGATCCAACGAAGCGCTGTATAGGTTCCTTTTTAATGCAATTTTTCATGGGATTAATGTCATAATTCATTGGTATTGTGAAGAAAATACTTTTAGTGTATGAAATAGGAATTTCGCACATTAAAACGAAACCGTTTTAATTAATTTTTTGACTCGCAAGAAAAACTTTGATGGCTGTAGGTATGTTTTGCATAAATCCTAAATGTAAACATACCTCGAATGTGTCACGTAA
Source organism: Pollenia angustigena (assembly GCA_930367215.1). Taxonomy (NCBI): domain Eukaryota; kingdom Metazoa; phylum Arthropoda; class Insecta; order Diptera; family Polleniidae; genus Pollenia; species Pollenia angustigena. The sequence continues at coordinate 66,931,889 of OV884057.1, read as the reverse complement.
ATCAGTAAATAAGACCCAATTACGAATCAAACTAATTTCTTGTTTGAGCTGACCATAACGCTATATGGAACTAGTTGCTATGCAAGGGTATCCCCGAAACTAACACGGCTAATTAAAGCCATGCACAAGAATGCCACTTGTCGTGTGTTGCATGTTGCTTACAAGGACGGTTGGAGGACCTGGATTATATCTATGACATATCGTCGTTCTTGGATTATTGTGTTCTATAATATATGTCAAATATAACCATATAGAACACAATAATTTACGAACGACGATGTGAATGTCTACTTAGCCACTCATTCTCAGAGATGCAGTCGAAAATTTCCACCATCAATGACATCACAAAATTGGCTATGCTGAAGATAAATATAGGTACCTAAAACAAAATCGCTCCGCATCAATAGTAGCACAGATAGCCATTTCGTCGTATGTGATTAAGTCCTTCTGCTACCTGGGTGGCACAATTGATACAACTGGTGGCTCAGCTGCAGATATATCCAATCGCATAAATAAGGCGAGGAGTGCATTTGCCCGGTTTGGAAATCTTCTAATATTTCGAAACAATCCAAAATCAAATTATTTAACGCCAACATAAAATCCACTCTATTATATGGATACGATGCGATGATATTGCCAAGAAATGCTTAGATTGGAACCCGCAGGGAAGCAGCCAGTCGGGAGACCAGCGCATACCTGGAAGCAGCAATTGACAACAGAACTTGCAAGATTGCGCATGGAGTGGAACGAAGTCAAGCATCGAGCCGAAGATCGAGAATATTGGAAGCATCTTGTTATGGCCCTATGCTCCCTGGAGGAGTGAAAGTAACATATATACATATATATATATATATATATATATGCTCTCCTGTTCCGAATTTTGTGTTTTCACGCTCATCGCATTCTTTTGCTTTTCTTTTAGTTTCACGTATAATTATGACGCTCATTTCAGTAGGCATTTTTAACCTGAATATTTTCACAATGGATACCCCTTGAGTAATTTTTGGGGTCCCTTCAGGTCTCAGCAGGTTGTAGGTAAGGAAACTGGCAGAATGTGATAGTGCAGCAGGCCAATTTGTTTAATCTTTGCTTGTGCTGTATTCTCCACTTTCAGATGGTATAACGTGAAATTCATCATAGTTTTCATCCAGGATGTTTTCTGATAACAAAATTTTTTCTACATCGGAGTAATTTGGTGAAACTCCAGCCTCGTTAGTGTCCTCAACCTCCTCAGATTTAGGTGTATCATCGTCACTTTTTATTTTCGTAAATCTCGTTATATCCGACAAAGATATTCCTCACAATCAAGTACACTTAGCTGCCTTGGACTTAATTAATCCTTAATTAGATAAATCCCATATAAAAAGGTGTATACCTGTGTAAGCTGCTGTTGACATACAGTTAAAGGCTCCAGACAAGCTAGACGTATTAGTTCTACCTTTAATTGCTAAGAGTATGTCGTAAACTTGAAAGTTAAATGCCGATTAACAAATTTCCAGTTTAATTATTAAATTTCGCATAGATCACACGTCATTTTAGGTAAAAGCTTGTCTTAGCATGACATTTGACATTAACATTCGACTTTTATTTCGTTATAAAAATACTTATGTGCTATTTCCAGGTGACAAACAATTGATTGTGTAGAAAACTTTATAAGAAAATCAATTAGTTTTTTGAGTACTTTTCATATATCAATTGCTTGTCTCCTGGAAACAACACATTAGTATTTACATTCGTTGCCCCATTTAATGGGTCGAAATTCAGCAGAAGTGTCTAAAACTTATATTGTCTATTAATAACATATAAAGGGTCAAAGCAGGTCAAAGGACAGTTTGGTTGATTTGTGGATATAAAAATAAATAACAGTGCATAAATACTCCTGATCGTTCTGTAAAAGGGATCTAGAATGATCATTGAGTCCAAGAATATCATTTATGACACTGATAAACTTTATACTCAAAAACAGAAAAAAATTTTGCACCGGTAAAAGCGTAAATCAAAATAAAATAATTTTTAATTAAAAATTTTATCAAGTGAATTAAACGTTTAATCAAGTGAAATAAACTTTTTATCAAGTGTATTAAACGTTTAAATGACAATATTAATTTGCACCAGTAAACAAATTAATAATATCAATTAAACTTTTAATTCACTTGATTAAATTTTTAATTTAAACTGATTTTATTTTTGATTAATGCTTTTACTGGTGCAATATTTTTTTCTGTGTAGATTTCATTAAAACAATGCTCCAAAGGAATATTATGTATCATAATCATTTGAAAAACATTCTGTGTAAAAATTCTGGTTGGCATTCTCCTTTTCTCTTCTAAAAATTTTCCTACTCAATTAATGTTTTAGAGTTTTTCATAATTTTCCGAATAGCACATTAATTTTTCTAACAGTGTATTTAAAGTACTCACACTTAATCGGCACTGTTCTTAAACCCCCAAAAAAATAACAAAACTGCATGTCATCGAACACTCTTTAACAATGAAAACAGATTGTGTCACCTTCGATTCATTATCAAAGTCATCCATACATTAAAAAAAAACTCACATCCATTTGCAGTACCGAGGCTTGAAAAACAACACATCCATCCACTCACACCAGAATTTCCACGTTAATGGAGCCGTCTGGTCATTTGACGTCAAAAGCAACACAAAAACAACAAATCAAAAGAAAGATTAAAAAAGGGAAAGTACTCCTCTGCTACTCCTTATCTTCAGACATTTGTGTATATTTTTACTCTTTTCATTTGGAAATGGGTTTAATGATTTCACAGTCAAGGTTATCGATAACATACAATTAATTATAATTCAATGATGACTTTTATATTTTAGCAATTTCTTGTGTTCCTTAAGTCAAAACAATATATTGAATTTTGAAATATTGCCTTCTCGCTCTTGTGCTCTTAATCCAGTGACATAATGGATAAAAAGTACCCTTTTTCAAATTTTAACAAGGAAATCATCGGGTGGTAATTTTGTTTTTCTATTTATTAAATTTTTTTCAAACACTTTTATATGAAGTTGCTCTAATGCTCAAAAGGAAGTTTTATTTTATACTTCTAAATATAATTTTTGCTTAAAAGTGTACAGGAGAGTTTTGTTTATGTTTATGTACGAAAAAATTTTGAACAATAACGCAACATGTTCTAGATCACATGCTGTGTAGTTTGACTTGTCAGTCCTTTTTCCCCTGCTTTTTTTCTTCCCTTTGTTGCACAAAACTGACTTGTAGCGTAATGATGGTGCACAAATTGCGAGTCCTGCTGCAATTTTTATTTTGTTTTTCCTGTTTCGGATTCGTCCTTTAGTATGTTTTTTGGAATCCCTCGTTTGGGTTTGATGCTACTTTTTTTTTGCACACATTTCAAAAATTTTTTGTAGTTTTTATATGGAATAATGTTGTTAGTTCAATACATTGAGTACCGCCCAAAATTATAGCATACTTTTATTATTTCTGGGTATATTCGTACATATTCGCAAAGTATTTTAAGTGCAAAGTATTTTAAGTACACAGTGTAACCTCCTATAATCAGGCGCGGATTCAGGGGGGGGGGGGTGAAATAAGGAAATTTCCCCCCCCGTAAATTATAAAAATATGTTTTATTTATTTCGATAATACAAGAATACCCATTAATATTATCTTTTTTTAATGTACACAATTTTTGGAAATCCCAGCAAGGTTTTTTTTTGTTTTTTTTATTGAATCTCTAACGAAATTTTCAATAAGTATTTTTTTTGTTTTTTTATTGAATCTCTAACCAAATTTTCAATAAGTATCCAAATCTTCATCCTAATAGTTATTTATTAGATATTTTCAATGAAACATTTAGTTTACTGTATTCAAATACTTATTATTCTACATTCAATCCCAGCAGGTGCCATCTATGTATAACCAAAGAGTAAACGTTTGACTTGAAAATGCGTGCGGTTGAATTATTAAAAAGCCTTAGTATTTGCAATATTTATGTGTATGTATATGTGTTATATGAAAAAAATCCTATTCGTTAATTTTTGACGAACGCACGGATTTGTCGGGGAAAAGCCAGATTTCCTTATCTTTAAAATATTTCAACATACAACAACCATTTGTTAGGCAAGAATTGTTTTGGCTTTGTTGTAAAAGCATTTGAAGAGCCTTCACAGGATATTGATAATGACGCTGATGTGTCAATTGATGCGATGGCACTATCATCAACAGTTCTTAAAACTTTGACAAATTTTAGTATTGACCTAAAAAATTGTTGGAACTGATGGGTGTCGTTTGATGTCAGCAGAAAATGAAGCTGTTAAAAAATTCTGGAAACCGCGACAAATGCGAAACAAACGCCTTGCTATTTCCCGAAATTAAGCAAAACACGTTTTTAGTAAAGTATTTGGGAGCCAAACTCTCTACATTATGCGAGACAAGATGGGTGGACCGTCACGACTCAGCTTTACACTTTGCAACAAGTGTACATCATATAGTAGAAGCTTTGGAAAAAATATCTGAGTGGAAAGGTGGAGATACTTCATCAAGAGCCTTATATTAAGGAACTCACTTAGAACTTTTGAATTTATTTGCGGAATCAACATATTAAGTGTGATACTTATTGTAACACAGCCGCTTACTATCATTTTACAAAAGCACGATATAGATCTTCAAAAAGGATCAAGCCTTATCAAAACTTTGATCATGTGCCTTGAAGAAAAAAGAAATAAAGCCGAAGAACAATTTAAAGTGATTTTTAAAAAAGTTAAAGTTATTTGCGTTCAAATCGAGGTTCTAACCTAGAAAACAAGATTTGAACGAAATAATCACATCCAAAATGTTGAAGATTTCTACCGAGTTGTAGGTTTCATTCTCTTATTGAATTTATTTTAGAAGATCGCAAAACACCTTTCCAAAAGATATCTTTAATGTATTGAACATACCAAAACTTCTACTCAAAGTGTAATCAAGTCATATATAGATATAAAACTTTTAAAACCACAACTCGGGATAAACACCTACTAACATCTAAACTTGAGCCTGAACTGTAGCATTGGCAACAAACATGGAAATTATCTAAAATCTATCAGATAACGTTGTAGATGCTTTAATAAACTGTGATGAAGATATCTACCTAAATCTAAGAAAAATATTTCAAATTTTCGTTTCAATGCTCGTAAGTAATGCTACGAGCGAGAGGTCATTTCCTACCCTCCGTCAAATAAAAACATGGCTCAGATCAACAATGACAAACTGAACATAGACTGTACTATCTAAATTTGCCTCACAAGGAAATCATAAATTGCTTATTTAAAAAGATAAGTTTATTTTAATTTATATTGAATATTATTAGTATTGTGGTTATTTTATTGAACTATTTATGGTTTTTAATCCAAATTTTTAATATTTTTAATTAGGCTTAAGTTCATCAAATTTAATTTTCATTAAATTATTTTTATGAAGAAAGGAATTTTACAACATGAAAATTAATTAAAATTTATTGATAATTTTTCATTCTTGACTCAATCTGGGCTCGAACTAGGCTTGCCAGATGAGCTTGATTTAGCTTGATTCTCAAGATTTTTTAGGGCTTCTCAAGATTCAAGATAAAATTGTATTTCTCAAGCTTAAAGAAATTTTAAAAATTGTTCTTAATTTTTTAGTATAAACTAAAATTAAACAATTGCTTTGTAAAATTTGTCATTTGCGAATTCATTCATAGTATTTAAATTTTTATAAATTTCACATACGACATCTATCATCACTAGTAGTAAATTTCTCCCTATACTCAACATTATTTTTTGCCTATCACTTGTAACTTGACAGCAGTGCAGCCGACCAGCTGATAAAATAAACAAACAAAAATAATTGCAAACATTTTGTGACAGATGGACTACGAACTCCGATTATTCCAAATGGAATAAATATGAAGTATGCCGAACATTGGTAAAACATAATCAAATGATGACTTCCCAGACGATTTCCCAAAGTATTTCAAATTTTTGACAGTTGCTGTTAATTATTTGAAAACCAGTTTTGACTTTAGTGACAGTCCCCTTTACAGGAAATTGCCGTTTCTCAATTTAAAAAAATCTCTATTATCTTGGGAATTGTTAATGGAGATTCTTTAATATTTAAACATTTCAAATATTATAGATAACGGTAAGTTGTGCACAGATTATTGCTGTCTTCGTGAGGCCTATAAATATCTCCCAAAAGATATTTCTAACGACCAAATATGGCGTACATTTTTTATAAAACAAGATGAAAGCGATGCCAAAAACCTCAGAAAACTTATTTCTTTTGTATTTTCGATCCCCGTTAGTAATGCGTTTTGTGAAAAAACATTTAGTGTTTTGAATCATTTGTATTCAAAAGAAAGAAATAGGATGTCTTTTGATCTCATGAAAGCTGAGTTAAGGATAAGAATAAACTATAGTGAAAATTGTAAAAACTTTCAAAGCTTTTTACAAACTGAGGAAGGTATCGCATTGGCAAAAAGAGTTTCAAAAAACAACAAATACATGTGGAAAAATAAAAGCACATAGAGAAATAAATTTATACTTAATGATTTTTTTTTTTAACTAAAAAAAGACAAATAAAATTTGTGAACTGAATAAATTTATTAAATAAGTATCTCCTTTAATTAATTAATTTTTAGTTTAAATAAAAAATAAAATTTTTTGTACCTGGATTTTGAATAAATTTATTTTTGTTTTTAAAATATTCGGTTTTTATTTTTGGTAGTCTCAAGATTTTTTTTTGGAAATCAAGATTTTTTTCCACAATGTCAAGCTTTTTCGAAAATCGGATCTGGCAAGCCTAGCTCGAACCCAGGTGTTTACGGACAGGTTACCCTGACATGTTTCGATTGCAACCACTCAATCTCCTCAGAGGGCTTACCGTTTAACACTCGCAGCCATCGACGACTGCTGACGTCATTAGTCAAACATCAATCCTTAAACCAAATTGTATTCAACCTTTGGTAGATCGAAATTTGCTTTGAATGATTATCTATTTTAATTTATTTTAACATGTTATTCCTTTACTTCTGTTTTTTCGTACTTTTGACAAGAATTCTTCTTGAAGTTCAAAGTACATATTTTTTTGGTTTTTTCATTTTTTGTCTTTCTTATTCTTGTTGACCTTTTCAGCACAACTTGAAGGACAAATGCAAACATAGAGCTCGTGCCTTAGCTTTAACAATTATTAGTATTGTGGTTATTTTATTGAACTATTTATGGTTTTTAATCCAAATTTTTAATATTTTTAATTAGGCTTAAGTTCATTAAATTTAATTTTCATTAAATTATTTTTATGAAGAAAGGAATTTTACAACATGAAAATTAATTAAAATTTATTGATAATTTTTCATTCTTGACTCAATCTGGGCTCGAACCCAGGTGTTTACGGACAGGTTACCCTGACATGTTTCGATTGCAACCACTCAATCTCCTCAGAGGGCTTACCGTTTAACACTCGCAGCCATCGACGACTGCTGACGTCATTAGTCAAACATCAATCCTTAAACCAAATTGTATTCAACCTTTGGTAGATCGAAATTTGCTTTGAATGATTATCTATTTTAATTTATTTTAACATGTTATTCCTTTACTTCTGTTTTTTCGTACTTTTGACAAGAATTCTTCTTGAAGTTCAAAGTACATATTTTTTAGGTTTTTTCATTTTTTGTCTTTCTTATTCTTGTTGACCTTTTCAGCACAACTTGAAGGACAAATGCAAACATAGAGCTCGTGCCTTAGCTTTAACAATTATTAGTATTGTGGTTATTTTATTGAACTATTTATGGTTTTTAATCCAAATTTTTAATATTTTTAATTAGGCTTAAGTTCATTAAATTTAATTTTCATTAAATTATTTTTATGAAGAAAGGAATTTTACAACATGAAAATTAATTAAAATTTATTGATAATTTTTCATTCTTGACTCAATCTGGGCTCGAACCCAGGTGTTTACGGACAGGTTACCCTGACATGTTTCGATTGCAACCACTCAATCTCCTCAGAGGGCTTACCGTTTAACACTCGCAGCCATCGACGACTGCTGACGTCATTAGTCAAACATCAATCCTTAAACCAAATTGTATTCAACCTTTGGTAGATCGAAATTTGCTTTGAATGATTATCTATTTTAATTTATTTTAACATGTTATTCCTTTACTTCTGTTTTTTCGTACTTTTGACAAGAATTCTTCTTGAAGTTCAAAGTACATATTTTTTTGGTTTTTTCATTTTTTGTCTTTCTTATTCTTGTTGACCTTTTCAGCACAACTTGAAGGACAAATGCAAACATAGAGCTCGTGCCTTAGCTTTAACAATTATTAGTATTGTGGTTATTTTATTGAACTATTTATGGTTTTTAATCCAAATTTTTAATATTTTTAATTAGGCTTAAGTTCATTAAATTTAATTTTCATTAAATTATTTTTATGAAGAAAGGAATTTTACAACATGAAAATTAATTAAAATTTATTGATAATTTTTCATTCTTGACTCAATCTGGGCTCGAACCCAGGTGTTTACGGACAGGTTACCCTGACATGTTTCGATTGCAACCACTCAATCTCCTCAGAGGGCTTACCGTTTAACACTCGCAGCCATCGACGACTGCTGACGTCATTAGTCAAACATCAATCCTTAAACCAAATTGTATTCAACCTTTGGTAGATCGAAATTTGCTTTGAATGATTATCTATTTTAATTTATTTTAACATGTTATTCCTTTACTTCTGTTTTTTCGTACTTTTGACAAGAATTCTTCTTGAAGTTCAAAGTACATATTTTTTTGGTTTTTTCATTTTTTGTCTTTCTTATTCTTGTTGACCTTTTCAGCACAACTTGAAGGACAAATGCAAACATAGAGCTCGTGCCTTAGCTTTAACAATTATTAGTATTGTGGCTATTTTATTGAACTATTTATGGTTTTTAATCCAAATTTTTAATATTTTTAATTAGGCTTAAGTTCATTAAATTTAATTTTCATTAAATTATTTTTATGAAGAAAGGAATTTTACAACATGAAAATTAATTAAAATTTATTGATAATTTTTCATTCTTGACTCAATCTGGGCTCGAACCCAGGTGTTTACGGACAGGTTACTCTGACATGTTTCGATTGCAACCACTCAATCTCCTCAGAGGGCTTACCGTTTAACACTCGCAGCCATCGACGACTGCTGACGTCATTAGTCAAACATCAATCCTTAAACCAAATTGTATTCAACCTTTGGTAGATCGAAATTTGCTTTGAATGATTATCTATTTTAATTTATTTTAACATGTTATTCCTTTACTTCTGTTTTTTCGTACTTTTGACAAGAATTCTTCTTGAAGTTCAAAGTACATATTTTTTTGGTTTTTTCATTTTTTGTCTTTCTTATTCTTGTTGACCTTTTCAGCACAACTTGAAGGACAAATGCAAACATAGAGCTCGTGCCTTAGCTTTAACAATTATTAGTATTGTGGTTATTTTATTGAACTATTTATGGTTTTTAATCCAAATTTTTAATATTTTTAATTAGGCTTAAGTTCATTCAATTTAATTTTCATTAAATTATTTTTATGAAGAAAGGAATTTTACAACATGAAAATTAATTAAAATTTATTGATAATTTTTCATTCTTGACTCAATCTGGGCTCGAACCCAGGTGTTTACGGACAGGTTACCCTGACATGTTTCGATTGCAACCACTCAATCTCCTCAGAGGGCTTACCGTTTAACACTCGCAGCCATCGACGACTGCTGACGTCATTAGTCAAACATCAATCCTTAAACCAAATTGTATTCAACCTTTGGTAGATCGAAATTTGCTTTGAATGATTATCTATTTTAATTTATTTTAACATGTTATTCCTTTACTTCTGTTTTTTCGTACTTTTGACAAGAATTCTTCTTGAAGTTCAAAGTACATATTTTTTTGGTTTTTTCATTTTTTGTCTTTCTTATTCTTGTTGACCTTTTCAGCACAACTTGAAGGACAAATGCAAACATAGAGCTCGTGCCTTAGCTTTAACAATTATTAGTATTGTGGTTATTTTATTGAACTATTTATGGTTTTTAATCCAAATTTTTAATATTTTTAATTAGGCTTAAGTTCATTCAATTTAATTTTCATTAAATTATTTTTATGAAGAAAGGAATTTTACAACATGAAAATTAATTAAAATTTATTGATAATTTTTCATTCTTGACTCAATCTGGGCTCGAACCCAGGTGTTTACGGACAGGTTACCCTGACATGTTTCGATTGCAACCACTCAATCTCCTCAGAGGGCTTACCGTTTAACACTCGCAGCCATCGACGACTGCTGACGTCATTAGTCAAACATCAATCCTTAAACCAAATTGTATTCAACCTTTGGTAGATCGAAATTTGCTTTCTTCATAAAAATAATTTAATGAAAATTAAATTTAATGAACTTAAGCCTAATTAAAAATATTATATTGAATATTTTATTTAACGTTATTGTTGAGTTTTTTTAATATAATATACACAAATTGCTTTTAATAAACTTTTAAAAACAAATTTTTTTTTGTATCATAAAAAATTTCCCCCCCCCCCCCTAAGGCTCAAGCTGGATCCGCGCCTGCCTATAATAGACACCTTTCTTTGCGGAGACTGTTGCCTGCTACCGGCAGCGTTTCATAAGAAAATAATTGATTTCGTTTTAAAGAATATTCTCCTTTTTCCGACACTTTTGAATGGTCTCTTTGGCGTCCGGGCAAGAGTGACTCTATTGTATTAGTTAGCAATAAAAAAAACAGTTACTAGCGATGATGCCCATTTTCACTTATGGCTAATAAATCACTGATGGTTTTAAAGCTGGTAAAGTTGAACTAAACTTGAATTTATATATAGTTTAAACTCAACAACTGTAAATCAGTGTCCCATGTATTATATGTGGTTAAAAAAATAACATGTGGCAGCACTACGATAAATCTTATCAAATTCATATGGTCTGTATTAGTAGTTTAAACGCGCAATTTTATGCGTTTAAAGATGGTTTATATGTTTATTGATTTGTTGGTTTAAACACATTACACATTAAACCAAAAAGAGAGCTTAACTTGCTCTGATTTTTTAGCCCTTAATGGTCCATCATAATAAAAATATAAAAATAGAATAATTGGTGAATATAAAATAACTTCAGAAAATATTATTGGACATTTTTTTTTTTTTCTAAAACGAGGAACAAGGTAATGTGACAGTGAAACAGAACGATGCAGAATTGTGGTTCCAATAAGATAACTTGTTGTTGTTGGCTCTTGTTTGGCGATAATAACTTATGCACCACCATATAGAAACATGTAAAAAGTTTTGAATTCACAACTCAAAATTCAAAAATGCATAGGAGTGAGAAAAAACTGCCTTCAAAAACATGGTTCCAGTATTTAAATCAAACTGAGTTTCATAAGTGTTTATAAAGACAGTGAAGCAAACGAAAAATTCGTGGTCGATATTGATTTGTGAACTGTGTTGGTCTTAGGGAAATAGGTTATGAGGAGAAGGAAAGAGGGAAAAGTGTGTGTGAACATTTAAATCTATTTGTTTCCAAATTGTAGTCGACTGGGAAGACTTCTACCGGGAGTCTATTCCACATACGGCTAGTTCGATTGAGCAACCAATTTTCTCTGGAATGCGTTGCGCGACAACGAACGGATGAGATTTGCTAGAAAGGCGAGTACTACGGGCATGCACCCGCGACTCAGGGATGAGTTCGCCCATCTCAGCCGAACATTTACCATGATAATATCGATAGAACAATTATGCACAACCCACATTTCGACGATGCTCCAATGAGTCAATAAAGTCTTACAAATGATCTCCCGGTAAGCTAGCTGGTAGCGAGCTAGGCTATCAGCGCCGGGGACTCTGGTTTCTTTCCTGCAGCAAGCATAGAGCTTCGCAGGATTAGCTTAGGAAAAAAGTAAAAATATTTGTATCAACAAGGATAACTTTTATATAACCAAAAACTAATTTATCAAACTTGGTTATACATAATTAGAGGTTCTTAATCAACCTCAGTTTTTACAAGGTGGAACAAATAAAAAATGTCATAATATGAAAAAAGCTGTTGTAATTTTGACATTTATGATGTAGGCTTATAGAGAATTTATTGTCAACAAACCATGACATGACACACACCTCAAGCACGAAATATTATTGTTATTGCTTATTTGACAAATTTTCACTTTTCTGTTTTAACGCAGCGTACATTTCGTGCTCGTTTTCTCGTCGTCGTGCTCCATGTGCTTAAACAGTTAAGCCTTTGGCTAATCGCCTTGTGCAAACTGGTTCCGTAACAGATGCCACAAGAAGTGGGCGGCATCGTATTGCTCGTTCGGCCGAGAATACCGCTGCTCTTTACACGACAACGTCAGAGAAAATTGACAAAGAACTGTCAGACGACAATTAGGCATTGTCAAAGGTTCGTTGAAACGAATTTTGCTAAATGATTTAAAAATGTTCCCCTATAAATATTAACCATATTTAGTTATTTTGAAAAACAATATAGGGAACACAAAAAATTTTATCTAATTCAAATCTCGACCTTAGGACAACAAGGTTCTAACTTACATCTTTTTTAAGAAATAAGTTATGTATCGTATCCCTATAAAGCGTCTTCGTTCTTTCGACTGTCGCTCTGAATTTATTTCTATCTCCTACAGCTTCTGAGTTAACAAGGTTCTATCAAGCTGACAGAATGCGCTTTTTTTGAAAATGTGTATCGCGAAATAAGAAAATTTTTCTTTGGGATGGGGCTCAGATTCATTATGAAAAACTTTATTAGTTTCAAACAAGCAGTCGAGGAAATACATGTAAGTAATTTGAGCACCCATGAAAACTATGTGTTAGAGAGTTTACAACGCATACGAAAAGAAAAATAATGTATCTGGCGTAGCTTACTTGGAGGCCACACGATCAAGTTTTGCCTTTCAATTTGCAATACACTCTCACTTTTTTACTCACACTCACACTTTTTAAATTGACCACGAGGTGGTTATCAATTTCACCTTTCCATTTGTTTGGCAATTTTACTTTCAATTTAACAGCTGATTACATGTTTGTCTTTATAAATTAGGTGCGTTCGTTTACTTTTCCAGTAAAATCCCAGTAAAATCAAATGGGTGAGTAATATGAAAATTTGTGTACGCGAACGCATTCCAGTAAAATCCAGTACAAATTTGTAAAAATTTTGGGGTAAACGAACGCAGCTATTGTTTTCTTGATGACATCACAAAAGTAAATTGCTACAAATTGAGTGCAGCCTACGTTGATCGTGTGGCCTCAGGGTTAAAGATACGGTAACAGTTCATTCTATTTAGATACCCACACCACATTAGTGCAGTGGGTACTAACTTAGTTTTTTCAACTCTCAAAAATAAAACTCGCTCGCAAGTTTTCTTTTTTTTTTACTCGCGAGCAGAAAATAAAAATTCTTTTAAATGTTCTCTGGTACTAAGCTTTTATACTGATGCTTGTAACACCATAAAATGTTATTCCTAGAGCCACCTTTAAATATATAGAAAGTGATTCTGAGTCGATCTAACGATGTCGGTCTGTCCGTCCGGCTAGCAACGCAGGCTCAAAGTACAGGTCACATATAATTCGCTTAAAATTTTTATTGTTGCAATACAATTTGTTAGGCAGAATTCTCTTTTTTCCAAAATCTTTTTTGATCAATAGCGTTACAACGGCTTCGTTTTAGTGTATTACTGGCTTGTTTTGTGGTATCACAATATCACCTGTTCGTATTTTGCAGGTCTAACCTTTTTATAAATACAGTACTTTTCGTTTCTAGTCACTACCGCTTATAGTCACATTAACGATATAGTCCATTTTATTTGTTTATTATACCACTATAAGTTAATATAAAGTTACATTTGCCATATATGCCATCTATCAACAGTCATCAAAGGGAAAAGTAAAGCAAATTAATGGCGTTATAGTCACATAAGCAATATTTACTAAGCTCTTTTTCGTTTTCGAAACCACAAACCAGCCAATGATAGAAACAATTAAATTGTTTAATTTTGGTCATCAACTATTTACGCGTAAAAAATTATTTTTTGCCTTTGGTATCAGTTATGAAATATCTTGTTATTATTTTAACCATTTTTTATACAGTATGCAACTCTGATTTAAAAGATTTTGTTATTCGTGCTTAATTCTCAATTTTTATTCTTGATACAAACACTGAACTTTATTGTTGATGGGATAAGCTATTCCTATGCGCATTTCACTGGTTGCACAGACCAGATCATCAGGAAACTTCATCCAAAAAGATTTTAGAAAAACTAAAGATATTAAACCAAATAAAACTGTTAAGCGTATAAGAATTATAAGCAACTGTTCTACTTGTAACAATATCAAAGTTTAAACAAAAACATCAACAATAAACAGTGAGTTTATCTCTTCTTACATTCCCCACTTCAATTGATTGGAATTCTTCCAACATTAATTGTAGTTGTAAGTAGGTTAAGAAAAAAAAAAAAAAATTAAAACAAAAACAACCTGCAGAAGCATGTTGCCAGTAAAGTTTTTTTAGGCCGTGCACTGCCAGTTTATTATCCAAATAATTTTTGGGAATACAAAATTTTAATTTAAAAGATTTTTTTATTCGTTCTTTAATCCCAATTTGTATTCTTGATAAAAACATTGAAATTTATTGTTGATGGGATAAGCTATCCCTATGAGCATTTCACTGGTTGCTTAGGCAAGATCGTCAGGAAACTTCATCCAAGATTTTAGAAAAACTTAAGATTTTAAACCAAAGTCTGTTGCAAAACAATAAGCCTGATGTCGGTGTAATTTATATCAATTATTTATTTTGTTTATTCACATAACTTGATTTTATTCGAATTCGGTTATATGCCCCATAGTGGCATATATTTGAATTAGCCTTAAGCGGCTCATACACTTGCAATAAAATTGTTCAATTTTACGTATTGTATAGTTATATCGCCAATGTGTATTCCAAGGTGGCACAATATATTGGCAAAAATCAAAAGACTTTTGATTTATATTGCACAACGAAAAGGAAGTGATGTGTGTTGGCAATATTTCAATGCTGTTTATTGAATTCCTATAGGTTTTGTTCTCCTTTTTATTGAATGAATGAAACCATTGTGCAACTTATTGCATAATAAAGAACAAAATGGAAATAATATGGCGAATATCATATACAATAATATTGCAAGTGTATGGGCCGCTTTATAGTCACATTAGCGATATAGTCCACGTTTTGTCTGCAACTAAAGGATGTCACTATAAGCGAAAAGTAATGTTGGGCTTTTAATAAACCCTCGACAGAATGGGTTTTAGGTCAAAGAATGCAACTGTGTTATAGAATTCTTAACAATTTTGATTTGGCATGATTATGAAACTACGACTAAGCAAATTATTATTATTATTTTTTTTCTAAAGATTAGATTAATTTTATTGTATGTAGGATACCAATTGGAAATATTCTTGCCAAAATATTCTTAAACAACTAGACAGTAACATACATATTTGCTTATATTTTACACTTCACTACAACCACTTTGGCTATTATTCTTAAATAACTGTTTAATGCCAGGGGTAATTTTATATTTCGAATGTACACATCCCACAAAAGACAACTACACAGACAGAAGCACGGATAAATATAACGAATTTATGTATGCATTTGAACATTTTATCATTAATCATGGTTTATAATGTATTTCCGATTTTGCAAAAAATTAAAAAAAAATATACATATTTGAATTTGTAAATAAAATTTTATATTGCCATGCATACACGACGGTCATCATAGATGAGCACATACAGTGCAAATGTGTTTAATGGACTTCCAAAAAGTACAAATACGTCTGATATGATGGAAATTATTTGCAAAATTATGAAACAATTTTACAAATATTGCGAATAAACACTTTATTACATTTAAGTTCATTTGTATGGACTCTATTATTACAATTTTTATTTTAAAATCGCCTTTATGGAAATGTCCGAATTGCAAAATCATCATCAATATGCGTGTTAAAATTATTTTTACTTCTGTGAACTTACATTTAATTTAATTTATACAATTGTTTTAGATTCGCTTCTCGTCTCGAGTGATTTGCATAATCGATCTAAACAATTTAATTCGATTTTAGTGTCAGTGCAAAATGCACAATTGTAGAAAAGGGTTTTCACGATTAGTAGTGCAAACGATGCAGATGTGTGCAAAAATACTCACATATGCACCACATACAACAACAAAAATTACGAATTTGCAAATTGCGTTATTTTACTTAAAAAACCATGAGCAAAAATAGAAGTGCATATTTGATCAGTTGCCAACAAATGTAAACAATAAAGTTTGACATATTTAAATTAAAATAATTTAAAAAGAAACAATTAATTTATATGTATATGCTTGTGTATAATTGTAAGTGCTGGTTTACACACGTCAAGTTTGAATCGTCAAGTCTTGAGCTTTTAGGAGAGAAGGGCAAAGAGAATACCATTTCTTTTTCGAAAAGAAATACATTTTTAGAAAATTAGCACATTTGCTCAAAAATTATTCTCATTCTGTGATAAGTGCTGGCTCACACACGTCAAGTCTGACTCGTCAAGTCTAGAGCTTTTAGAAGAGGAGGGTAACGAGAATGCCTTTTCTTTTCCCCTCTCCTAACAACTCAAGACTTGATGAGCCAAACTTGACGTGTGTGAACCGGCACTAAATTTAAGTGACAAAAATTTCTCTTTATTTATTCATAAATATGTGTGTACACTGAACATATTTTCTGATTTCATTCATATGTTTCTATGAAACTTTTGCAACTATGCTAAGAAAATTTGTAAACAAATGTCAAACAAGAAAACAGAATAAACAAAATATGTCAAGATTTACAATTCTATTATAATTATGCAAGAGCTCGGGATGTAAAAGGTTAAAATATGCTATTGACAACTTTTTATTGCATTAAATATAATTTAATAAATTATAGAAAAACTAATAAAATTAAAAAACTCGTAAAAATTTAAAATAATTTAATAAAAGTTTGTTTATAATTATTAAAGCTGTTATGATACTTGCTATTTTTGGTATTTTTTCTATATTGGAGAACAGTGCAAATATATTTGCATAGGAAAACTGACTAAGTGCAAAGAGTATGATTATTACATAAAAAATCTTGAAATGTCAAACAAATATACATGTGTTATCGATAAATAATCTAAGACTGTCAAAAATAATACAAAAATTTTTAACTTAAAATTGACATTTCCAGATTAGAAGAAGGGAAAAGAGAATGCCATGTCTTTTCTCCTCTCTCCTAAAAACTCAAGACTTGACGAGTCAAACTTGACGTGTGTGAACCAGCACTTAGCACTGTTGCCAATTTTTTTTGTTTTTGATCGAAAGTAGCGGGTTTTAACTTTTTTTTTTTTTGCGATTTTTAGCTTTTTTGACGGGGTTTTGTGGGCAATAAACGTGGGCACTATTGTTTGTTTTGTTTACATTTTATTTTGGAATCACAAACAATTTTTTTTTATAAACAATAAAATTTAATGCAAATAATGTAAAATAATATCGGGGTATTTTCTTAAATTGAAAATTTATGATTTGAAATCCCATATGAAGGGCACCTGCTTTATTTCACTGATCAAAAACAAAATAGTTTCATCTGCCCAAGCTTTTACCATTTTTTTTGTTTTATGGCGATTTCTTTTCTGAGAAATATGTTGCATAAATGTTACATGCTCTATCTCTTTTGTGTAGAGCATGTAACATTTATGCAACATATTTCTCAGAAAAGAAATCGCCATTAGTCAAAGAAAAAAATAAACATGAGAAATGTCAATCAGAAAAAGGGTTTGTTTATTAAATTGTATTTCTTGTTCTTTCTCGCATTTGTTGTTTCATTCAGTCAATCCTAAAATAATCAAATACAAAAAATAGCAAGTATCATAACACCTTAATAAACTTTATACATATTTATTATTTGCAACGTCAACATTTTCGTCTAAAAAATGTATTAAAATTTTTTTTCTGATTCCACTGGCGCGCTGTCATCTTGCTACATTCTTCATATTTTCCTCTTATAAATAATTTGTGTAAAAAATGATTTCACATGAAATTTAATACACTGTTTCACTAAACAAGCATCGCTAGTGCTGTGAACCGATGACAAATCTTGTGTCGTTGCCCTTTTTCCATATACAAATATTTTGACATTTGCTTTAATTTTTCACTGAACATGGATGTTAATTTTTTTTTTAATTTTCCTGAGCTAATCGCACGAAGCTCTATGCTTGTCTGCAGGAAAGAAACCAGAGTCTCTGGCGGGAGTCGAACCCGCAACCCCGGCGCTGATAGAATAGCTCGCTACCTGCTAGCCTACCGGGGCACTAAATTGTGAGTCAAGCCATAATGTCAAGTATTTTGGCCTAATTAACTTGACATTTCTTTGTTTCAGTGCTTGACAAATTAAACCTTTGCGAGGTACGCAGTTGAGCAGCGCATTAAGATTATTAAAGCCTTTTACGAAATTTCGCGCACTTCGTAATTTCAAATTTGATCACTACCCAGTTAAAACTTCGTTTTTCGCTACTATTTGCGTTACGAAGCAGCAATTACATAACTACTACTTAAAACTTTTATTGGTATGAGTCATTAAAAAAATCGAAAATATGCGCTTAAAATATGCACTAAAAAAAATATGCACCAAAAACTTAAAAAATTTACATAGAAATCGTTTTTTAATTTTACTAACAGCCATTTTCACCAAGTTCGGTTATAATTAACTATCGGTTACAGCTGTCAAAACTTATTGGTAACCGGAAAGTTAGTTTTAACCGAACTTGGTGAAAATAGCCGTAAAAGCTAAAATTTAAAAAATTTAGTCTACTGATATTCAAATATCTTTAAAAACTTAAATTACTAATTTAAATTTTTGTTTGCTTAAATAATTAAGTAATGTTTCATTAAAAGTAAAACTTTCTCCTGTACTTGAAGAATGCCAATGCATTTTTCAAGGTTTATCTGAAGGACAAAAAATTTCAGAATAAAGAATATATTTTTGTTAAACCGATATTTTTGACGCTTTTTTTTGTTTTTGATTAAAAACTTTATATGGCTCTATTCAAAAATTGAACTTATTACATCATGACACTTTTGAAGTTAATGAGCAATATGTTGTTTTGCTTTTCATCCCAATAATCTCAACAAATATTTAAACATATTTAATATCTCTCACTTAAACATACATAAATACATTTATAATCTAGAAAATCTGCCAGTGAAAAAAGATCTTGTCACATGATTTACTTTTAAATATTTACAATCTTGCATAAATACCAGTTTAACTATTTAGACATAAATGCATTTACTACAACCCAGGCAGGTGTAAATGTAACGGATTATTTCTTGTTTTAGTGTTACAGAGAATGACCATTAAGATTCGCAACAGGTACATTTAGACATTAATGCTTTTTGACAGAGCCTGTCATATAAAACGGAAAAAGCACATTAATAAAGTTTTATTTGAAAGGTAGTTTTTAGTTTGACTTAAGCCAAGTAACGTTTGACAAAACCAAAAAACTAATGAAGGCACAGTGTCAAACAGACAGACTGACAGACAGGCATACGAAATAGACAACATAAGAGCAGAGATTAAGAAGTGATCTTAACTACAGGTTGTAAAACAACGACAGAGATCTGCTTTGATTAATCGTGTGTGTGGAGAGATTTTGTGTAAACAAATAGAATACCCAGAAGGACAGGTAGACAGGAATTGATGTATTAAAGCAAACAAATTTTTTAAAGAAAATTATGACTTAATAACGGTAAATGACTTATATCACACTTAAATTTAAAATGTAAATTCTTTTAAAAAGAAATATGTATAAGGCTGGGTTTTTAAGATCTCAGTTAAACTAGGTATAGTTAATCTGAAAACAGATTCGTGCCACCATTGCCAAGTTTGTAAACAAAATTTTGATGGAACAGCTTAGTTTTCTTAAAATTTTGGTTTTTAAAGAAAAAATAAAAAAAATCACATTTCGCAGGAGAAATTCAAGTTTCAGACTACGTTAAGCTAAGTTTAAACTTAATCCACATCCAAAAACCCGGCATAAGTGTTATACCCGGACGTGCTGAATCTTATATACCCTTCACCATGGTATTGAAAAGGAAATTGTTCCTTAGCTCAAATGGTATAGCCGCTATCCATATTCCGAGAGCATTTTTGTATGGCCACTCTGTAAAATAAAAGGTCGGTTTCGCTAATTCATAATACAAAACAAATCTTATATACATATATGAGATCAATTCTGTTGACCATCCTGTTTGGTATAGACCCTATCTCAACAAAACCCTAAATTGGACAGACTTGGCTTATTTTGAATATTTCAAAATTATCTGCGTCAAACTTGGTCTTCCCCAGCGTGCATTTTGTATCATAATCGAATCTTTAGAAATCAGCTTCAAGGGCAAAATAACGGCGGTGCGCAAAATGACCCCAGGAAATATGGCCCAAAAAGTAAAATGAAAAACGGCCCCAAAATTTTACATGAGACACAACAGCACGCAATTTTGGCGCAATTTTTTTGTTTTTTTTTGGGGTTATTTTTCATTTTTTTGTTAGGGTGTTTTTGCATTTTAAGTAGAATGAAAAATGACCCCAATATCAAGAAATGAAAAATGGCCGCAAACAAAATCACAATTTTTACTTTGGGGCTATTTTTCGTCTACTAATAAAAAATGCAAATTTTAAGATATGAAAAATCACCCCAAAAATTTTATAAAATTCTATGTAAAAGTTTCTAGGGATAGTATACAAACCCCGAATTCTTATACCAAAGTAGAGAAAATCATTGCCGGTTATGCAGAGATGCTTTAGTTAGCGAAGCCGGTGTTTGTTATACCCTAGAGGAAAAAGTCACTGAGCCCGGCCGAAGGCCGGCTATTTAGAGAAGCTTTACTGAGCGAAGCCAGAGTTCGTTATACCATAGAAAAGAAATACCTTGCGCACGGCCGAAGGCCAGCTATGTAGTGAAGCTTTAGTGAGCGAAGCCAGTGTTCGTTATACCAAAGAGAAGAAAATCCTTTCACCCGGCCGAAGGCCGGCTATATAGAGAAGCTTAAGGCCGCCTATAACGTGAAGCTTTAGTAAGCAAAGCCAGTTTTCGTTATACCATAGAGAAAAAAAATCCTTGCGCATGGCCGAAAGCCCAACCATGGTATCAATCGTACTAACCAAAACTGTATAATTTGAAATCGGGATTCTAAATTTGTGATTTTTAGTTTCGGGCATATGAACTCCACCGAAAAAGTTTAATTTTGGGTACGTTCGTAAATGCATCAAAACTGTGCATCACTGCTGCAGTGATGCAAAATATTGTTGCTGATGCGTGATCACCAGTTGCGCTTGTGATGCTGATGCTTTTTTACTGCACAACAGCTGTGCAAAGTTTGAATTTTTGAGCAAGAGCTAAATTTTAAAAGTTTTATGAGCGAACATAAAATAATAAAAAAAATGTTATCAACAATAGCGATGGCAAATTTTATTAAAACTATTTAACCAAAAAGTAATAGTTTTCTTATAAACCACAAGAAAAAGCATCGAAAAAGAAAAATAAAACTATTTCTTTTATGTTAAAAGTTATTGCATCAGAAAATTAACTGATGCAATAATTGCCAATATTTGCTGCAGAACTGCGGCATCACTGCATAAAAAACATTTGACATATGAAAGTAATGCCAAGTTTCTTACAAGTGATGCATTTACGAACATTCAACTTTACTAATGCGCAACTGATGCGCAGCAACTGCATTTACGAAACGTACCCTTTACTTTCTTTGTGTTCTTTTTTGGGGTTCCAATTCATTATAAATTTTGAGGTGATTTTTCATAATGAAATTTATGGTCATATTTCATTTTATTTTTAGGGTTAATTTTCACCTTTTTGGGGTAATTTGTCATTAAAAAATGGGGCCATATTGCATTATGAAAAATAGCCCCAAATTTGGGGTCAATTTTCATTTATACTTTTGGGGCCATATTTCGCAGCGCCAAAATAACCGCATATGAGTTCATATTTCGATCATAAATGATAGGGTACGTTCGTAAATGCAGTTGCTGCGCATCAGTTGCGCATTAGTAAAGTTGAATGTTCGTAAATGCATCACTTGTAAGAAACTTGGCATTACTTTCATATGTCAAAAGTTTTTTTATGCAGTTATGCCGCAGCTCTGCAGCAAATATTGGCAATTATTGCATCAGTTAATTTTCTGATGCAATAACTTTAAACATAAAAAAATAGTTTTATTTTTCTTTTTTGGTGCTTTTTCTTGTAATTTATAAGAAAACTATTACTTTTAGGTTAAATATTTTTAATAAAATTTGCCATCGCTATTGTTAATAACACTTTTTTTTATTATTTTATGCTCGTTCATAAAACTTTTAAAATTTAGCTCGTGTTCAAAAATTCGAACTTTGCACAGCTGTTGTGCAGTAAAAATGCATCAGCATCAGAAGCGCAACTGGTGATCAAGCATCAGCAACAAAATTTTGCATCACTGCAGCAGTGATGCACAGTTTTGATGCATTTACGAACGTACCCATACTCTCGTCGTGAGAAAATGGTTACCTTCCGTTGAATCACCTAAAAGAATCATTTGTGAAACAATTTTCTAATTCCATTGTGAGCATATGAATGAATCATATGAGAATCATTTTTCAATCGCTATTTTGATAAATCAGTTTTAAATTCAAAACATTTAAAAATCATTATTTGAGCATATTAATGAATTATATATGAATCCTTTTCAATCGCTCAAATTAATAATCAGTTTTTAATCATCAAACGTGACCCCAAAAGACTCATTTAGGTGATTTCTACAAAAAATATCACCCAAATGCTAGCTGGGTCCTACCTTTTATGGTATGGGCAATAGGGTGGATCGATTTAGCAATCGATACTGTGCCATCGATTTTTCGATAACTTTTGGCATGAGGAAAAAAAATTTCACTACGACTACAAAAAAAATTATTTTCCATCTTTTATTTAAACGGTTTTTAGTAGGTAATAAAAAAAATCGATTGATTTTTGTTTTTAAATATAACCTTTCCAAGCTAAATATTTTTCTTGAGGTTTCGGCGAGTTTTGTCAAAAAATTTGTTTTTTTACGCGTTAATTTTTAAGGTTTTTAGTAGGTATGTTTAAAAAAAATTCAAACGCTTAAAACAAAGGCGTTATCATTTTGCCAAAAAAATTTTTTTGCGTTTTTAGACAAGTTTGTGTAGTGTATTTCGACGACTATTTTCGGGATCTTCCCAAGTTCATCTTTTATTACAAAAGTAAATGGTTAATTTGGGCGCCTCGAAAATGATTTGTTTCCTCATGCCAAAATCTATCGAAAAATCGATGGCACAATATCGACAAATTTTTGTCTTTACAAATCTCTTTTTTGTCCCTTACTCGGTCATTTATAAACCGATTTTGTTAATTTTCACTACCAGTATTCTACTTAATTTGTTGAAGCTAAAAGCGAAAAAATAAAGTTCATAGATTATAAGAAGACTTCAAAAACTGGAGGTTTATGGTTAAAATTAGAGGCAGTCGTAGTTTTTTGCTCATATATGAGCCATTTGTTAGCCGATCTGGCTGAATTTGAATAGCAATCTATTCCGATCTACTTTTGATAAATACATAAAAACATAGTCTCCATTGTATCGAAAAACCCATTGCAACCACCACACATCCAGTCTGATATCGTTAGATTAACTTCACTACCTAAAAGGACCAAGAATATATTATATACACAGAAAAACATTTTAAATTGATTTCACTATGCGACAGTCAAAATCGGGATGCTTTGAAACCAACGGGAAATGTTATATCGGTAAAAAAGAAGTCCCTGCGATTCGCTGGGTCACGTCTAGGAATCTAGATATATCGATTTGAAGTTAGTAACTATCATATAGGGGAAATTGTGACCTTTGCTGGTCTTTTTTTTTACATAACTCGAGAACAACCAGTCCAATTGTCTGAAACAAATTTAAAATTAGGAATTACAATTCCTTTAATCTGTTCATACAACATTTCGCTATATAAGCAACAGTTTCGCAGTTATAAATAAGAGTATGAAGAAAAAAACTATTTTTTGCCTAAAATATTGATTTTTTTTATTTTTAATTCATAAAAAATCCAAAACGGTAAAAAAAAGTGTCAAGTCCTATTACTTTCACTTAAAGTCACATAGCCTTTAAACGAAATGAGACATACAGGGGTGTCATAATGAACTTTTAGTCTAATTTTTACAATTTTTGTTAAAAACTTCTGTTTAATAGAGCATTATTTGTATAATAATTGTCATAAAATTTTTTTATTACAGAAATCTTATTGAAAAACGACTCTTAAAATTCTTTCGTTTTACGTTTTCGATTTCCATGACACCCCTGATAGATCATGAAAATCGATGGACGCGTTTCGCTTTTATTCACGATTAAGTGAAGGAATCTCATTTTGACAAGAATATTGATTTTATGTTTCAATGAATTTGGATAATATTTATTATATATTATTTATTATAATTATTAACACGTAAAATTAAAAATTATTACAGGTTATTATTTTATAAGGTTATTACATAGATACATAGGTTATAAAAACCGATGAACGCAAAACTTATTTCGTTTGTTTGCGCCCTTTATTTTCTTGCGTGGTGGTTGGCCCACTTGTTCAGAGTCTGTATCGGATGAGGATCTGTCTTAATCTGGCAAAAATCAATTGTTTTTAATCAGTCAGTTAACTTAATTTTTGTGACTTACCCTCGGAGGATTGTATATTCTTCTTCTTCATCGTCGGGATCGTACGTCTTTTGCGACCACCAACAAATTTCAGCCATCAGCGAATCGAGCCTTTTGCCTTTATGTCGCGTTTCCATTGGCATTGCCACTTGATGGAAGCGCTCGCCATGTTCATCCGACTCTGAGGCTAGCTGCTTGCTGAAGTATTCGAGATGGTGATGCAAGCAGCGAATTTTGAGGGACATATTCACTTAATTTTCTGGAAGTATTGCAACATATTGGTCACAAGAGCGGGGTAATTGTGTGCTCGCGTACTTCCCAAAAAATATCGTATGACTTTCTTCACTGCCCTCCACGCAAAGTAATCATTACCGTCTAAAGCACATTTAAATTCCTTTGATTTCATGAGCTTTCGTATATCCGGCCCAAGAAATTTTGAGTATATCTTGAGCAAATTTTTGAAATTCACACCTTCACTTAATTGCGAATAAAAGCGAAACGCGTCCATCGATTTTCATGATCTATGTCTCATTTTGTTTAAAGGTTATGTGACTTTACGTGAAAGTAATAGGACTTAGGCAAAATATAGTTTTTTTCTTAATACATTTATTTATAACTGCGAAACTGTTGCTTATGTAGCGAAACGTTGTATGAACAGATTAAAGGAATTATAATTCCTAATTTTAAATTTGTTTCAGCAAAATCGGACTGGTGGTTCTCGAGTTATGTAAAAAAAAAGACAGCCAAAGGTCACAATTTCCCCTATATAATAGTTACTAACTTCAAATCGATATATCGAGATTCCTAGATGTGACCCAGCGAAACGCCGGGACACGTATAACTTCTTTTTTACCGATAAAACTTTCCCCGGTAGTTTGAACCCTTCCCGATCACTGACCCCTACCATTTGTCGCACAGTGTTTTAATAACCAAATTTTTAGAATCAAGCAAGCAATTTCTTGATTTTGCACCTATCACCAAAATATTTATATTCAATAAAAGAAATCGTAAAAATTGGAAATTGTGAATTTTCTTTTCAATAAATGATAGTTTCAATTTTGATTAAATGAGCCGTTTATTTTGAAAGTGGCATAAGTCATTTCGGTTTTTAAGTCGAGATATTTAAGGGTTTGCGTTTTAACACGTTTAAAAATATGGATGCTAACTTTCGAGAAGATTCACTTGTATTTGATACATCATGATAATGATATTTTTCTCAGTATTATTATTATTATTTATTATTATTATTTATTATTACTATTTATTATTAACTCGATTTTTTTTGAAAAAGTGACTAATGCCACTTTCAAAATAAACGGCTCAAATATATCATTAAAACATGTCCGGTTTTGAAGAGCACTTTAATTGATTCAACTCAAAATATAAATAACAAAAAATCTATACTTTTTCAATTAACTTCGGTAATAAAAAAAAAAAAAAATAAATAAAGCAAGTTCGAGTGCGCTGCTTTCGGCTCTGACGAATCTTTGAAACAGTCCACCGACAGTTCGAATATTTCAGGAGTGATATCTATTTATTATTAATTTATCTCTATAAAAACAGACATCAAAATTAAAATTGGTATTATTGACCGACAAACAGTTTAAGCCGAACTTAAATGATTTTCAGAAGGGATGTTTATATTGGAGCCATGCCAAGTGATTTATGGTATTAAAAAAACATAAATTTCAATACAGCGGTGAAATTAGTTTACGCGTTGACAGAGAATTTCAGAATGCTGCTAAATATGGAACTTAAGGTAAATTATGGACCGTATGCCACAAAATTGCATGACATTTTTTCTGACCATATGAAGCTAAGTTGAAACAAATTTTACCGCAATATCTATATCTGCTGCGGTTTTAGGCGTATTTAATTAATTTATCAGAGTGGGCTTTATATGGGGCATATAGTAAATTATGGACCAATCATCACGAAATTAATAAGTGTGATTTCTAGTCCTATAAAACTGTATAGAATTAAATTTTATTCTGATAGCATTACACTGTGTCACAAATTTTCAACAAACTCGTGACCAAATGAATCTGACACCCAAATCTTAATGTAAGATTGAATCCGAATGTGAAGTCAGAATGGTCAAAACTAGAATAGTTTTCGAGCAAATTACAGTTATTGGCGGTTTTTTAAAAGATGATGTCACTTTAATAAAAGTACAGTACTTTTCGCTTATAGTCACATCCTTTAGTTCCAACCATAACGTGGACTATATCGCTAATGTGACTATAAGGCTAATTCACATATATGCCACTATGACGCATATAACCGAATTCGAATATAATCAAGTTATGTGAATAAAGGAAATTAAAAAAGCATATAAATTACACCGACATCAGGCTTATGGTTTTACAGCAGAGTTGCACACTCTATAAAAAACGGTTAAAATAATAACAAGATATTTCATAACTGCTACCAACGGCAAAATCTAATTTTTTACGAGTAGAGAGTTGATGACAAAAATTAAATGATTTAATTCATTCTTTCTTTGGATGGATTTTTGATGACTTGCTTTACTCTTCCCTTTGACTACTGTTGATAAATGGCATATATGACAAATGTGCTTATATCGCTCAATGGACTATAACCATGCTTGCCAGTTTAGCACTTTAAGTGCTAGATTTAGCACTAAGAATTTCAAAAAAAGTGCAAAGCGCTAGTTTAGCACTTTTTTTTATAATTATTTAGCATTTTTAGCACTTTTTATATATCCCACAACTACTTAAAAACTCACATAATTAATTCAAGTAAAGTATCAATTCTCTAAGTGCATCATGAAAAATCAATACATTTATGCTACCTTTTTTGCAACTTTAGCGCATACTGTTTTTTGCATCTTTGTAATACGAAATAGATATAGTGAACTAGAAATAATTCAAAGTCAGTAGAGCTTTATAACTCAACAGGTATGGGATACAAAAATGAATACCACCGAATTCTGGATTCAAGTACATCATTTTAAAAACTCCATTAATGAAAATCCCTTTATAAATTTGTCTAGCTTTGTACTGTCCCTTTTAGTTTTGCCATTTTCAAACGCAGAAGTAGAGCGTTTATTTAGTTTATTGGGCTTAATAAAAAGTAAACTTAGAACTAGAATGAAAACAGAACTGTTATGTTCAGTTATACGCATAAAAGAAGGCGTAAAATTAGATAACGTTTGTTGCCACACTTTAAACATATCGGACGATATTGTGAAAAAAATCGGTTTATCAGAAAAGTACCAAAATGAGTTGGTATATGAGGAATACGAAAATGACATGATTGAAATGTTAAATAGTTGTAACAACTTCATTTAAAATATATTTATTATATAATAACATTAAAATAAGTGTTAATATTAATGTAAATTGTTTATTATATTAATGAAAATCAATGCAACAAAACTAGCACTTTTATTTCTTATTGTAGAACAATTTAGCACTTTTTTTTTCAATTTAGCACTTTTAACTTGAATTCTTCTGGCAAGCCTGACTAAAACGTTAATACTTTATATTAAATTAACTTATAACGGCAAAATAAACAGATAAAATGGACTATATCGCTAATGTGACTTTAAGCGTTGTGACTTTAAACGAAAGGTACTGTATAAACGAAAAGTACTGTATCTTCGAAAATATTCGACAGATTTTTTATTCCTTTATTTTTATTCAAAGATAATGAAATTACTTACACAACCACAGGTCGTTCGTAAAAATTGGTCAAGAAATGACTAAAGCTCAAATTAGACGTGACATAACCATAATGCCACAGTCGTAACGGCGGATTTAGAAACCAAAATTGAATTAGTTTGTATGGTATGTTTATGTCGTTTTGGTAATACAGAGGCGATGGTAATACAGTTTTTCTATGGTTATGTCACGTCTAATTTGAGCATAAGTTACATTGGAAGGGCCAAACTTCAAATTTCAGAAAAATGTTAATGATTTTTTGCAATTTTGCTCTTTTCAACTTACCTAAAAAACCTGTGTAGGAATCCGTGATGAAGGATGGACAAATTGATGTTCTTAAGCCTTTTCCTGTCCTTGAAGTTTTTCAACACAAACATAGTTATAAAATATCATTAAAAATATTAAGTTGATATAGATTAACTGTTATAATCATACTTGTGTATGTATGTAGGTATTGTGCCCCTTACAGAGCATGCAATGCTTAATTTAAAAAGTTTTTTTCACTTTAAAGTTAAAAGAGAGCAAGATTATTTTCTATTCGGTTACCGTTGCTACAAAATCGACGTTCTCAGTGGATCAATCAAATGATCTTTTGAAGTTCAAACAAAACATTCCTTCTACAGTTATAAAATTTCTCCTACTACTAAAATTCACTATACTAAATTTACTTAAACAGAAATAACATCCACACATTTTTGTTAAACGCACACTAATAAAATTGCCCCTAACAAAATATTAACATGTGCACTCTCTTAAATAAACACCGCTCTCCCTAGTTCTCCTTATCTGTTTTGTTTATTTTATTGTAACATCAAATACTTACACATGGGGGCGCTGTTATCAGCAATCAAAATGTATACAAATATCGGCTAACATTAACTTGGCAGCACTGCAGAACATTAGTAGATGTCAGAATTGTTAAACAAGTTTGTCAGTTTTTAGTTGACAGCTATAATTCAAGAGTGCAGGGTGTTCAATACTGCGCTTGTTCATTACAATAATAATAATTTTACACATAAATTTTAAATTCCACAAAGTTTTCATAAAAATTTACGGCAAAATATACGAATTCGTTTTATAAAATGTTTAAAATAATTAAGTGTAGTTTTTAATTAAAGAATAAGAGCAATATTAAGAATAATTTTACGGTTTTTATACACATTTTATGGATTTTTTGTTTACATTTTCGTTGGTTTTACTATTTGCCTGAGTTTTTGTATACATATTGAAAGGAAAAAATTAAAAAAAAAAAAATGCCAGAAGAAGAAGAAAAATCATAAAGAGCAGAAATATAAAAGGAAAAGAGAGTGAGAGTAAGGAAAATAAAACAAGAAATTTATAATAAAAAAGTTAAAAGAAAAATTGAATCAAAAAATAATTTAGTGTAAATAAAACTGTGATTTGTTTTGTTCTTTTCTTTAATCTAAATAAATAAATTAACATGTGCTAATTAATTGTTCTATGTTTTAAATAAAATAACAGTGTGTTTTTGTTGTCAAACAAATTAGTTGCCAATTTTAACATTTAAGCAAATAATTACGAAAAATTTAACAAAAAGAAATAACATAAAATGGCGTGTTTACACTTACGTTCAAAGACAAGAGGAAATGACAGGAACGTCAACAAAATACAGCTGCATTGGCGGCTGTCATTAACAATGTTAATTTTACTCTCAACATTGGGCGGCTGCTGGGGCCATTTGGATTTATATCTAAATTCCCAGGAAGTAATGCGTTTATTAGGTAAGTAATTATTGTGATAACTTAATAAGTACATATGAATATATTTAAGGTACCAATTCAAATACCAAATAAGTACACACACACATACATAGATACATATGTAAATTAAAGTTGTTGTTAGTCTTTCACAAGAATTAACAGATCAATATTTATTGTTTTTTCTTTAACTCTTTTTTTTGTTTGCCTGTATGTTGTTGTTGCTCTTCTTGTTGTTTTTTAAGAAAACACAAATTCCCAGAATGGTTTCTTTTATTGTTGTTCTTACTTGCAGTGTTGCCACGACCAAAAAAATTTATAACCAAAATGTTGGACCGATTTAAATACAAATTTTACAGTATGGGTGAGTTCCAAAACTTCAAAACACATTGCAGTGATGCGGTTTTGATACTGTTTCGATACATGTAACGTGCTATTTTGTTAACTTTGTAAAAGAATATTATCAAAAAGTAATTTCAATTTTTGGGAATACAAAATTTTAATTTCAAAAGATTTTGTTATTTGTGCTTAATTCCCAGTTTTTATTCCTGATAAAAACACTTGAAATTTATTGTTGATGGGATAAGCTATTCCTATGCGCATTTCACTGGTTGCTTAGGCCAGATCATCAGGAAACTTCATCCATAAAGATTTTAGAAAAACTAAAGAAATTAAACCAAATAAAACTGTTAAACGTATAAGACTTATAAAAACAGTTCTACTTGTAATAATATCAAAGTTTAAACAAAACACATCAACAATAAACAGTGGGTTTATCTCATCTTACATTCCCCACTACAATTAGATGAAATTCTCTCAACATTAATTGTAGTTGTAAGTAGGTTAAGAAAAACAAAATAAAAACAACAACTTACAAAAGATGTTGTCAATTAAGTGTTTTTTAGGCCGTGCACTTGCCTGTTTATTATCAAAAAGTAATTTCAATTTTTGGGAATACAAAATTTTAATTTCAAAAGATTTTGTTATTCGTGCTTAATTCCCAGGTTTTATGCTTGATAAAAATACTTGAAATTTATTGTTGACTTACAACTACAATTAATGTTGAGAGAATTTCAACTTATTGTAGTGGGGAATGTAAGATGAGATAAACCCACTGTTTATTGTTGATGTGTTTTGTTTAAACTTTGATATTATTACAAGTAGAACTGTTGCTATAAGTCTTATACGTTTAACAGTTTTATTTGGTTTAATATCTTTAGTTTTTCTAAAATCTTTATGGATGAACTTTCCTGATGATCTGGCCTACGCAACCAGTGAAATGCGCATAGGAATAGCTTATCCCATCAACAATAAATTTCAAGTGTTTTTATCAAGAATAAAAACTGATAATTAAGCACGAATAACAAAATCTTTTGAAATGTAAAAGAATATTTCAACAAAGCATCCAAAAAATTATTGATGCACTGTTTGCCTTTGTTTGAGCTTCAATTACTGTAATTATACATTTAGGGATGTGTGACACTGTCAATGTTTACACAGGTTGCGTCTAGGAATGCATGACTTTGTTCGGTTACATTGCAAATGACGTTTTGCAATATAAGTTTTAGTGGACGTGGAACCTCCTATACAAAGTAAACAGTTATTTTCGTCTTGTTGAGAAATGTGCAAAAATATATATATAACTTTTTAGAAATCAATTTCTTTGGCATTTTGACAAAACATCTTAAGCCAAATTTAAAAAGTTGAAAAAAATGTTGTTAATCATACGAATTTTCACAGAAAAACATTTTGGTTTATATTTTTAAAATTTTGTGTTATAAAAGGAGTTTTTCTTTAATATTGGTTTATTTTATTATTTGATAGAAATAATTTTTTAACCCAGTTTTTTAAAAAACTTTTTTGCTATCTTATCTCGACTTAAGTTGTTTTGTTAAAATGACACAGACTCAAAGTATATACCTTCAATGATATATTAAGTTTAAGCTTCTAGAAAACCGCTCATAAGTAGATGAAAAACAATTGGTGTTGGATGTACCAGTGTTATTTATGTTCAATAAAGTGGAGCGGGTAAATCTAGTATTAAAACAAACAAGTTTAAGAATTTTATTCGGCTTTGCCGAATCCTTAATAACCTCCACCGATAGTAAGAATATTTCAGGAGTGGACTATATGGCGAAGTGTTTTCCGAAACTCGACAGTGTTATTTCAATTTTATGTGAAAAACTTAACTTTATTACAGAAACATTATTCGTTGTGGTTTTGGGCGTAAAAACTTGTTTTTCGAGATTGGACCTATTATCGGGTCTATTGTAAATTATGGACAGATTTTTGCAAAATTTGACAGTGCCGTTTATAAAACGTTGACAGACCTTACTTTATTACAATAGCATTATTCGTTACGGTTTTAGGCGTACTAAAGAGTTTTTCAAGAGTCGGCTTAATATGGGGTCTATGGTAAGCTATTTATCGAACTTTACGATATTTAGTATGCGTTATGATTTTTAGTCATATAAAACGAATTTGTACAACATTTTTTATCAATTCGTGCGTTTCTCCACCATTTATGTTAGATTTTGTAAAAGTTATCAATATTTTTGGATGGTTGTTCCACATTTGACCTCATAGAATAACTAGAAGGAATTTCACAACAATATTATTATTTTCTTTTGAGTTGTTCAAAGAGAGCTTGTTTTCAACAAACGGCCAACAAATAGCCAGAGCTGTAAATGAATCACTTTTTTTTGATTTTTTCAAACGAATTAGGCAGAAATGAATTTCAATTCGTTTTACAATTCAAATGAATCTGTTGAAGTGAATTTCAATGCACTCTAACAAATTTGAATTGGAAACGAATTGCAATTCATTTGACAACTTCACTTGAATTAAAAATTAATTGCAATTCATTTTTTCCAAATTCATTTGAACTGACTCAAATTTTATTCAATTAATTTTTTCGTGTGATGAGAATTAAATCAAAATTTGCTAATTAAGTGCATGAATGATTCGCGGAATTAATAAAAAAAATTAATGATTCATTTACAGCTCTGGCATACGCTTGTTTAAGCTACTCCCAAAAATTAAAAAAAACGTCTCTCAGATGCATTTAAAAAAATACAATATCAAAAAACAATCAATTCCGTTCGGAATTCGCGATCAGTTTCATACTTAGCTTAAACAAACGACATATTCTTAAAACTTAACATACATTTTCCTTAAGTTAAATATATTTTGACACTAATGAATGTACATTTTAGAATTACTGAAGAACCCATAATATACAAACTTCGTGGGGTCTTCGGTGAATATTAAAAAAGTTTTAGACGGAATGACAAACATTTAAAAATAAAGTTACCAATTTTGACCAAAAGTAACCAAAACGGCAACGCTGGTTACTAGCATAATGTTATTTTTTTTTAACTCTTTTTGTTATTTTGCTTCCTTTTCCCCCTTCAAACAGCATTTGTTTTTATTATTTCCTTTACTCTATCTCTCTAACACTCTGTGTCTTACATACTGTTATTGTTTGCTGTAAAGTAAACATTTCATGTACTAAAGACATTAAAAGACTGTTTATAAAGTCAATATTTAGATTTTATTCTTTTTCTTCTTAATAATCATTATTGTTGTTATCGTTTCAATAGTATTATGGATATTAATTCAATTTTATATTTGTTTTTGCTGTCAGACAATTGAAATATTTTCACGAAATATTGTTAAATTTATACAGTTACAGATAATAACAAACATTATAATTCACAAAGAAAATTGTAAAGAATTAATTGGAAATAAAATAAGTCTTGTTAGACTGAAAGAAATTACCATAAAATTTAAATCAAATATAATAGAAAAATATTTTAGACATTTAAATTTAGCATGAATTGCTTAATTTTTTTGTCATTAAGTCAGTCATTGTATTAACAAGGCATCCATGTTATCTTTAAAACTATAGAATGTTGTTTGTGCGAGGAGAAAATGGAGGAGACTTAAGGTCACACTGTAATAAAAAATTCTTATAAAACCTCAAATATAACGGAGTCATTAGTAATGTATGCCCGTAGTTTCTACAAACAGATATCTAGCTGTGTATAGATATCTATGGTTTAACACGTATGTCTTACCCACTAGTTAAACTGTAGTATATTTTACACCATCGATTTTTGACACTTAATCCAAAAAATTAATAAAAATACCATATTTTAAAATGAAACTTAAAGGAACAAACACGTAGGCAAAAATAACGTTGAAATTGAAAAAAAAGTTTTACCAGATAGGTAAAGCTAACTGTTAGGTGCGAACACGACCAGGTATTTATTTGTAGAAATTACGGGCATTAATCAATAGTGATTAGAATTTCATACTGAAATTCTTTAAAATGGCTTTTAGATTATTTCTGAATGAAATATAGAAATATAAACATTTTTGTGAGGGCCTTAAAGCAGACATACAAAAATACAAATATGAGCCATAAAGGAAGCCTCTAAAGAAACAACTTTAAATGAGTAATTGTTACTTGAAATAATTGGGCTTGTTTTATGACTTCTTTTTATAAATCCTTTAGTTTAGAAATGTTTGCGTAATAAGGATTTTTATAAAGAAATTTTATATGCTGGATAAAGTTCTAGGTGTAATATTTTACTACGATCCTAACAAAACTTCTCGTAGAATTGCCTTTCATATAAGTATTCGGCCGTGTTCTGGAAACCGAAATCGAGTAAAATTGAAATCGAAGAAAATTTTCAATTCAATTTTTTTAAAAATGACCATAGTTTTTCAGGATTTTTAGAGTTATTCTAATAAATATAAATGGTGATCAAAGTATGACGTACTTCTATATTTTTTGAACCTTTAAAACAGGATCGTTGTGAAAATTTGTTCGATTTTAACTTTATTCGAATTCGATTTCTAGAACATGGCTGATTATCTTGTTTGAAGTTAGGAAGTTTCTAACGACTTAATTTGTTAAAAAAAAATCCCTGAGCAGCTAAGATTTGATGATACCTACATTGTAGCCATTTAATGCACGGCCACGTTTAAAGCCTTTGTTTATGTACCGTCTTACATTTTCTTCGAATTAAGCACAAATGAGGTCAAAATTAAAAAATGAGCTTCGTAAGCAAATAGCATATCTCTCTGATATCTTTCCCCTTGAGTTTGGGTAAAATCAGTTACAACGTTATCCCCCGAGAATCCTCGGGTAACACGGTTAGTATCGGTTCTGTCACGATCTTTAAACTTTTTTAAAATAAATTTATTTTCACTTGTAATTTAATCGTTAAAGAAATCAAAGACTTATTAACACAACACCGGCTTAGCGCTATCAGGCAAGAACATGATCTAATTTTCTACCCTGATCTAATTATTGTTTAAAAATTTCAAAAAAACAATAACAACATATAATAACAGGGTTGTGTTTTCTTAAAAATACGTAAGACTTGTGTTATAGTGTTAAGTACTTTTTATAGTGTAAAGTACTTCTTAACGCCGTTACACACTATCCCACAAAGTCTTACGTATTTTATGAAAATGCAACACTGTAATGATAAGTTGTTATTGTTTTTTGAAAATTTACAAACAATAATTAGATCAGGGAAGCATTTTCATAAAATACGTAAGAATGAGTGGGATAGTGTGTAACGGCCTTTAGCAATATCTATAACGTAGCTGTAACTCTTAAAAGCTGTAATGTGTCTATGCAAATGAATTCTACATAAAATCAAGAAATAAAAAATGATCCCGCTTGCAGAGCAGAATCTGGTCATTAATACGAAAACAATTGGCAAATGTGAGGAATCGAATAATAAGTTTTACTTATTGCAGGTTGACTCATTTCTTCGATTATCAATCATTTGAATCTTCTTTCTTAATAATCCAGTCTCCCAATAATCATGTCTCCTCCAAATTTAATTTCCCCTCATAACGTATTACTTAAATATTTTTCCGTTTAATATGCTTTAAGTATGAATGTGCTCTACTTAAAATGCATTAAGTTCTTCTTAGCCGAACATAATGACATACTTACAATCGAAAAATTTTTCTAATGACTTGTTCTTCTACAATCGAGCAGCAAAGAAGGCAGTCAGCTAAATACCCGTCATAACCAACATCATCACATAACCCATACATACACATTTAACCAGAGCTCCCCATTCACAATCATATCACGGCACTTGAGACATGTTTATATTTACAAAAGTAAAATAAAAAAAAAATTAATTTTAAATCTTAAAAAAACAATCCCAACTAAAAGTATTAAAAAAGAAATACATACATACTTACAAGTCTAGTGGAAATAAAGAACGTTAAATACCTCTCGAAGAATTAAAATAAAATTGTATCTCATTTACCCTGAACATGATGATGTCTGTACAAAAATGTATGCAAGTTAACCTGGTTGTAAGTAATTTGTGACTTGTAATAATTAAATATTGTTTGTTTATTTTTGAGTTTCTTTTATTTTTAAAAATTTACATAAATAAAAAATAAAACAATTCTTTTTTAATTAAAAACCAACAAATAAAGAATAAAAGCAAAAAAAAGTTCATTTTAGCTATTAAGGCAACAAGTAGTTGAAAACCACTTTATATGGCTAGTGTTTCTACACTGCACAACTTGTAAGATAATGAACACAACTTTAAGATACAAAAGTTAAAAAAAAACTCATTAATTTTTAACATGTTTCTTGAAAAATTGTAAGATTTTTTATTTCAGTTTCTGTTGCTGGTGTTTATATTGATTTCTTGAATCTGTTAATGATTTTTTGATGTATTATTACCAGGGAAACCAGAAATATGCTCTAAAAAACACGTTTGATGCGCATTAAATATGCAGTAAAAACTGGAAAATATGCCCTGAAAAATGTTAAAAATATGCCCTCAAAATTTAAAATTGCTGATTTGAAGACACAATACTCAACAATTTAATAACAAAATTCAAAAAAAAAAACATAAACAAGGTTAAAATTCATATAAGAGATGTTTGCGCCGAATATTATCTAGATATTAACATCCACTTGCGTTTTTGTCTTAAAGGAATTTTAGGTACGGTCGCTAAATTGTTAACAAATGTTGACATTAATGATGTATTATTACCAGGGAAACCAGAAATATGCTCTAAAAAACACGTTTGATGCGCATTAAATATGCAGTAAAAACTGGAAAATATGCCCTGAAAAATGTTAAAAATATGCCCTCAAAATTTAAAATTGCTGATTTGAAGACACAATACTCAACAATTTAATAACAAAATTCAAAAAAAAAAACATAAACAAGGTTAAAATTCATATAAGAGATGTTTGCGCCGAATATTATCTAGATATTAACATCCACTTGCGTTTTTGTCTTAAAGGAATTTTAGGTACGGTCGCTAAATTGTTAACAAATGTTGACATTAAAAAGGAATTTAAAGCTAGTTAAGGATGGAAGTTTTGAGCAAATGTGAACCGATTCGAAAATAATTAAATTTGAAGTAAAATATTTTTGGCACGAATTTAATTTAAATACCTCGTCCATATTTGATCAAATTATCTATAAAATTGGATCTTGTACTCTGCGCACAAGGACAGACAACCAGCCAGGCGGATGGATGGACATCGTAAGATCACTTTAAAAAGTGCTTCTGAGTCGATCTGAATACTAAAAGATTGGTCTAGATACAAATCGCATAACATTTATTCTTAAATACAACCTGCTTTGTCTTACAATTTAAGAGTAAAAATTAAATGTAGATGTCGGAATTGAAGTAACAGATTTTCGAAAAAAAAACATTTTTTTTATTTGCTGCGAAAGCTCTTGTAGGCATCTAAAAAAATTGAATATGTATCAAAATATGTATTAAAAAGGCAAAATATGCGCTACAAACCTAAAAAACTGCAAAAAGGCTTTTTTAACTAAAATATGCCAAAAAATGCTGCAAACGGTAAAATATGCAAAAATATGCACTAACAAATCTATGCTAAAATTCATAAAAAGCTCTAAAACGGATAAATATATTGTTTCTGCCTTCATTAGTTGCACAAGGAAGAACATGCAATTGCATATTTCTGGTTTCCCTGATTATTGCTATATGTTTCTTTTTCTTAAATCAGAGATACATATGTACATTAATATGACGGTTCGATCCGAGTCTATATTAACAACCAAAATGTCTTGAATTGATTGTGGCGCGTTAGTGAAACTGGCCGTAACTAATTAATGGTTAAATGTAGTTGTTCGTTTCATTTTTTTTTAACAAAAAAATTACATAAATTGATGTTTTCTTAAGCTCAGATTTTTCTTTGTGGTCACACTTTAAATAAAACTATTTATATTTAATAGGTTTAAACATTTAACTTGTGTTTTACCAGTTTTTATTTTCTTGTACTTTTAAATGATGTTGATGAAATATTTATTTCAAACTCATTAATTATTTTATAAATAAATTTTAGATTGCAATTCAAGCCTTAAGATAAATTAAAAAAAAATGTACATATGCTTCAAGGCGGGTTCAAAAATAACCGACCTTGGAATTACTTTGGTGAAAAAATGGCAACCTAATAAAATATATGCTTTAAGCCGCCACCTAAATTAATATTTTTTTGGAGCCACCAGAAATAAACGTTATCAGTGAAACAATAAGTCACGATTATGTAGTTCAATTGTTTTATTAAAAAGAACTCAGTCCAACCAATATTTAAGCGAGGTAACCAATTTTAGAGGTCCATAACTCACTCTACCGACCAATTATGAACTCGTGTTCTTTCAAATCAACTCAAAAGCTGCCCGGCTTTGACAGTTTCAAGAATTGCATCAGTTGCATAATTATTTTTGAAAACAAAACGTTCGTAAGCCATTGTGTTATATTTCTGTAAAATAAAAAACGAAAAAAAAAAATTACTGCGAGTAATTTCATTCAAATAAAAATAGTTAAGAGGACACCTTCAGCTTTTCGATGGTACAAAAATTTATTTAAATCCTTTTGACCCTAACAAGTTCCTCTCAAATTAGGATTTAAATAAAATATAGAAAATGGGGTAACTTTTAATGACACATCAGGTATAAATGATACAGTGATGTAACGAACCATTCTTTAAAAACTACTATCCCGCTTAAATTTCGACCCATTTATGATAACAGTTTGCTAACAGTTTGATCAAATTTACAAAAATTTAATGTGTTAAAGGGTACTTTACACTATCACACAACTCTTTCGTATTGTGAAATAAAAAGGTAAAACTGTGGGATTTTTAGCTCTACACAAATTTGAGATAAAAAATGTCAAAACTAGGTACTTTCAGTTTATGGGGAATAAAACAGGAATGTGTTTATCGATTTTTATGAAATAAAATTTATTTTGGGGGTAATTTTCTCAACGCAAGGTGAAGTGAACAACAAAATTACCCCCTTTATTTCTAAAAGATGCAGCTTTAAGATTAATTATTAAAACTGTGAAGTATTTGTTGATTTCAATTTTTTATGAATTTTTTGAGTTAAAACATTTTATAATTAAAAAAAAAAAAATTGTTTTCCACTTGTGCCTCAATAACTCCAAAACTAATGGCTAAATCCAAAAATTATATTTGAAAGACTTATATCTGGTTTAATTTAAATTGTTTTTTACGGATTTCATAACAAAATCGAGTACGTCGTTCCAAAGTTACGACAAGATCTATGAAGCAGCCATATAAAATATAGTGGTTAAATATTTATTTTTTTCCCCATTTGTTGCATCGTGTAATTGGAAATGATTTACATGATACGGTACGTTTTGGAAGTTGTTTTGATTTCCATTCGCTTTTTAATGGAATTAAGCATTTCGTTAAGTCTTTTATTTACTTATGAAAAACTTTCGTTTATGCTAACGGTTTTTCATGATGTCTTTTTAAATGAGATAGGAATATCTCAAAGTCTAAAATTAATTTTGATATTGTTGCAATACCCTGCAAATAAAATTGGACCACCTGATCCATTTTGATAAAATGGACTACTCCATGGACTGGTCCGATGTAATGCAAGCATGGACCACGTCATTGTTAAAAAGTGTTTGTAGTGAGACGACATGTCTTCGGTTTTTAACGATATACTTTCGTTTTTAAACGACTTCAAAACTAATCCTCTTGTGTACACCATGGAGTAGTTTTAAAACTACTCCTTAGTGGTCCAAAGGTGGGTTATATGGTCCTCTCCTAGGACATCGTAATGTTAAATAGACCAGGTTTTTTCCATACGTTTGGGTTAGTTTTGGACTAGTCCTGGTCCCTTGTGGACTACTCTTTACACGCGTGTTTGGACTGGTCCTATTATTTGCAGGGTAGTATTAAAACCCTTTAGTATTTAAAATAGTATCTCTTTTGAGTTTTAACTCTTAATATTGAAACTCTTTCACAATATTTATGGCTTAATTCGGTTCTCAAACTATTCTATAAAAACCCAAATAAAATTTACATAGAACAATACCCCAATTAAAATCTTACATTGCCCTAAGCATAATTACAAATAATGTTCCTATATTGGTTCTATAACCTGAACACGAAAACTTGTTTTTTAACTTTAATTTTAAAACTAAAAAAGATCCAACAGATGCAGATTTTCAAAACCCAGTAAACAAATTAAAACGTTTAACTTGATTATCTGTTAATTGCGTTTGATGTAGTTTTTTTTTGTAAATAAAAAAAAAATGTCATTAAAAAAAAGTTAAATTACTTTATTTGTGCACCAATGTTTATTTAATTTGAATTTTTAAATTAAACTCAGTTTTATTTTTTATTTCCACTCTTTCGTTTTATTTGTTTAGATATTTTGTTGTTTGCATTCACACATATGCGATTGTTGTCATTAATTCAATGTTTAATTAAAAATACATTTTGTATGTTTTTTTTCTTTTTTCATTAGTTTTTAAACGTTTTATTGAATTACCAAATATATGCATAAAAACTATAAAAATTACATTAAAAAATTTATAATTTTTCTAAAAAAAAAACCCACATTTTGCTGTAAATTTGTTACTTTGAATACGGGCACGTCAAAACCATTAAAAAACTGTAATAAAAAAGTAACAACAGCCAACAAATTTCAAATCAAACAAAATTTAATTTCAAATGCAACTTATTACAACTTCTCTGTCTCTCTCTCTCTCCCTCTATGGGAATCCGAAACCCCTAAAAGGAAAAACAATTAAATAATATTTTGGCTATTAGGAAATAGTTAGAATTTTCATTATAATTTTTTTAAATTTAATCTAAGTTAAGTTTTTTAAAATCAGGTATCAACAAGAAGAGAATATATG
Organism: Pollenia angustigena; assembly: GCA_930367215.1. Taxonomy (NCBI): domain Eukaryota; kingdom Metazoa; phylum Arthropoda; class Insecta; order Diptera; family Polleniidae; genus Pollenia; species Pollenia angustigena. Next base: position 66,890,482 of record OV884057.1, on the reverse strand, counting down.
CGTTATACACAGGGCAAGTTTTTCATGTTTTTTTTCTTGAAAAATAAGTTTTTATTCGCCTTGAATTCAACTACAGTTGGTGTCGAAATGCCATCTAATTTTGGCAGTTCGAATGGTTGACGTTACGAACCGTTAACACTAACAATACGGTGCAAAAAGCCTTATATTCAGCCATGTCACAGAGTACAATTCCGTTCGGAAACGGAATTCATTCCGTATTTTGGTGCTTCAGAAAATGACGAAAAAAAATTCGGAATGAAACCATTTTTGTTTTCATGCACGGAATGGGAGTTTTCTGTATCTGAAAGGCCAAAAAACTATCAAAATACACTTTCTATCAATAAACAAATATGTTTTCTATAATTCCGAACGGAATCATTCCGAACGGAATTTTACTCTGTGACATGGCTGATTAATTCTGTTGTTTTTGAATTGTTGTATTATCGACACCACCTGTAGTTGAATTCGCCTTGATTTGAATATATCTCGCCAAAATTTTTTATTTTGTGCCGATAACTACTCTTCTAGCGACAATCTCTGAAAATCAAAATACTATTGCCTAATTTCACTTCACAACTAACATTATACCATGTTCACACGGACAGCAATATTCGTGTTTTGCTCTCCTATTCCTGTTTCGCGCCCCAATCATGATCGAAACAACATGTTTTCCCATACAAATATATATATATGTATATGGGCATTTGATGTACAAATAATATAGAAAACAAAACTTTTCCTAGCATTTTTTTTTCGATTCGATAGCATTTGGGTAGCTCTATGTTTAGTGCAAAAGATGGATTTCATCGAGTTTAGGTTTTCATAATAAGAGTTATAAACGTGTGGTCACGAACGTACGCAAAATAGAAGTCAACTTTGGCTGACAGCAGGGAAATGTAAAAATCTGCGCAATGGAACGGAATATACAAAAGTGATTAATCAATTTTAAAAGTGTATTAATGTAGGTCTCCATCCAGTTTTTACAAAATAAAATATCTCTCTTGGTTTTTGTTTAATTGCCTTATTTACCGGTCGCGAACGTACGGATCGCGAACGTACGATTTTTCCATAGGTTTTTTTTTATTATTATCACCACGCATTGTCCCATAAATGTCTTAAAATTTCCTTAACAAAAAAACTTAATACTCCTTTTGCAATTGATTGTAATGGAGAGATTATGAAGAAAGCGTGTAAACATAACATATTTCTTGCATGTAAAATAAGTATATAAAAACGTCTTAAGAAGTAGAAAATACAGAAAAACATAAAATTTTCCAGTTTCCAGCCCAATTTCCTCAAGTAAAACAGCTGAGATATGCTATGAAGCCATTCTTTTATAAAAACAAAGACTTTTTTATAATAATAAACAATTAAAGACGATGATAATCAACATTTTATTTTTTCATCCTGGTAGACCATTCTGGGGAAATGCCCATATATAAAAGAGTTGCGAGAGGGTCTGACTCATTCATCAACGCTTAAAACTTGAAATTTGGACTAGCGATTGGTCATTCCCCAAATCGATCCACTTAGATGGGATTTTTCGAAACTAAAATGTTTAGGGGGTAAAAACGGGAAAATTCGGTAACTTTATATCTATTAAACTAAAAGAGATGCAAAATAAAGGTAATACTTATCCTTGTTCTTAAGAAAAATAAGCGGACAGGTGTCTGGTACTTTTTTGAAATTCGGCCTTATTAGGGAGTAAACGGTTAAAATCTGAATTTTAGTACTTTTTGCCATCTTTTGAACCAATAGAAACAAAGTAAATACCACATTCGAAACTTATCAAAAAAAATATGTATAATAATTTGGTAATTTCGAAAATTCGAAAATTTTAGGGGTGAAAATTTTAACTATTTTCAGTACTTTTTTTACAAAACATTTTCCCCCATTCATTGACATATGGGCAAATCCCAGAAACAGTCCACCAACCAAAAATTTTTTTAATGCATTTTTTTTTAAAGGAATATAAGACTAGATGTTTAATTTCATTTTTATATTAAAAAATATGTATTTCAACGATCATTAATGCAATAATTTTTACCAAATCCTACCCCACTGCTGATTTTTTAATAAAATACGTGAATTTAGCATTATTTTAGGGGATTTTTGTGCTTAAAATAGCACTTACAGCAAACTTATCGAAATATAAATTTCGTTAAAATAAAAATTGATATTCATTTGTCAAGAAATTAGTTTAAGAAATGCAATTTATAAAAATATAATTTGTTTTGTTAAAATAAATAAAATATTATAATAAAATACTACTGGAAAAAAAGTAGCGTGCGTTACGTAGCGTGCGTCACAAAGGGTTCACGGCTTTTGTCAAAAAATCACAAAATTTTTTGGCTGCAAATAAGTGCGTTTAGAATTCTCTTATACTCATCTTTCATTTAGGAATCAGATTTTGTAACCTTATCATGCCAAATTCGCTAAAAATTAGGAAAACGCACTTCAACCTTTGAAGTTACTTCAACTTTTTGCAGCGTGCGTCACAAAACTTTGTGATCAATTATTTCGCAACAAATACTTGCTAAGAAATTATGATATATGCCATTCGTAAGTACATATTAATGTCAGTAAATACTATATATAAGTTGAAGCTATCTTTTTTGAAAGACCAAAAAATGTGTATATTTCAATCAGAAAACGCGTGCGAATGTAGCGTTCGTCAAGCAGGATTTGCCCATATTCGTACTAAATTATGGGCCACCACTTCAAAACTGAAATTTTTGATACTTTAATGGGGGAAAAATATAGTACCCAAAAAAGGATTCTACTACAGTAGCGGGTTAAATGCTAGAAAAATAAACTTTGGCATAAAAATATGTCCACGAAGAAAAAGGAGACGCTAACGAAGTAGCGGGTGTATGCTAGTTTTAAATACATAAAGTGATAATTATAAAATAATAATATTTATAAAAGTATTAAGTATTATATTTTTAATTTTTGCATACATTTTAATGTGTTTTAAATAAAGAAACACAAATAAAAAATGTCAATATAAAAGAAGAATGAATCGTATGAATAGCATGTTTGGCAATCTAGTTTCAGAGAGCGAAACGAGTGGCTTATATCGTCGTATGAACATAGCAATAAGCTATTATTTCGATATATGTATTGTGCGATAATTTTTGGAAAAAAATACTTTTCTGTATTTTTAGTCAGTTAAGCCAAATTTAAGTTTTTCGTGTGCAATGCCGAATTTGTATGGAAAATGTTTGGGTGGTTTTTCATATATTGCTTTTGCCGATTTTACTAAGGGTCTATTTGCTGGAAGCCATCCAAAGCGGGGTATTGTTCTTGTAAACTAGTAAGTCCACCGTCGAACATGAATGCACTTGTTTGATAGTCTGGCCGCAAGTTTACGTCAGTCAATCGTCAACCACAAATTTTATTAAATTTATGACTGTCACTCAAGTTCGATACTGTAAAAAAATCTATATAGGATTCTTGCATAAAATCTTCCAAACCAACATAAACAGTGTTGTATTTAAGTTTTGTAAAATTTTTGCTAAAACCCTAAAAAAAGAAACAAATTCTTATGACGATTATTTACATACATATACAGTAGACGCTCGGTTATATGGATACCCAGTTATATGAACATCCAGAATAGTGAACAACAAAATTTTTACACATGAGGTTCTAAAGAGTGAACACGACCTATTATGTGAACAACTTGCAGCCGTTGTTTTTTTGTAACTATTTGTTGTAAAGGGTGTTTTTTAGAGTATCACAACTTTGAGTTGGCATCATTGCCCCATTTAACAGCTGATAGTTGCCTTTTGTTTAGTTTGCTTTGAAATTTCATCATGAATCGACTTATCGAGCAATGCGTAAATATTTGAAATTTTTAATCACAATAAGTCGGCAAATTCGCTGAAGCACAAATTGATGTTGATTTTGAATTTCCACCTAAAATGGTATTTTCCGATGAAGCCCATTTATGGTTTAATGGGTACGTAAATAAGCGGAATTGTCGCATTTCCAGTGAGGAGAATCCACAAGCTTTTATCGAAACACCATTACATCCACAAAAATTACTGTTTGGTGCGCTTTATCGGCTGGCGGAGTCATTGGCCCATATGTCTACAAAAACAATGATGGTCAGAATGCGAAAAGTTGTTGAAAAATGGCGCCTTCTACACGCCAGCCATGGTGGCCACATTGCAGAAATCATATTTAAATTTAAAAAAATGTTCTTTCCAATAAAGCCCGTTTCATTGATATTAAAAATATATTTCCTTGTTTTATTATGATTTAACTTGTGTTACTCTGTAAAAAACACCCTTTATTAGAAATCTGTTCTTCCCCGAAGTAAGCTAGTAAATTTGTATATACGAGTGCAAGTTAAATTTAAAATATGGTTGGTGTTTGTAAAGTTATTGCTTGGAGTGAAAATAATATATCCGATATCAATGATATTTTGGCTTTGCGAAAATGCAGGGACAAGGCATTACAGAAATCCCTTAAAGCAAAAAAATATAACCGACTACTTTCATGTACATTAATGTTAACAAACTTATTAAATATAAAAACTTAATATAGGTTGTGTTTGTACACATATTAAAAATGATTTGAAATACTTATTTTATATTGTCTCGATTATGTGAACTTTTTCATTTAGTGAACTGGCCCTGTCTGAATAAGGTGACATAAGCGAGCGTCTACTGTATATATTTGCTAAGTTTCTATGGTAAATAAACCGTATGGGTCGATTACAGATCACGACTGAACGGAAAAAATCAAATTTCAATATTTCGCTGCTGGCTACTCCACTTCAGTGTTGCTTTCCGTAATCGACCCATAAAAATTGTTAATAATTAGTAAACCATTATGTAAAAGAATATTTGTAAAAAAAAATTCCTAAGTAATTTACTTATTCGTATAATTCCACTAAAAAGAATTTAAGACTTCGAAACAAAAAAAAAAAATCCTCCAAAAAATTCCACTAAAACATAAAATTGATAAAAATATAGAGGACAAACGTTTAAAATTACAATTAAAGATCATTTAAATAGAATATTATGTGGCAAATAAACCGACAACATGAAAATAAATCTAGAATGTTCACAACAACAAAAATTACTAAACGCATAATTAGTTGCAGCATACTTTATGTGATGAACAAAATTGTGTGGAATGAATAGTGGTGCCTACTTAACATAAAGAACAGCAGCCATCAAACAAACTCGAATAGAAAAAAAATTCAGAATTTTTTTCAATTTGGCCACAAAATGAACGAACACAAAGATTGATATTGGTTGGGGGAGATGTCATCAATTTAATTACGAGTTCATCATCATCCTCATTTTTGTCATCATCAGTATTCTTTTTGGTGTTTGCTGTTGACGGACGTTTGACAAACAAAACAACAACAAAAAAAGTATCAATATTCAGCTAATGAAAAAAGTAGTGAAGGCAACTAAACTGAAAATGTTTATGAACAGAAAAAAATGTATAACAATTTTTTATATTGAGGATAGAATAAATTTATTACATTTACGTTGGTTTTTTTTCTGATTTTGGTTGAACTGCTGCTGCTGCTGTTAACGTTAACAACATCTCGTGTGTGTCGTATGTCTCTGTTGGAACACACATTTTTAGTAGAGTAATAAAATCATAAAAAATGTAAAAAAATGTCACATCACAGCTTTTTAAATTGTGCATGTTTTTTTTTTTTTGTTGTTCCTGGTGTTGTGTATCTGGCACAACAGCAAAAAAGAAGAGATTTTTAACATACGAGCATCAACAAGCATAAAAACTTAAAGTATCGCATAACTTGTGTTAAAAAAAATAAAAAAGATATTTAAATTCTTGATTATTTTTATGTCATACGTTCTGTTTTAACAAAAAAGACTTTAAAATCAGTTCGAAAGCAATAAAATTTAAACATGGTCTTAACTAGGAAATCCTTAATTTTTTGTTTATAACACAACTAGTTTTCTGAGTCTGGGACCTTCGAAAATTAACCCGAAACATTCAATTCCTTAATTTCCCCTCTTAATAAGATTTGGAAATAACGGCTTTTCTTTAATGGCATATGGAAGAATTTTGATATTAGCAAAGAAACAAACCTTTTTCTAGATAGAATGAACTTAGAGTGACGCACTTATCTGGCTTAATTTTGTTGTTTTAACAGGAAGGTCATTGGTAAATTGCATAAAATTATCATTATCCCATGACTTCAGAAAACTTAATAAGAAAAAGGCAATCTTAGACAAATTATGTGATTTTAGCTGCCAGTGTAAGTCACCCTCTCGAACAGTGTTCGAAAATAAACAGAACATTATTATGCGTTCGACTCACACACCCAAGAATGATATCTATTTTTTTAGAGTTTGTGTAGACGAACACAATTCTTAACACCGTTCGTAACTATTTTCAAAAAAGAACCGAACATTATATAGTGTTCTGTTCTTCGTTGAAAAACAAAACAATTGTAGTGGTATTGTAGACAAACTTTATATTTTAATGTTTTATAATGTTTCTTTTTTTTACATTGATAAAGAAATGAACAAACAAAAAATTTTAGGAACGACCGCAGCACGAACAGCTTTTTTGTGTAAACTTATTTTGCTGGATTTTTGTTTTCGTATGTGTATATTGTTTTTGTAAAAAATGTTTCGCTTTTTTTACCAGCCAAAAAGGTGCTAAATACAACTAAAACGAACGAACACTACTGAGCTGAAACGAACACAATGAAGTTTGTGGTTTAAAAAAAACGGAACGGAATAAAATTTTCTCATATTTCTTTTAGTTGAATAAGGAAGAACAGTTTTATTTTTGTGCTGGAAGATGACAAACAGGGAAACGTTATTTTTTTAATGATTTAATACACAAACACTATTAGCGTTTGTGTTTTCCACAAATCTAACGGACCGAACACTACGGAGCGATATTTAGTGTTTATTTTCGAACACTGCTCTCGAGATCTTGTAGTTCCTAACTGCCCTTTGCCATTCGGCACAGTGTGGAATTGCACGCTCTCTATCCCCGTATTTTTTTTTTAACACTCTAAAAGATGTTTTAAAACCCGATAATAAATGTTGAAAACAAGACAAATCAAAAAATAATTTTTTGCAAGATCTAATGCATGCCATTTAAACAGCTTTCGGGAATATGGGCACTGCGTTTGTTCTTAACGAAGCGCAGTCGTATGTCACGAAGAGTGCCCCGCTAGACTAGCTGGTAGTGAGCTAGTCTATCAGCGCCGGGGTTGCGGGTTCGATTCCCAACAGAGACTCTGGTTTCTTTCCTGCAGACAAGCGTAGAGCTTCTCGGGGATTAGCTTAGGTAATTAAAAAAAAAGTCGAAAGTTTAAAAAAAAGAACTCGAACAATGTTGTCCTCCAAAGCATTATTTGTTGCTGGCTTATCAGCATAAACCACTGACTCCAGTAATTAATCGATACGTGTCAAATCGGACGATCTTGGAGGTCAGTTGACAAGTCCATTTCTCGAAAAAAAAACTCATCTTATTGTCGGTCTTACAATAGCAGTTTATAGGGTGACGATATGTCGACAGACAAGGTTCAGATATATTCAGAAATCAGACAGGGAGACAAAAAGACAGCCTATGCCGAATCCTATTCAACGTCATAATGAACTCCATCATCGAGAAGGTGAAAGCAGCAGCACCATTATATAGTTTATCGACTAGCGCAGATGATGCAGTTCTTGTAGCCGAAACTGAAGAAAACTTGCAAAGACTTATCTTTCGATTTGATTAGGCAGCAGAATCTTTCAAAATTGAAATTTCAGGAAAAAAACCAATTCCATTGTAAATCAAAACAGCTAAAGCCCGTTACACACTATCACACAAAGTCTTTCGTATTTTATGAGAATGCTTCCCTGATCTAATTATTGTTTATACATTTTCAAAAACAATAACAACGTATTATGACAGGGTTGAATTTTCATAAAATACGTAAGACTTTGTGGGATAGTGTGTAACGGCCTTAAGAAAATATAAGTTAACTGTTAGCAACAAACCAATTGAAAAGTCTTGGAATCGAAGATCCAGGCTAACAAATCTGCTGCATTATCAAGATGCCTAAGATATGGTATATACCCAATAAAAAATGGAGCTTCCAACGAAGCTGGTTTGTAAGGGAGAAACATAAAAGTTTCGCTTACCATTGCGCTTACGGAAGACATGAATTTTATATGGCGAGTTCCCACTTTGAAGCCATACATTTTTGACACATAAAGCGCATTATTCAGCGCACATAAAAATTGTTGGATGTAACGATCAGCTTTACACACTGAATGTTTTGATACAGTTATTTTTTAGTATTTTATATACAAACCTGCTTCGTGGTAAGGGAATGCCGTAGCACTTGAAATGTTATTTTTTTTTTTAATAAAAGTTGTTGAGAGTTCTTTCACTTACTTTACTGCATTTCTGTATGTCTTATTGCGTAGCGCATATTTGTGCGCTTATTCTTTTAAATGTACCTTTAGTGCTTCGCAAAATGATAAAATTTTTTATTTGGGTAGCGACACAAATATATCGCACACCCAGTTCAAAAGTTTATATGCTTAAACTATGTACAATACACTTGTTTTTCTATAAAAAAATATCACTGTATTTTGTTGTTGTTTACTATTACACTGATGTTTTTTTTATAGAAAATCAAGTTTATTGTCACATTCGAAACCCGTGCGAACACTAATGGATACTCCATGAATACCTACGAAAAATATCAGGATACACAAGAAAATAAACACTCAAAATATTATGTAGTTAAATTCAAACGAAAATTCATTTGAAACAAATTAAAATTCATTTAAAAAACGGATCATTTACATTTCATTTAAAACAAATGATTTTTTCAGTAATTTCTAAGTTTTTTATTTATTGAACATCATATTCGTTAAAATTGAATAGTTTTTACTTTTAAAAAATATATTTTAACCGATAAAAATCAAACAAATTAACAAAAAAAAATACGGAAAACATTATTTTTTGGTAGTTTGTTTTTTTAATAACAAACATAAATGTTGAAAAATAAATTTATTCGTAAAATAACTATATTTTTATTCAATTTTAACAGTACCGAAAACGAATTTAATAACCTACAATCAGTTACTGTAATAATTTTATGAGTGAAATGAAAGAATTTTACCTAGAAGGGTACCTTATGTGACTATAACCAGCGGTAAATATTGAAAGGACCGCAAGTGGCAGGCCTTTTTGAAGGCCTCTATACTCCTTTCTAAAAGATTCGCTTCGCATGATATCCTGCCTTCAGAAGTATGCCTATAAGGTATAAACTTCTTTTTAAAAGACCTTCTGAAATATTCAGTACACATTCGCTACTCCCTTCTTTGAGAAGGAAGAAAGGAAGGTGTTCAGTTTTATTTACTTTTTATTTTTAGTGACCTTCCATACTCCCTTCTTTGGGAAGGGATCGAAGTTGATTTTAAAGGAAGTGTGGAAGGCCTTGCGCCCAATGACAACCTGTGTAAAAAATAAATAAGTATGGAATGCGGCGAGAAGGGCTTCTGACTGCTTGTGACTGCTAAATAAGGCCTTCTATTAGGCCTCTTTACTCATTCTAGTTACCGCTGGGAATATTTTAGGAGATGTATGTATGCGATGAGTATGTCGCTTAAGCTTTTTTTGCGATAAGGGCTCGATGTCTTACCTTTAATGAATTTTCAGCTTCTATCGATATCAATAGTACACAAAAAGACCTTAAGCATGCCGAACTATGTCCATCAAAACGTGTAAAAATCAGAACGTAACCTGACGTTTTCAAGATCTTTCTTCCCGAGTTATGTGCTTAGGCTACTGTCATCATTTGGTTCCCTTAAGACTCTCACCAAGAATCTATAAGTCTTAATCATTATAAATATTGTGGTAACAGATTGAACGCTGTATAGTTGTGGAAAATATTTATTTGAGAAGCTTATTCACTCGCTCCTTGTTAAGGAGCTAAAGATTTCTAAGCTCCACTGCTTTAAGAAAATGCAAGCAACTTCTGTTTTGTAGCAACAGCACTTAAAAAAGATCACTCCCTCAGGTCGAACTTTTCCAAAAGGGGGAAAAGATCAGCCCTTTAGTGGGATTTTTCAGATGGCCTTTCATGAGACTTAAAAAGTAAGCCACAGTTAGCAGACAGGCAAAATTGCAGAAAAGACAATCCCCCAAGAGGCATATTAACGGATCACTAACTAATAGTCAGTCTGGTGCAGGGTCACCGGTGGCTGCTGACTCCCGTTGTAACTGATGAGATCTTTGTTCATAAGCGGTCACAAGTTATCATGAAGATCTTTTGAGTTCTGTCAATATTGGATTTTTCCGAATCCTAGGTATTTACTTAACCCGATTATGCCCCAGAGGATTATCCCTTTTTTTCTTAAACACAACTTTTGTGTAGTTTTTAAACAAATTTTTTTGGAAATTTTTAACAACTGTTTTATTCTTGATTTCTCTACAAGTTGCCTGAATGGTTTTTGGCTTATTTAGGTTGTTTCCAGCTGGAAAACTTTTTAAACTTCTAAATTAAACTAGATAATCTTTCCAAATTTATTTCTGTAAAAATGAAAACTATTTGCTTCTTTAAGATTTTATAAGGGATTTTTTTTATTATCGGATTAGCCAGTTGGCCGGTGGGCTTTATTCACCCAACCGATGAAGAAATTTTGTATTTAAGAATTTTAAGTGTTTACTTGTCTTAAGATTTCCTTTTCTTTACACACCCATTAAACATTTTAACCCTTGTAGTTGCATGTGGCGTCGTCTTTTGTTTTAATTATTAAAAAATCATCACCAGCAAAATTCATTTAATTTGTGAATGTTGGTGGGTGTTTAATTTCTTATTCACATGTTGTTTCTTTAAAATGTCACTAATGATTTTTGAATAATTTTTGATGGTTTTTATGGGAGCTTTTTAATTTTTATTGCTTTTATTTTAATTTTTTATTGCTGGTTGTTGAAAGAGCGAGAAGTGTGTGTGTGTGTGTGTATCTGTGTGTTTTTTTCTCAGACAGTTATCAAACTTGTTAATTTATGACATGCTGCACATTTTTGTCGAATTTTGCCTGATTTTCTGCTCCCTGCACTTTTTTTTATGACGCTGTTGTTTGTTTTTGAAAGACACTGGGTCTGCAAAGTAATTTTTTTTTTTATATTGTTGATACCCATCTTGTTTATGGTTCTGTTTTTGTTTTTTTTTTGTAAATTTTTGTCCGTCTTTCCGTTTTATCATCTTTTCGAATTGATCATAAATATTAAATTTGATTTATGTGATTTCTTTGTGGTCGTTGCATAAAGAAGTTTCATTATATCTCGCATTTGGATACTTGTGGGTTTAATTTTCGTATTCAGTAATACTTTTTATTTATTTCCAACTTCGCACTACATATGGCTGTATTGAAGGAATAAAAATTTATACGACAGGGTCTTCGTTTTATTAAAAACTCCCTCTCTCTATATTTTTTTTTGCGCGGAGACAAAATGTTGTAAATAATTTCAAATTTTCTTTATTGTTTAAATTGTCTTTTCTTTTGCATGACTAATAAATAAAATACTCTACATAATAATTGGCTATAAGTGTTTTAATAGAAATTCGTTGCTTTTACGAAATTTTTTATAGATTGAAATTAATGGCTTTTTGATATTTTGTAATTTTTAACAAATTAATTTGTTAGCCAAAGATAAAAACGACAAATAAATTAATTATTTATTTATTTTATTTGCTTTCAATTGAGACTAAATTTCTCTGGAAATAATTTGTATTTAACAATTTTATTGTTTTTAAATTATCTTAAATATTTATTTAATTTTTCATGGCAACTGTTTGAGTGATTTATTTTATGGTGTTAATTTGACTTGCTATTTTCACGCACTCTGATTATTTGCAAATTGAGTCGATGTTGTTGCTGCAGCAGAGTTGTTGTTGGGTTGTTAAATTTGTTTTGCAAATTTCACGCATTCACACAGGGCTGTTAAACCGCAGTTGTAAAGATTTTAAATAAATAATGAGTGCATAACAATTCAAGTAAAACGTTAAACTTAAATTCAAATGCAATGTAAAGTAAAGTTAAGTAATGTTATGCAAAGTTTCATTAATAAATTTGTAAATGCTTTCGTTACAAAACTCATTTACCATAAATGTTCAACCGCAGTTGTTTTGTTCTCGCGTCTACGTGAAATAACCCACGAACATCAAAATTACCAAACCACAAATCGGTTATTGGTAGTATCGGTGCAATACTCTTCTCCTAGAACTTTAATCTTACTTACATAAGTGTTCTTTATTGTCTATTAATCCTGATTAAAGATTAATTTCAATGAAAAGTTCGTTCATCTTTGTAATTTGTTTTTTTCTTTTTCTGTTACAAAGTTTATTTGTAATCTGTATTATTAGTTTAATAAACACTACTTCATAGCTGTTTTTGTGCAATCGATAATCAACAATAATGAAAAATAATAAAAAGTGTACAGAGAAGTAGAGAACTAAAATCGTATACAAATTATAATAATCAAAGTTTTGTTGGTTGTTTTGTTATTAAATATTTATGCCTTGATTGTAATTTTGCAATTGGCAACGCAACTGATAACCCTTAATTAAAGGTCCATAGAAAAAAAAAAAAAAAACAAACAATAATATTATAAAATAATAATAAAAAAGACAAATTTAAATTCTCTTGTTATAAATATTATGCTAAGGTTGCCATTAAGACTTGGGGGACGACTTAAAAAAATATTTCTTTTAACTTCTAAAAAGAAAAGTCTGTTCTCGATTTTGCAGTGCAGATTTAACTAAGTTTTGAAAGCATTTCCTAAAGTTTAAAAATACTCAAGGCACTCCTATTATCCCTTTTTCTCTTAAATATCTGCGTTTTCTAAGGAGTTTAGGAAGGAGATTTTAGGTGCTGTCATTTACATGATAAGTAGGATTTTATTCTAAGGAGTCAAGCTAAATTAAACATAACTTATCGCAAATAAGCTTTGTAAATCTAAATTGAAACCCAAGTTCAAAAGTGATCCATGTGACTTTCACCCTTACCTCACATTTATATAAATAAAAAATGGACACCATGTATCTTAAAGCTGCAACCATACACAGGTAGCGTTTATATCAAATGTTTATCTAGACCATGTCATATCCGTGCTTAAGAGCTGGAGATATGCAGATTCCATTGCAAGGCAGATTCTGCTGAACAGCTTCCAGGAACACCCGCTAGCAGAGCTGGAGTATTTAGCCTCTTCTACTGAAATATAGAAGCTTCTGCTGATTAACAACAGCACTAAGGGAGTACCGCCAGCAGGCCGATTTTCTCATAATAAGTAGAAAATCAGCGCCGAAAGCTGACTTTGCTAGATATCCCATCTCATGATTTTGAGTATAAGCCGCAGTGACCACGTAATTCCCGAAGGAACTTCATACCAAGGATACCTGCCCTAAGGCCTACTCGATAGTGGATCTTTAGCACTGGGTGATAAACCATGAGTTTACCAACCGCCCCCCGAATGTGAGAGCAGGCAGCACAACCAGGTTGAGAGCAAAATCGGCATTTTGCTTAGGAGCTGGGGCTATCTTACCTCCGTTGTTTTTGGAAATATGCTTGCCTCATATTTTGAGTAGCAACATCTCTTAGCGATAATCCTCTTTCAGGCAGAATTTAAGGATCTCGCTTTCCAAGACTTTGGGTAGTACTCCACAACCCTTTAAGGTAAGCCCGAACGCCAGTACTATATGATTGGCAATTTTTAGCTTTTTTAGTTTTTTTGGGGGCTTTAAAATTTGCAGAAATGTAAAATAACACAATTTTGCCACACCGCTTTTCTTCTCCATTCTTCATTCTCCGCCCGAAGTCTTAAAATCTTAGATGCGCTATACTCTATTATTAGGATTATATACTTGGAAATTTTCAGCTTACTGTGTCACTGAAGGACTTTAATATAAGCTAAAATGTAATAAATGAATTTTGGCACGCCCTTTTTTCCTCTTAAATTCCGGCTACGTTAGCTGTTTTTCTATCTGCATGCCAATTTTCAGCTTTCTAGCCCATCAATGGGCGTCAAAAAGCTCTGGATAGACAAAAAAAAAGAGGAACACACAATTAAGGAAATTATATATATACAGGGGTGTTCTGCACCCTGAGAAAAAACGTGTTTAAATATGGTCACCTCTATTTTTAAAGAAGATTTTAAACATATTATGTTTCATTTATCCATAAAATTTTCACCGGCAAACATATTATGGTTGAATTAGTCCTCCATCAAGAAACCACAACTATATTATGGTTGCCTCCGAACATGCTATGGTAAAACATTACTAAAATATGTTTAAAACTTATAATAGCATAGTTGGTTTTCAACCATAGCATGTTGCTGTTCCTAAAGAGAAAAATAGTGTTGTTAATTTTAAAACAAATTATTATCATATTTAACCATAACATGTTTAGAGGCAACCATAGTGTGGTTTTGGCTTCTTGATGGAAATATTTGTATAATATTTGTCATAAAATTCTGTTATTGGAGAAAGCTTATTAAAAAACAGCGTTTAAAATTCTTGCGTTTTCGATTTCCAGAAAACCCATGATAGATTTTATAAGTTAAATTTCATTAATTTTTTTCCGAAGAATTTGTGCGGACATCAATAAATTTTTTAATCACATTGACTACCCGGATAGCGTGGTGGCCTCTAAATGCTGTTACATAAATATAATTTTTATTTTTCAGCTGTAGTTACATATATGTAACTAGCTGACCCGACAGACGTTGTCCTGTCCAAATTAGGAAAAATATTTGCGTTCGATTTTTAAAATCCGTTAAAAAGATACAAAGATTTGAAAAAAAAATTAGTCTAATCGACGGAGCCGTTTTCTGATTTTAGGTAAATCGAAGTGGGCGTTGAAGTGGGAGGGGCAAAATGTTCTTTTCGTAAAAACCAATGTTGGACCATGGCGATGATTTTTAAGAAAAAATCGTCCAAATCGTTCAAGCCGTTCTCAAGTTATGCGATTAATAGAAAAAGTGGGCGTAAAAGTAGGCGTGGTAAATTTTTCTTTCGATGAAAACTTAAAATGGATAAATACGAACATTTTAAAGAAATATTAGTCAAAGCCGTTTTCTGATGTTAGGTAATTTAAAAAAATGGGCGTAAAATTAGGCGGGGCAAAATTTTCTTTTCGTATGAATTTAAGTTGGACCATGGCGATCATTTTAAAGAAAAAATCGTCCAAATTATATAGATGTCATTCGTGGTGCAATATGAAAATTGGATTTTGCCACGCCCCTCCGCCCGCAGACCGAAAATCAAAAATCAGACTTCACAGTGTCACCCGCCTGAATATTCTGATGATTCCCTGAAAATTTCATCAAAATCGGCCCAGCTGTTTTGGAGTCCATACGTTTCATACATACATACACACATACATATTCACATCCTATTTTATATATATAGAAAGAAGATAGATAGATGAAGTTGTAAGTCAAATAAGGAATTATATAAATTACTATAACAGAAACTTTCTTAAGTTGTTTTTTTTATAATGGCAACCCTTTGACCTTTTTTATGTTCTTTCCACAACATGAAAACCCCTAACAATGTAACAAATTAAACATAATAACGATCCCTGCCATCAAAATGAAATTGTACAACATCAATTGCCTTAAGACATGCCACACAGAAATGCAAACAATTACTACCAGGACATAATAATAAATAATCAAAATAATGACAACAACTACTAATAATATCAAAAGAAGATAATAATAAATTTATAAATGAATGCAATTTCTAAATTGAGAATGCATCCAAACCAAATAGTTGAATGAATTATTATTGATTTCTAAAATAAATAACCAAAATAGAAGGAAAAAGCAAAAAAATGAGGTCACAGCTACAAATATTTCTTCCTGCGAAAATAGAAACCAATGAAAAATAGAACAATTTTCGGTTTGAAAACAAATTATGTATAATTTGTTGTACTGTGTTGTGTGTTCTATGTAGTTGTTTTTTTTGGTTTTAAAATTTCTTCCAAAATTTACTCCTTGTTTTTTTGTATTCTTCTTCTTCTTTGACTTCTTTTTAAGAACGAGAAAATTTATTATCTCTTACCCTGACTGCCTCTCACCCATTCCCTGACGTTCTTTGCTTTTAGTACCAAACAGGCACGTATTATATCAGTATTTACGCAACACTGATTTTGTTATTGAACTGTTTGTTGTTTTCATTGTTGTTGTTTTATTTTCATTTGCCTGCCATGTAATTATAGCTGCTGGATTTTTGTTGTGTATTTGTCTTCGTGTTTGTATGCATGGTGTTCGTCTCTGATTGTTGTTGGTATATTTTATTATTATGCCTTCGACAAGATTTTTATCAGTTGTATGCTGCTGTTATTTGGTGCTTGGTTTATGGTGGTTTTCGTTTTTGTCTTTTTTTTAAATTTTAATGATTTTCTTAAGAAATTCTCCTATAAGCCTAAAAACGAGGTCTTATCTTTAATTTTGCCCTATCACTACCAATCGAACATGTCATTATTATCCATTTTACATTCATATTGAAAGATAAGAATTAAAATGATTTTTTCAAAAGAAGTTACAGTAAAGCAAAGATTATGGGTTGAAGTAAATGACGAAATTTTTAAAAAGAATTTAAGTGTCGAGTTTAAGGACACTTAAAAAAATATTGGAGGATTTCCGCAAAAAATTCTCCCTGTTTGAAAATGATATTGGCTAAATATGAAAAATTCTGCTCAAGCTTTGTTTTCCCGACTTTTGTTGGTTTGAATCGATTTAGAATAACCTTTCTAGAATACGATCCTTTACAGTCAGATGTAGGTATAAAGTTAAACTTGAAAAAACAGCTTAAAGACAAAAGACTTTTGGGAAGTTATTCAGAAACAGATCTAACATCGTATTTGCATATCGAAAATATAGTTTCAGTGAGAAAAAAAAAAATATTTTTGCATTGCAAAAATGTTTAATCAATAACAAAGGACGTACTGCGAACATAATCTATATTTTTTCCCACAGCCTGAAACTTAAAACTTGAAATTTGGACAGGAGGCTGGTCTCTACCCAAATCAATTGATATATCGAATGTTTAGGGTGTAAAAAAGGGAAAACAGGTAATTTCGGTAACCTTATATCTCCAGAACTAAAAGAGATATTAAGAAATTGTTATACTTATCGTTGTTCCTTAGAAAAATAAGCGGACAGGTGTCTGATATTTTTTTGAAATTCGGCCCTTTTAGGGAGTTAACGAGTGAAACCTGTATTTTTTTAAAACTTTTTTGTCACCCCATCTATCTTTTAAACCAAAAGAAATAAAAGTTATATCACATTTGAAACTAATCTAAAGAGTACAAATACGAAATCGGTACTTTTTCTATTTTTGGTACTTTTTTACAAAACATTTTTCTTTGTTCATTAATTTATGGGCTCCCACTACAATATTTAAATTCTTGATACTTTGATGGGGGGAAGGAAAAAATTTACCAAAATGGGGGAAATACGGGAAATTAAATTCCTTTCTTTAACTTTTGGTTTTAAGACTGGTACTTTTTTTAATTATAGTTAATATTTTACCTATAAATATAAAATTCAACATGCAATGTCTTGAGTGGCTAAAAACCTTTGAGTGAATTTATTGGTACTATTTTGTTCGTTAACTGGTACTTTTTGAATTTCCGTTAGTATTGGACCTAGAAACATAAAATTTAACATGAAATGTCCTGAGCGGATGGGAATAACTGTTTGGTACTTTTTTGTTAACAACTGGGCCCTGTTCCTCAAAACTACAAGTTACAAATAAACAAGTAAAATATATTTGAAACAAAAACAAAAATTTTAAAATTGTTGCATTTTTTAATGTATTTTACTTGTAAATTTGTAACTTGTAGTTTTGAGAAACAGTGCCCTGGTCGTTTTTTAATCTAGAAACATAAACTTTGGCATATAAAGACATATGTATGTTTACGAGAGAAAGGGAGACGCTCACGAAGTATCGGAATAATTGCTAGTAGATAATCTTTATTAAAGTAAGAGGTACCCCGGGGTTTGTAGGGCTTATCTTAAGGATATTTTACCATTTGTTATGAAATCCTCCGGGGAAATCAGATGCAGTTAATAGCTGTGATTCGACAAATCCAAAATTGCCAGATCTCCAGGAGATTGTGATCTTGAGCTCGTGGCTGACCAGAGATAATATATTGTATTACAAGAGTCAGTGGACCCTGGTGCTTCGGCACCAGTCTGATTATTGGCTGAATCATCCATTATTATTTTTCTAGCAGCAAGTGCTTTCTGTCTTTCAGGAAGATTGTCGTTTCGATAGTTTCGCTTTTTGTTGGAAATATACTTTCGGAAATCACGTGGTGGTTGTTTTTCCCAATATACCCAATGTCACAGGAAGGGATATCCAGAAAATCCTGATGATTTTTTACCACTTGTGGGAGCAATTTTGGTCTGTGGGGGATTTATCTCTAGGTGTTGCTGCTCAACAGATACTGCCAGCAGGTTATCTCGATAATAATGGGTGATTTTTTAAGAGCTATAGGAAAGCTTAAAAAAAACACATAAAATTCAGAAAAATGCATGAAATCTTTATTTGAATCGATAGTACGGTCCATATAATTTAATGTTTGAAGATTATTTCATGCAAATGTTGACCGTGACTGCGCCTCAAATGGTCCATCCGCTTAGTCCAATTTTAGCATACTCTTTCCAACATTTCGGCCGGTATCTCATGAATAAATGCTTCAATGTTGTCTTCCAATGCGTCAATTGAAGCGGGCATGTGTGTATAGACATGAGCTTTAACATAGCCCCACAAAAAATAGTATAAAGGCGTTAAATCGCACGATCTAGGCGGCCAATTGACCGGTCCCGAACGTGAAATAAAATGTTCACCGAACTCGCCTCTCAATAAGTCCATTGTTAAGCGTGCTGTGTGACACCGTCTTGTTGAAACCACATGTCATGCAAGTCAAGCTCTTGCATTTTGGGGGAAAAAAAGTTGGATATCATCTAACGGTAGCGCTCACCATTCACAGTTACGTTACGATTCGCATCATCTTTGAAGAAGTACGGTCCAATGATGCCACCAGCCCATAAACCGCACCAAACTGTGACTTTTTCTGGTAGCTCTAGCAATGCTTCTGGCTGATCTTCACTCCAAAATCGACAATTCTGCTTATTGACCTACCCATCAGTGCGTCGATTAAACTGACCAGAAAATGGAAGAAGCGCGCGATGAACTTTCTTAACAGAGCACGCATTTTGATAATAAAATTCAATAATTTGCAAGCGTTGTTCGTTTGTAAGACGATTCATGGTGAAATTATAGACCAAACTGAAGATGTTTGACAGTGAAACAAAACACGAAACGTGCGTCAGCTGTTTAAACCCGTGTTGCCAAAACGATAATAGCTAAAAAATCACCCGATACAACAAGTACAATTCGAGCAAAGACCACAAGCAATTTGCTTTTGTAAAAACATTTTACAATGTCAAATACCTAAAAAAAACTAGCATAATAAAGAGAATTTAGACATCCAACAATTATAAAGCTAAAAAAGCTATGAGCAGGGCTTTTAAGATCACTTGGAATGAATTCGCTTTAATTTATGTTCTTTTTTAAATAAGTAACACAAACGCAAACCCCTTTAAAAAATTTCAGCCCATTTTGAAATATTCCAAATTTAAAATCCCTTATTTCCTTTTAAACTTGCCCTTTAATTTCTTTTTCTGTATTATTAAATTTTTTTTTTTTTTTTTGATTTCGACCTAACAGTTTGTATCTTCGATTATTTCCATGTTCACTACAAATACTCTCGTTCGTTTAAAAACCGTTACAAATTACCCAGCGTTACCAATTTAAAACATTTTCAATTACCAGCTCTTTAAGTTCAACTTTAAGAACAATTTAGTTCTAAATACTTTTTCCTTTAAAAATGTGTTAAATAGTTTTTAACACTTATATGTATAGTAAACTAAATAACACCGAGCTATAATAATTTACAACATGCATGCACGAAATATTTTCGTATTCATATGAAAATTTATTTTTCACAAAACAAATTAACTTCAAGCTTCAAATGCAATTTGTTACGAAAATAGAGAAAAATCTAAAAGTAAATATTTTTTAGTTTTATAAAAAAAAATGTAAATATTGTTGTATATCGTTATCTAAAACGCAAAAGGACCTTTCTAACGTTTTGAAAATGTTACAGGAGAAGCAAAAAAACTATTTAAAATGATTAATAGAGAAATTGCCTAAAACTGTTTATAATTTATTTTTCTTCTACATATTTCTTTTGAAAACCTACCTTTTGAGATTTGACAACGTTACATATTATGCAAACGGTGAGTTGTCTTTTGGCTTTTATCATTACATCTTTTGTAGATGGGGCCGGGCCGTTTGTTTTGTTTGGTCGAAATATTCCAAAGTTTGTTGTGATCATTTATGTTGATTCAATACATAAGAATCAATGCAAAAGTTGATTTTTAATTTTTGATAAGTTAGGGCCCATTGCGTTTTAAATAACGATATGCCTTCTAAGTCTGTGTGATATAAAGTCAAACAGTCGAGAGTATAAAAATAAAGACAGACAAATTATTCAAACAAAAAAGCGATATCACATACTTAGTTGTTTTAACAATGCATTAGATATTGTTTCCTTAAAAAACCTAACAATCAATTTGGGGTTTCCTTCATACATAACGTTTACGTCCCTATCGCTATATTCCCTACTGTCATTTTATTTATTCATATTCATAAGTAGACCGAAAAACGACCGTCCAAGCACTCATGCATATTGACTAAAAACTAATTCGTTTGCCTAGAGGCCTACAGATTCTTCTTACACACACTTTTTACCACTTCTAACCTAAACCCACTGCTTACTCGCTGCTCCATACACAGCAGTCTTGTAATAATATTTTGTTTTATTCGTAATTTATTTTTCCTTAAAAAATAAAGTAAAGTGATGTGTTTTACTTTACAACTACAACTAATAAGAAACTGAAAAAGATTATTATTAAAATAAATAGTATGCCATAATGTTGCAGCAATCCGAAATAACTTTTTTTCCAATGGGAAGAAAACAAAATCAAAAATACTTTGTGAGGTTGAGAACAGAATAAGGAAGGAATGTTATGAGATGGCATAGACGGTGTAAGAAAATGGAGCTACAGTAGAAAAATGTTATACATTTATCTTCATAAAGAAACTTATGTGATTCAACTAGTTTTAAGTTTCAATGAGAATGTGAGAAACATCCCTGGTGCCTAAGGACTGCCTGGGGGAATTTTATTTCTAATGCTTTGAAACCTGTGTTTGTATTTCCTGATAGAGCGATGATTTTTTCCAATTCTATTCTTTGTGCCTTTAATTAGATTTAATATTCTTTTCATTTAAGACTGGTATTGAAGAGAGCTAGATCGCGGCCAATTATTTCTTCATTTTTCTGTTTACGATGTCTTTTCGTCAATGACAAAAAATATAACAAGAT
Organism: Pollenia angustigena; assembly: GCA_930367215.1. Lineage (NCBI taxonomy): Eukaryota > Metazoa > Arthropoda > Insecta > Diptera > Polleniidae > Pollenia > Pollenia angustigena. The sequence goes on along the minus strand of OV884057.1, from coordinate 66,868,997 downwards.
TTTTAGGTCTTTGTGACAAAGTTTCCTATTAACGTTGTATGTTTTCAATATTTCGTTCTTTTAGTTCCTATAAGGACATAGGGCCTCAACGAATTTTCTCCAGTCGTTTTTATATGATAATACTTTTTTAATTTCGTTCCAGCTTTTGCCTGCTCTTAAAGTTTCTTTATCTAATTGTCTTTGCCAATTGTGAGTAGGCCGTTCTCTTCTTCTGCTACCTTGCGGCTTTTATTCTGTTGCAATGCGGGTGACATCGCCAGGGGGCCTTCGTAATGCATGGCCGATCCACCTCAATTTTCTTTTCAAAATTTCTGTTTGTATGTATTTGGTTTTGATGTGTGCGTGCCTAGAGTTGTTTATTTGAAATCTTGTTGGGCCATACAATTTTAAGAATTTTCCTTAACCATTTGTTGGTTAAAACTTGCTAGGTGTTCAAATCTTTGGAAGTCATATTCAACGTTTCACACCCATAACGGAGCACTGAATATATGGACGAATTGAAGATATTAATTTTTGTGCAGGTTAAGATTGATTTGAATTTCCATATTTCGCTAAGTTGCCCTCGTTAGGATTTCACGGTACGGTTTGAGACATCGTCCGAAGATCCCCATTTGATGTTATGATGCTACCTAGATAGCAAAAGTGTTGTACATGCTGGAGTTTGATGTCGTGAATAAAAAATTGTCTATTGCATGTGGCGTTTATTCGCATCACCTTTGTCTTAGGGATATTTATCCTAAGACCTCCCTTTGCAGCTTCAGTCTCTACCATCTTGAGGCCTTGCGTCATATCTGATCTTGCCAACCCGAATTTTAGTACTCGGTGGTGGCGATGCCACAACAAGTACAACAATAAAAAACTGCATTAAATTTTCATTGTAGAAAACATAAACAACTTTTGAAATTTCTTTCTCTTAGTAAGAAAAAAAGTGGTTCGATTGTGTTTTCAACGCCACCTGAAAAGTGAATTCGCCTCGATAGAACCCATAGGCAAAATGTTCCATGTTAATATGCTGACTTCTTTTGATTCATTGATCTTAAGGGAAAAATAAACTATACAAATTGCTTGACAAACATGTAAAAATTTTACATTTGTGCAAATATTTTGTCTTGTTTATTGGGATGTTTGGTGTTAAGACAAACAGTTGATGCATGTTTGAAATATTAAAAAATTGTAATATGTATTTGGAAGACATGTTGGATATTAGTTAATCTTAAAACAAAAATGAAAAATTTATGTTTGTAAGAAACAAAGTGTGTGTTTGCCAAACCATTTGTGTGGTATATTTCGCACTTTTGCGAAACCATTTGTTTGCCCTTTAGTAAGTAAAGGATTTTGTATAAAGAGAGATTATCTAAGCTTTAATGCTGGGATCTCTTACTAACGGAACAAGTTCTTGATCCTGTTTCTTTCATATAATGTGTCTCATGAAGGGCACAAATCAAGGCGAATTTATGAACACGGTGGCTGCAATACTACAACAATACAAAAACAGCTTATTGCCATTGTATTGTTAGTGTTTACGGCTCGAAATGTCAACCATTTGTAAACAAAACATTGGTTACGTTCATAAGACTAAAGGCTCAACCAAAATATGCATAGCCTTGCTTAACCTACTGTCAAAAATTAACAAAAAGTCTCTCAAATGTATTTAAGAAAACAAAAACAAAATAAAAAAACATTTGATTCCGTACGGAATGTGCGATAAGATTCGCACCTTGCTTAAGCAAATGAGTTTCATTAAACTTAGCAAAAAGTCCAATATGGTTTGCCTCATATTATTTAAATGTATTCGCTCATTCGCATAAGCCAATTTAAGCACATTGTGGTTGGGCCTTTAGCTGTTGAGCTCAACTGCTACAAAATTGTTGACATGTGTAGAGCCCACCATGTACGTCTTAGAAACGGCAGTCAGCCTTCGTTTTTTCCATATTTTATTTTAAAATTTGTACAGCAAAAGAAAGCGGTGTTGCATTAGAATTTGAACGACATAACTCTCTTCGATTAGCTTTTGAGGTTAAGCACAACATGTTGAAATTGGGGTAGCTTACAGTTTTGTGGTGGAAAAAATGGCAGCTGTTGAGTTGAGCGGAATAGCTTAACCATTCGTTTCTTAGACAAAAGCCCAACGTTTGTGCAACAGTTATGCCATATGAACGCGCCTAAAAACAATTGTTTCGAGCTGTCAAAGTCGCTTTTTTAGCGCTGTCAGCTGATATATTCAAATTCGCTCTGCACACAAATCATGAATTAAATAACAAAGCTTACACATTGCACAGGTGCGTTATGCTGTTGATGGTTTGTGCGATGTTGGAAACAATGACTGCGCTTTGTTGTGAAAGCAAAATCTCTTACAGTTTGTTCTTTTGTGACGTCATTTTGAAATCATACGCAGTAGAAAATTATTTTGAAAAGAGGAATGTGCTATAAGTACGTATTTGTTCATTGCCACAAACAAAGATTGGTCTAGATTTGGCAAATTTTGTAGATTTTAGCGCAAGAGATTCTCTTTCAAATGTGCTGGGGTTTTAAGCACACGTAACTTGTTTTCTCTTCTATCTCTTCTAAATAGATGTGCTTTGAACGAGAGAAAGTTGCAATAAGAGCATGGTAAAAATAGGAATGTTTTGTTATTTTATTTATTTCGCAGTTTTTAAACGAATTCGATTGCCACATGCCAAGGCGAAATCTTTGTTCAGGTGGCGTTGAAAGCACAGCTACTTTTTTATTTCTTAGAGAGAGGAATGTCAAAAGTTGCTTGTGTTTTTGACATATCCACCAACGAAAGCAACAAATAAAATACAATGTTGTATTATTGGTGTTGTACTTGTTGTTGTATCGCCCCCACCGTTTACATGAATTCGCCTTGCCGCATGCTTAACTGATGAATTTAGTTCTACTAATATTATGCGTCTTGGATCTTAGGGGCTGAACGGTGAGTTTCTAAAAGGACAATAGAGCGCTAGGTTTTTTAAGCTTCTGGTTTCTTTCATTGGCCTTAACTAATCATACAAAGAGCTCTTGTAGGGTATTTTTATATGAAATGAATGAAATTATGTATGGTATTTTCTGCTTATTTATTCTTTTTGTTTTGGGGGTAAGGGGATGGAAAGAAAATTAAATAAATATAATAAAACACTTAAGTACTTAAATAATGTATTTTTGAAATACGTACCACAGCAACACAAACACTTATTCATAAATTCTTCTTACTTTAATGGATTGTAGTAATAACTTGCCACAAAATTTGTATACTTTTACTGCGCCACTTCAGTTTGTAACTGGCCCCATGTGGCTGTGATTTGTGTGAGAAAAAAACAAATTTGTATTTTTAATACCACACACAAATAAATAATTACCAGTCATAATAACAACTAATAGATTGAAATAAAACTACATAAAACTAAAATATCCTGTGTCCTTTTCAAGAACATTTCCTTAGGATAACAAGTTTTTGTGTTTTAGCAAAAAATCTGTTGTTAATTTTCTTAGAACAAACTTGTCCCTGTCCATGTTTTTAACACTTTAGACCCGTTTCCGCTGTTTTCTGTCAAACAGCCTCACACTTGTGTCTTTAGAAGAAAACATGTGCAATTTATTTCGTTTTTTTTTACATGTGTTTTCTGCTCTTTTTTCGATTCTGTGTAACCCATAAATTTATTTTGTTAGATTTTTATTTTTAAAATGAAAAAGATGAACATCTGAAAAAAGAAGACTTAAATTTGTTTAACTGGAAATTGCACTTTAATACACTGATATCAATACACAGGAACATGTGCTGCATGTCCCAGGCCAAATGTTTGTATTTTTTTTTTATTTCTACAGTTGTAAAGTGTTTGAATAAAAAGTGACTAACGATCTGTCAAAACATGCGCGCGTAATATGTCTTTTAATAAGCGCAACATATTTAAGCATATAATGAAGACACTTAGAGAAATTTTCACTTGTAAGGATTGAGTTTAGTTTTAAGAATTGATTTCAATAAAAAAATTGTGATTTTAATTAAATTCGCACTAGTAAGCAAATTATTAGAATCAATTAAATATTCAATATTGATATTAACAACATTTTCTGCAGTAATTTTGTTATGATAAGTACACGTTTAAATCACTTGATAAAATATTTAATTAAAATATATTTTATTTTTGTTTAATACAGTTATTGAAAAAAACTTACAAACATTTTATTGATAGGAAAAAATATTATATTTCCTCGAATCATTCCAAAGTTATCCTTTTCTGAATTTTCTAATACGCCCTTGGACTTGCTTGAATCTAAAGAATTTACCTTTCTACAAAGATCGGTCACATTATTATGGCGGAGAAAACTTTGATTTCTGGCTTTTTAATAATCTGAATCACTTCTACTGTATTTAATTTTGAGCCTCTTAGCGAAAAAACCGAGATCGTACTGAACGAACTTAACAAAACACGAAAAGGATCAATGCTACTATCTTTTCTAAGTAATCAGCAAAATATTTGCTTTAGGGCAGAGTCCGTCAAAAACACAGAACTACCTTAAATATTAAAGTAGTATTAGAGAGAACATAATTCATGGCAAGAATTGATTTATATGTACAAATATTATTCCAACATCTTCCAAATGAAATGGTAATGCAAGCAACAAGCTTGAAAGCTTAACCGAGACCGACTGGTTTTGTTAAGATGTGAGTGCACTTATGAAGGTGTAAAATCAAAAGAGAAAAAAGCACGGGAGAACAGTTTTTCCGCGTTTGAGGTTAGTGTTTAAGACTTAAACTTTAAGTGATCATTTAGCTTAAACTAGAGATCATTCAAGAACTACACAGCAAAAGTTCTTGTCAATTTTTTTTTTTCAATTAAACCATTAATCAAAAATAAAATCAGTTTTAATTTTAAATTTAACCAACTTAATTAAACTTTTACTTATATCAACAACATTACTGCAGAAAATGTTGTTAATATCAATAGTTATTTAATTGATACTATTTATTTGTTTACTGGTGCAAATCTAATTAATTTTTTAATTAATATCACAAATTTTTTATTTGATATAAACTTTTGTTCTGTGTATTCTTTAATTTAAATTCAGAATACTATTGCGTTATAATTATGATTGATGGCGTTTTCTTTTCTGAGTAAAATTCTGCATTTATTCTGCGTTTTACATTTTTTATGTTCTTTTCTGAAAAACATGTTAATGCTAAAAGTGCAAAGCGTTCTTTTCTGATCATGTTCCCTTTAAATTTAAAAAAATGTTACATGTTCAACACTCATTTTAATTAAAGGGGCATGAGTGCGGCACTAGATCAAGGCGAATTCAGTACAAGGTGGTGGGTGGCAAGTTTCGAGCCGTAAACTCTAACAATGCAATACAAAAAACATGTGTTGTTTCTGTTGGCTTTGGATTGTTGTTGTCATGCCACCACCTGTAATTGAATTTGCCTTGCGCTAATTGTACTTTATTGTTTAATGCCGAAATTTGTGTTCTTTTGTAAACGTAAAATATGAAACACGCATTTAAAAATGTTGCCAAGTCACATGTAACATTTATGCAACACTTTTTTTTTAGAAAAGAAAACGGCATAAGATAATAAAAGGCAAGATCTTTGTAAAAAACGCTTATGCGATTTGCTTGGAAAGACAGCACAATTTTATTTCGGAATCGGCTTTTTATGGTCCGATCTTGTTTTAACAAGTGAAAGTTTTTGGATATTTAAGCGATCCAAACTTTGCAAACTTTTTTACCTCAGCTTGTTGTGAAAAAATTGTAAATGTTTATCGTACCTATTCGAAAAAATTTCGTCACTGCTGAATTTTGTTAAAAAGTGTTCCTAATATCTGCTTAAAAAATTTGATTCTTTTATTTCATTCGAAATGGATGAAATGTCAGAATAATAGAACTTAAAGATAACGTCATCCTCAAAACAAAGACGAAATCGTCTGTGCATGTCGGAGAAATTGCGTCATGGCGACTTTCGCAATCGCATTCGCAATTTATTTCAAATCGTGGCAACGCTGCTCAAATAAACGTCAAAGTAAACAAACGTCAAATTGAAAATAAATAAATTGTTTGTGTTAGGCTGTGAAAATTGTTTATATTTATTTAGGACATTCTGAAAGAAAAAAAATAATAAAAATGGATTCTGTGGCACTGTGGTTCGACGATGAAGAAGGGCATGAGCAAAATGATAGAATACAGAGAAGATTGCTTGGAAGCAAATCCGATATTCTAAGCTTAAACGGAAAAAGGTAATTTATTTTGATGCATGTGCAAAATAAACGTTTACTTATGCAGAATATATCTTTTTTCAGCTTTATAAAAAATTTTAGATTAAATAATGAAGCATTTGTATGTCTTAAATAATATTAGCTCGGAATGCAATGCGCCTGGTAATCCATTTACGGAATCCGTCATGTTTAACAATTTCACAACTTGCTCCTCTGAGGGAGACAGTGGATTATATCTTGATGGGCCACCGCCAGTGCCGCCAATGTCGGTTTTATTTCGTCTAAGCTTCTGTTTGGTGTGTACTTTAAAATCGGCCCAAACCTATTAAAATTACAGTTAAAGTCAAATATTTTTGAACTGCCCAGCAAAAACTTTGCTTACAAAATAAGCAGAAAAATAATGAGAATTTGACGAGCCGACTACTTACTTTTCTACTAGAAAAAGTACTTATTTTTGTTCGAGATGTCCCAAAAGTAATCCTTTATAATTTAGCCTATTATAATCTAAAAAATAATGTTTTTTTATACTTAAAATTTTTATAAAAATATATGTATAGTTACACAAAGTCAATAAAGTAAAAATATTTTTATTTTTTTTTCTTTTTTTTTTTTTATTTTTTTTAATTATTTTATTTTTTCTTATTTTATTTTACTTTATTTTATTTTTTTTCTGTCTCTGGCGGGATTCGATCGCGCAACCTCGGTGCTGATAGACTAGCTCGCTACCAGCTAGTCTACCGGGGCAGTGTAGTTTTTGTATTAAAAAACTATGTTTTTTGACTATAATGACTATAATGACATTTTTATTGTCATAATGAAAATTTAAATTTTTCTGTATATTTAAGATATAATAATAAAGTTATTATTTAATATATAACTAATAATCCAAAAAGTGGCGAATAAAGCTACAAAGTAATGAATTCTTGAAGTGATTAAAAGTTGGATTGTAAGTAAAGTTTTTGCTGGGTGGTTTATATATTTCATACTTTTTCCATCCTGCAGCTTCTGCAATAGATGGTCCATTGATATTTAGTTCTTCAGTTAACGTTTGCCACAAAGTATTTGCCGACTGACGTGCTTTTGGTGTTTTCAAATGACCTCTTGCCAATTGGCTGTGCTTATTCATAAATTCTATCATTATTTCAAATTGACGCGGTTTGGTGGTCTTATTGCTTGCTTCCCTGAATTAAATAATGAATATATGATGAATTAATAAAAAAAATATTATCTTTCACTTACATGTTTGTACTTTGCGAATGCTATTTTGTTGTCGAATAAATTTTGCGAATTTGACATGTGTTTGACATTTGTTTTCGCAATGTAGAATACCGACTTGCCACCTTTTCGCATTTGAAATGCGATTAAAAAAAAACTTTGCGAATGTCGCAATACAGAATAGCAATTGTTCGCATTTATGTATTTTCGCATCGCAGTGTTTTTCGCATCGCAATTCAGAATAAGCCTCCTGCATTCCTTTTGGCTAACCATTTCAAGCTGGTAAACTCAAGATAGTTGTTGTTAATTTGCGGTGCTGCCAACTTTTATAATTTGGCAACCCTTGCCAGGGATAAACTACGTCATCTGGCGGGAAGTCATTCGCATCCATTCCATTCTATCATTCTTGGCAGTAAGTACCATTTAGGCCCATATTTACAGTCATTAGTTAGCTAAGTTAGCTCCAATTGTCGGAGGAGGCTGCAGAAGCACGAAATAAACATTTTCGGTCATACAGACAGAATTTTTCAAGAAAAGTTTCAAGGGAAGAATGCAACCGTGATATTTATCAAAGATTGCTTCTTACTTCAGATCCACTCGTAAGTAGTGAAAGATCGTTAAAGAAAACTTCGCACAACATTTTTTCCAGTGAAGTTATAGAACTATTAGAACCTGCCGAGCCCCACAGACCATCAAGTATTGAGCACGAAGAAGTCGAGATAGAAACATCTTTTAATAAGACAATTTATGAGAATAAAATGTGTTTTTATTATAAAATATATGTTTTTCTTATTTATTTTTTAAAATAAATAGATAGTTTTTTAAAATACAGTCTTTCGAAGCCATTAACGTCCAAAAATATTTTTGGCCGCCTAAATACTTCAAATCGATCACTGTGCGTCGGCTTAATATGCAAACCTGCTAAATCCACTTTTTAAGTAAATTGAGATTTTGAAGCCGTGTGGTAGAGAAAGTTACGCCTCGTTGACCAGCATCTGGTTTTTCTTCAATTTGAGTCTTGAAGTGTGTAAAACCAACTCCAGTCGGGCCTCGATTATCCGTGATGGTCGGGACCAGAAGTATTACGAATAATCGATTTTCACGGTTAATCGAATAACAATTTCGATTATACAATTTTTTAAATATTTTAATTGTTCAACAAGTGAACATTGGCGTACATACATATTTACATAAAAAAATATTTTGGGTTTTCCTCACAAGCTGGTCAAAGATTCAAATTTTTTAAAAGTACTTATTAATAACAAAATTTCAGTGTCTTTTAAATCAACTATCGAAATTTCACTTATAAATTTCTGCCTGTGTATTTAAAAACTAGTACCACTACATACTTCAGTTTGACATTGCAGCTGTAAAGTACTATTTGCTGCTGCTGGTGTTGATTGCCTTGCACGCCTCAGCCTGTTGACTGCTTGCTAACACTTGAAAAAATATGTGTGTCAATTAATTTAACAACATTTCTTAGGTTTAATTATTTATTCGTAGAATTCTTAAATATTTCATTTGAAACTCTAATTGTATTAATTCATTCTTAATTTTGCATTTTTCCCTCTTCTATTTCGTTTTAGGTAAGACAAATATTTTAGTTTCAACACCACCACTTCAAGAGTCCACTAGAAATTCAAAACGAAATATTTTGTAAGTAAGTTTTGCTTGTTTTTGTCTTAAACTTATAGAAAAAAATTAAATAAAAGACATAAAATAATTAAAATTAGTTTTATAAAAATATGCTTAAATAAGAGCAAAAAAAGGCAACAACTGAAACCATTTTGAATATAAAATAAAAATAAAAATAAATAGAGAGAATCTGAAAACTGAAAACTGAAAACTCAGAAATGAAAGAATTATTGTAGTATATCAAGTATTGCGAACAAGACCATAGAGAGAATTGTACAGTATAATGTATGAATTGCCTTGACTTGTCTTCAGTCTTGATAAGACTTGATGCTGCCTGCCATTTCTTGCAACTTTATGCATAATGCATTTGTATGTATATGCAATTTTTAGTTGGTGTTGTTTGGCTGTTGTTGCATAAAATTTAACTAACTAGAGTACAAGAATGAAACTTAAATTTAGGTTTTAAATGGAATATTGTTTTTTAAGGGTTTTTTTCCTCTTCGGTTGTTATAGAAATAATTCTTTATCTTATTTAAGCAAAAATTGTAAGTTAGTAGATGAAAATGAGAAAAAAACGAACGCAAGGAAGTCATAAAAGGGTCATATGAAAATCTATTCAAATTCAAATGAGTGTGTAAAAAGTTTTGTGAAGCAAGTTCTTGAGAGAATACTGTAAGTAAAAAGAATAGGGAAACTGCTTAACATTTAGAGGGTTTCCAAGTATAAGCTAAGAAACTCTTAAGTTTTCTTCAGGGACTGAAGGCCCAACCAAAATATGCATTAGCTAGCTTAAGCTACTGTGGGAAATATAACGAAAAGCCTGTGAAATGCTTTTAAAAAACCAACACAAACATCTGATTCCGTAAGGAAAGAACCCAGTGATATAAAAAGTAGCAATTGCCACCAATGATAGGCGAAATAGTTAGCACTTTCACACAATTTGTACCAGGGTCTACTGATGTGCCATTCAAATCATACCTAAATCTTTCCCTAGACACCAATATCTAGTGTTAACATTTGAAAATAGGTACCCACTTTTCGCTACCTAATTCTATAGCTCCAAGTAATGCAGAAAACAATTTTTTTTTCAACGACAACACAAAAAAATGTGTATCCGAAATATATCCCGTTATTAGAACAACAACAAAATCGCTTGCTTTTTGCTAGCACGCTTTGTAGCTAACCCTTATGGAAGGTAGAGATTATGCAGAGAGGGATCCATCTCCACCTCGTAGGACATCCCCGTGTTAAATTCGCCACTCAAAAGCATGTGAGGTAGATTGTAGTGTAGGCCTGCCATACGTCCTGGTTTTCCAGGATTGTCCTGGTTTTAGACTTCTTGTCCTGGTGTCCTGGTCCACTATTAAATTGTCCTAGTTTTTTTGTACAGGTCAAGACAAACAAATTTCTTTTTTGCTCGCTTAAATTGTTAACAAAGGTTAAGATTTCTGTTATAACACTGCTAACATAAGATAAGTGTATAAAGAACTTTAATTAAATTCAACTGTTATCTGGTGTAAAGCTGGTAAAAGCTTTCAATAATATTAGATGATAGTCAATCTCTTTCAAATTTTTTTTCAACTAGTGGCTGTAAAAAGTTAAACCGTGTAAACAACTTTTAATGGTAATCGAAAACCGATAACAAATTGCTTTCTCTAAGGCAGCCCATACACGTTTCAATTCAATTGTCAACTGTCGTTGTCCAAATCAAATCGTGTATGGATTAGTCAATTGCTTAGTTTGACAGTTGTCCAGTTGGTTGAAGAAAAATCAAAAGAGTTTGATTTTTTTCAAGTTGAGTCTTTATGGTTCTTTCTTTTTTACAAAAAAATGTGACATTGTATTTTAAAAAAATGCAGTTTGGTGTCTGACTCTTAAAAATTTTGCTCCAGAAAAGGGTGAGTTTTTTAAAAATAAAACAAGCCAACCTTTTCGGGAGCAAAATTTTTAAGAAACAGACACCAAATTACATTTTGTTTTTAATAAAATGTCACATTTTTTTGTAGAAATGAAAACAACACCATTAGTCTGCTCAATGGACAACAAAAAGAAACTTGTTAATGACCGAAACACTGGAGAGTCTTATTCAATGTAAGTTTGATTTTAATGACATGTTACCTGTTTTATAACTGTATATATCAAAGACCGATATAAAGTTCTAGAAAAAGTGCAATCTTCTGAAAATTATTTTAGTTTAGAACATTTTAAGCTCAACTTTTTATTATTTTTCATCGTTTTTATGTACATGAAGTACACGTTAATTTTGTTTCTACATATATATTGTTGGATTTAAATAAAATCTGGTTGGTTTTTACATATCGCCCCTAAATACTAAACTGTAACAACTCAAAATTCTTAAATTTTCAGGAGAGACCAAAAAAACAGTGTATGTAAAAATGGTTTAAAAAAATATTAGTTCCCTGATGATAAAAGTCCAATTTGAAGAAAGTTTTGCTATGCCTTATGAGAATTAATTTATGAAAAAAAGTAATTTTTGAAAAATTTTGAGTTGTGACCCTTTAGTATTTAGGGTGCGATATACTACGTACATCAGGCGCGGATCCAGCTTGAGCCTTAGGGGGGGGAAATTTTTTATGATACAAAAAAAAATTTGTTTTTAAAAGTTTATTAAAAGCAATTTGTGTATATTATATTAAAAAAACTCAACAATAAGGTTAAATAAAATATTCAATATAAATTAAAATAAACTAATATTTTTAAATAAGCAATTTATGATTTCCTTGTGAGGCAAATTTTGATAGTACAGTCTATGTTCAGTTTGTCATTGTTGATCTGAGCCATGTTTTTATTCGACGAAGGGTAGGAAATGACCTCTCGCTCGTAGCATTACTTACGAGCATTGAAACGAAAATTTGAAATATTTTTCTTAGATTTGGGTAGATATCTTCATCACAGTTTAATTAAGCATCTACAACGTTATCTGATAGATTTTAGATAATTTCCATGTTTGTTGCCAATGCTACAGTTCAGGCTCAAGTTTAGATGTTAGTAGGTGTTTATCCCGAGTTGTGGTTTTAAAAGTTTTATATCTGTATATGACTTGATTACATTTTGAGTAGAAGTTTTGGTATGTTCAATACATTAAAGATATCTTTTGGAAAGGTGTTTTGCGATCTTCTAAAATAAATTCAATAAGAGAATGAAACCTACAACTCGGTAGAAATCTTCAACATTTTGGATGTGATTATTTCGTTCAAATCTTGTTTTCTAGGTTGGAACCTCGATTTGAACGCAAATAACTTTAACTTTTTTAAAAATCACTTTAAATTGTTCTTCGGCTTTATTTCTTTTTTCTTCAAGGCACATGATCAAAGTTTTGATAAGGCTTGATCCTTTTTGAAGATCTATATCGTGCTTTTGTAAAATGATACTAAGCGGCTGTGTTACAATAAGTATCACACTTAATATGTTTATTCCGCAAATAAATTCAAAAGTTCTAAGTGAGTTCCTTAATATAAGGCTCTTGATGAAGTATTACCTTTCCACTCAGATATTTTTTCCAAAGCTTCTACTATATGATGTACACTTGTTGCAAAGTGTAAAGCTGAGTCGTGACGGTCCACCCATCTTGTCTCGCATAATGTAGAGAGTTTGGCTCTCAAATACTTTACTAAGAACGTGTTTTGCCTGATTTACGGGAAATAGCAAGGCGTTTGTTTCGCATTTGTCGCGGTTTCCAGAATTTTTTTACAGCTCCATTTTCTGCTGACATCAAACGACACCCATCAGTTCCAACTCCTATACAATTTTTTAGGTCAAGACTAAAATTTGTCAAAGTTTTAAGAACTGTTGATGATAGTGCCATCGCATCAATTGACACATCAGCGTCATTATCAATATCCTGTGAAGGCTCTTCAAATGCTTTTACAACAAAGCCAAAACAATTCTTGCCTAACAACTTTTTGTTGTATGGTGAAATATCTTAAATGTAAGGAAATCTGGCTTTCCCCGACAAATCCGTGCTTTCGTCAAAAATTATCGAATAGAATTTTGATTCATATAACACATTAATATAAACATAAATATTGCAAATACCAAGGCTTTTTAATAATTCAATCGCACGCATTTTCAATTCAAACGTTTACTCTTTGGTTATACATAGATGGCACCTGCTGGGATTGAATGTAGAATAATAAGTATTTGAATTCAGTAAACTAGATGTTTCATTGAAAATATCTAATAAATAACTATTAGGATGAAGATTTGGATATTTATTGAAAATTTCGTTAGAGATTCAATAAAAAAACAAAAAAAACCTTGCTGGGATTTCCAAAAATTTTGTACATTAAAAAAGATAATATTAATAGGAACTCTTGTATTATCGAAATAAACAAAACATATTTTTATAATTTACGGGGGGGGAAATTTCCTTATTTCACCCCCCCTGAATCCGCGCCTGACGTACATACATATGTTTTAAAGAAAAATTTTTCTGTTGGTATAATTTTTTATTCATTTTTTCCATGTGTCCTGGTTGATGGGTTCAAACATCTGGCAGCCCTATTGTAGTGGGACTAGCGGTAGTTTTTAATGAGCTAGCGAATATACACGTTCAGAGCTAGTACGCCATACCACTGGGAAAGTCCCCTGGTACTTTAAAGTTTTAATGCCCTATTCCTAAAGTTTAAAGTGTTTGTTGTTTTACATTTTGTATGCATATGTCCACACCAACTCACCAAATAAAAGCAAAACATATAAATAAATTCGAATAATATTCAAATGATGAGCAACCAAATCATGAAGAGAAGAATAATAGTCACCATCATCTTGATTTAACGATGACAATGCCTTTGAAATGATTACCATGGAGCTTAAGACGTAGCTTGTCTTTCTTTTAGATTTATTCGGATTTATTTTGAGCAGCCTACACACAAACACACACACAGACACAGAAACCCATTGCAGGAAATAAATGCATTGAATGGTAAATTTTGACAAGAGTTGGTGTATGCCTTCGTCAACAAGTCATCATTCTTGATGTAACTTCAACAACAGACAGACAGACAGACAGCCAGCCAGCTAAAAACCATTGCTAAGGCAACTGCTATGTAATGCAAAAAGTAACCATGCAACATGTTTATGTTGCTTACAACAAACTTTTGTTTTCATATGTTAATGTCGCCTAATCAATCTACCAGTTTGGTTTGTTTTTTTTTTCTGTTGCAGCCAGACACCAGTGGATAGTTTTTTAACCACACATATAATTTTTACATTGTTTAGGTTTATACCAAATAAAATACAGAATAAAATTATCATTTTATTTGAAATTCATAGATATGTTGGCATAAATTTATAAGAAGAAAAAAAACTTATCTGCAACCTAAAACTTACAAGATTCACTGAAGCAGGCAGGCAGGCAGGCACACCAGGCATTCTCTTCTTTCACATCATTCTTTAGCAATTTATTCTTCCCTGTTTGACTACCAGGCAACAAATAGTTTCCCTCATAGTCTTCTTGCCATAAACTATGTGGCATGATTATGTGTAGGATCTTGTCAAGTATTCATATTTAGAATTTTTCTTATAAAATTTTGTTGTTCTATTAATTCTTTTTTTTTTTGTTTTTGCTTTAACCCCTTCTGAAGATAAATATGATTGTTTGTATATTTTTAAATGATTTTAAATTACAGCATGATTTTCTGGCAAATATTTAAAATTTTTTCCAATACATTAAAGTGTGTTTTTAACACTATATACTTTCGTGTACTTGCTAGTTGTGTATTCTGGTGCACAGTGGTGTGTTGTATATTCTGGTGCACAGTGGTGTAAATGAACAACTGAATTTTAAACGGCCGTTTTCCGCAAATTTAAATAAAATTTTTTGGTGTAAAAGAACAACTGACTATTAAAAGAACATTTTCCGCAAATTTAAATAAAATTTTCAAAATGTAATACAAAACTTTTGTATTTAAAGCATTGATAAATCATTTCGCAAAACTAAAGCTAAAAAAATAAAATGTTCTGATTTTCCGCGAATTTGTTTTTATTTAACAATAATTTGAAAGAAAAACAAAAATATTTGTGCATACAAATTTTTATTTAAATATAATTTTTTTCTGATTATATGTATTTATCCAAGAAACCACAAAATTTGCTGCAGAAACTTTCTTCAATTCAATTTTGAAACTGCATTCGTGTTCATTAAATAACCCTTTTGCTTTGTAGCATCCCAGTAAAAAAATTTGGGTTTTTTGAAGCACTTAAGAGAAAAAGCGCATAATCGAGCGCTTCAATAAAAGAGCTTTTATAAAGCAGTAAATGATAAAGAATAAAATATACAAAAAGCTGCTATTTTAGTGCTGACAACGAAGAAGGTTGCAAACCGAAAAAATAAAAATATACGAAAATTATTGGAAAAAGGCATTTAAACAAAAGTAAAAGCAAAACATTAATGAATATGTTAATATAGTGAGCCCCTAAAAAGCACTTTAGGAGTGCTTTCTTTGCTTGTTAAAAGAAGCGCTTATTGTCAGCAGAAAAAAGTCCTCCAAACCGGGAACACCCCATACTAAAATCAGGCATCCCAACAGCAGGTTTGAAGCGATTTGTGGTATGAATTCATACACAAAACCGGCTCCTTTTGGAGCACATTTTTTACTGGGATTAAAGCATTTTGTATGACTTCTCTCTCTTTCTTTCGATAACAAACTCACAAAAACTTCTTGTACACGAAACAAAGTACACTTTTCCATTTAACTCTACCCTTTCATTAGCAAACTCCAATGTTTCGCAGCAAATCTTTCATAATATGGACGAGGACTTTATAGAATGCCTTTGATCGAACGGCTCAAATTTGGAGTTGTAGTTCCAGCAACAAATTTGCCATACAAGTTTGTAAACTTTGATACCTTTTCGAACTGACCTATGCCAAAACAGGGTCTCTAAAGCAAACTGGCACAGACAAAAAGTTTTGAATCGTGCTCTCTAAAAAAATTTGTACTGAAGAGTTTGTGCAGCTAGTGCGCAACGCATTTGTTATCGAAATAATTTCGAAAAATAGTTAGAAACTAAAAAACATTTGTGTTTTTTATATTAAAACTTTACCTTATACGCAAGGTTGTATTAAACAGTGCTAAGAACAATGTTGCAATAATGAAGTATTAAAACAAACAGTGTTTCAACAAATATTCTTTTTTTTTAAGGATAGTTCCCTGATGTTTTCTCTATGAGAACTTATCTCAGCTGAGATAAATATGCACAACCACAAAAGAGTACAAATTAGGGATCAGATAGCACTTGCCATAAGGCTTTATCTCATGGGGATCCTACAACGAGTTGACTAACTTCCCAGTGTGCACCGATACTTCACCCAGGTTGCAATTTAAAGCTGCATAATACCTTCACCGCTAAAAGCAATGCATCAAATTTGGTTGAATAGCACAACAGCACCTAGAGATAGTACTCCCTCAAGCCTGGTACTCTGTTCAAAATTTCACGTGAAATGCTGTCAAAACGCATATGAAAAAAACTTGTGCGGAATATCTATGAAATAATGTTGATAGAGTTGTACTCTGTTCATTTTGTGAAAAAGTTCCGAAATGTTTCTGGCAACATTTTTTTACAACTGCGAAATAAAGTAAGCTGCATTTATTTCGCGTGGAATTTTAAGCAAAAGCAAAAAAGTATGTACTGATTATTAAATAAGAAATAAAAAATTAAAATAGCACAACCAGTACCAGTTCCTTATCCATTTTTACTTTATATTTTATTAAATTTTTTATTAAAGAAAAATAATTTTTAGTAAAATACATGTGGGATTTGTTTACAGACGCAAAACAATGTCGCATACTTTGTAGGAATAAAATCGTCAAATTATACAAACTCGCATGATAGGTAACATTGATACATGTCAAAATTTTCGTGTGAAATAATAAATGTTGCTCAACATTTTTCACAAATTTGAACAGAGTACTAGGCTTCAGGCCCAACTTTCCTAAAAGTATCTCCTACCCATAACTTGGAGCTTAAACTACTGCCACCACGTGATCCCCGCAAGTATCTCTTTGTCAAAAAGCTGCCCTTTGTTGGTCCATCTGGCAAGTTTATGTCTTAAAAAAGGCATCCCTCTTTGGTCAGAGAGCAACTTGATGAAAGGCAATCTTCTATCAGAAAAGTATTGACAGAAAGGTGTTACCCACAAGAATCATACGAACGGGGGCTTCAACGATTTTAGTTAGACCAGTGCCTTTAACTCGCCGGGGACTATTGGCTACGGACAAGGCACTCTGTTGTGTACCTCGGTCTCAAGAACAGGGTTGTGAACTATTTTTAATCAAAAAGCGCCGTGCCCCCCCAATCAAAAAGCGCTAAAAAGTGCTAAATAAAATTAAAATAACAGAAAGCTTAATGAAATGTTTAAGAACCAAGTTTTATTTATTACACTGGCCGTCAAAAAAAATTGTTTTAAATAGAAATATATCAAATACAAAGATTTTACAGTTAACCTTATTTATCAGAAATCCAGGTATTTTATGAATAAAATAAGACATGAAATCATGAAGATCAGTAAACAAAATGTTAACTAGACGTGGATGAATAAACTATTTGGATTCAGCGCGCAAAAGTCAATTTGTTTCTTGATGCAAGAAATTCGATTCTGTTTAAAAATCAAAAAAAAAATCAGACTAATTATAAATAAATGCTGCTTGATTTCAGAAAACTCTTTCTTGTTTTTAATAAAACTAAGCTACTTTTGTATTTCTTGTTTTAAGAAATTTTTGATCATATATCAAAAACGTGAATTTTTTGATCATGAGAAAATGTTTCTTTATTTCAAAAAGTTTTACTTTATACGAACAAAACCAGTTAAAATCAGGAAATTATTTTTGAATTTTTTGGTTTCAAGAAACGAAATGGATTACATTAGAAAATAATAAACTTCTTTTCTGGTATAGTATGCATTTTAGAGTACTATACATCAAAAGAATTTAAAAAACGGAAACAAATTTTGTTTTAATATGTCTTGATTTTAATGTATGCAAATAAAAGTACAAAAATGTTGGGTATCTATAAAAGCGCTAATTTAGCGCTCTTTTAAAAAAAAGCGCTAAGGAAGAAATATGCGCCTTTTCGACAGTTAAAAAGCGCTAAATCTAGCGCCAAAGGCGCTAAATTGGCAACTCTGCTCAAGAAATCACAAAGACTTCAGGAGGCCTGGGAGTTTTGTTAGATCCAAGATTTTACCGGAAGGTTATAGCGCCAAAAGGTAAAATTGCCTTGAGCTGATGGGATAGATTCGACAAAATATCAGACATCGCTACAACAAGGCGTTCAATCACACAAAAAGCCCATACACGATAAACCATTTGATTGTGCGTGTACGCTGTAGTTGTTTATGGCACCCTTAATACAACAAAATTAAAAAAAAAAATAAAAATATTTTTGATTTATGAAAGGTTTATTTAACAGATTTTCATAGGAAATTCGTCTAATAAACCTATTATAAACCAAAAATAGTTTTTATGAATATGGCTTTTAGTACATAAAGTTTATTTCCACTTATTTTTAAATGTTACCCCACTGTGCGCTGTTATAACCTTGTTAAAGTTGGGAAAAAAAAATTAAAAGATACATTTATTATTAAAGCCAAATGTGGAAAAAAGTAATAATGGGGGGGGGGGGGGGGTTGCTTTCAACACTTACTATCATCATCATCTACTTTTCAAAAACAACAGCAACAACGACAGCAAAAAATCTCACCACATGAAAATTGTTGGCCTTAGGGTTGTATTGAACAATACTGGCAACATCCAACATTTAGCCAACAAAATGTTTCACCAACAACAACAACAGATCTGTTTAACTATACAGATATATATATACATATACATATACATATCCATAATATAACTATCTGCCGGATATGTGTGTAAAGAATATTGGCTTGTTGTGTGTCTGAATCTGTTAACAAAATACCAAAATTAAAAAAAATATCTCATGTATTTTGCGTTCATGGCTTAAGATTAACTGAATTGCTAAAAACAAAAATTAGTTTTTGGAAAAATGTTTTCTTTATCATCAACTGTGGGTGCTGAATGTTGTTAGTCCTGCTCCTGCTGAATAGTGTTATTGGCTTTATGTTGACGGCAAACAGCAACTTACTAGTAACCATTTATATCTACTAACTACATATGTATATGTATGTAGCATCATCATCGTTTTCATCATCAACATTTCCTTCAAATACGTCTGTAGTAAAATCATCATGTTTAAAAGTCATGTTCATATACAACTTTTTTTTTTGTCTTCCTTTAGTTCCTTTTCAATTCCAGCCAAATCTTATTTTAAAAATCTTTAGACATTCATCGTTATTTTTATTAGTTTTTAAAGTTTTTTTTTTAATATTTGTTTTCTGCGTTAGTTGGTTGGCTTATTTTGTTATCGGTTTAGCAATTAACCCTTGAAATGCTTAAGTATTAAAATAAGATATCGCGTGAAACTGGGATTTGCATAATTTGCTCCCAGAGAAGTCCGAAAAAGACCAGTATTTAACTAAAACCGTTTCTTTGAATAGTCATAGAAACGCAAAGTCTATACAACAGGAGACCGTGTTTAGAATAGATCAATATAAAAATTCCTTTCTTCAAAAAAAAATTAAATAAAAATTAAATTCCATTAAAATATCAAAATTTTGATAAAAAACCAATAAAAAATAAATTAAAAGAAAATAATGACATGACATGTGTAAAAAGAGAACCGATGGCTTTAGTAGTAATTTTATTTGAACTATAATTTCCTGGCTTCTAAGAAATATATCCCTTCGGAAAAACTAAAATAAACGTTAATTGTAACTTTGTTTGGTTGAAGATAAGGTGACCATACGTACTCTTTTTTAGAGGACAATCCTCTTTTTTAACTGGCTGTCCTCTATAAAATTTGTGTCCTCTTTTATCATCTTTTTTTCATAATCTGTCATCTTTGTCCTCTTTATTTTCAAAAGCATGACCAATATTTGCTTTTATTTTTATAAATTAAAATAAAAATTTTATTTCACGGTGATCAACGGTTTTTTCTGTGCAGTCGTACGGAAAATGTTGTGCCATGCTTGTTTTGTTCATACTCCTACTGGACTCTCATACACTTGCAGTATAAAATTTTGAATAATTTTTTGCAATGATTATTAAAGTTTAGTTGTTTTTTTGTAACTAATTTTACTTAAGTAAATGTAAATTTTTTTACATCGTCGGCTTAATATGCAAACCTGCTAACTCCCTTTCAACAAATTTTACAGGAAAAACTTGTTATTTTTCCTAATTACTGCTTGAGAGGAGAACCAAAAATATAGTTGATTTGACACACTTCAAGACTCAAATTGAAGAATAACTACATGCTGGTCGACGAGGCATATATTTCTCTACCACACGGCATCAAATCTCAATTTACTTAATAAGTGGATTTCGCAGGTCTGCATATTAAGCCGACGATATGTAATTCTTTTTAAATCTTCTTTTCATTTATTAATATGGGAATGTAAATTTGTCTGTAAAATATGTAAAAAAATCTTGAAGTCAAAAATTTTTTTTACTTTTTTTCTTTATGTCCTCTATTTTTATTTTCAAAATCTGGTCGCCTTATTGAAGAACTCTTACAATCCGAAGCGTATCAAAGTACTTTAGTCAAGTACAGAAAAATTTAATCAAGTATGGGTTATTCAAGTGCGAAATACTTAACTTAACCATCCCGAATTCGTAGTTGGAATAATCCGAAAATGAGATTGATTTAAGTACGACTAAGATTGAATCGAACTCAAAATGCGATTGATTCAAGTATTATAAAGTTAATTCAATCCCGAATTAGTACTTGAAATAATCAAAAGGTGAAATAAGATTGATTCTAACCTCAAACAATCAAACACTTATCGCAGAGACAGAAGGAGAATATTATTATGATTGATTTACTTACCCGTTTTACACCTTACATAATTTCAATTATAAACCATCAGCATCATTCCCGACATGTGGCCTATTTTTAAAAGTTTATGTACAACTGTAACTAAAAATATAAACTAAATGGGAACTTTTTCATTTTATTTTACTTTTTAGACATGAAAATAATGTATTTTCTTCTGCTTGTTCTGTTGTTTCTACACAAAACAAGCAAGTCGTTTTTTACCTACTTGTGTTAAAGCGTATGCATGCATAAAGAGTGCAATGCTGAGAGATGAGACTGATAAGTTATATGAGATTAAAACGCTCACTTTGTAACTTTACTCAAAGAGTGGGGCTACCAACGAAAAGTTCAATCATTTTTTTTTCCTGGTTTTAGAATTTTGTATCAATCCCAGGATTGATTTTCGAAAATAATCTCATTTAGAATTGTTTTAAGTACGTTTTAATGTTATTCATGCTTAATTTTTTTAATTACAACTCGTATATAATGTAAGTATAAAACACTTAATTGATCCGTCTCTCTGTTGTTCATTTATTAAACTAACCTCTTGGCTGAGGTATAACATTTGCAGCCATGTGAACAGTGACACATATGAATAAAACAGGAACTAATTACTTGTCCCACGTGGACAATGCTTAATTGCGGCTGCCAATGGAACATAACCCAACTTACCGAAACTTCGCTTTTCCACTTTCTTTAATGCATTCTATCATTTCAAGCAAAACTAGGAGAGTAATGTTGACCTACAACTTCATAGTCACATCGGGCTTCTCTACTTAGACTTGGGGAATTAAGTACGACGAACAAAATCTTGTTAATTAAAAATAAGTATGAATTCTCTAAATTGTGCTAAAATGCAAAATAAAAAAAAATAAAAATTTTACAGTCTACCAAAGTTGAGTACAAAGAGTGTAAAAAATTTTGAGAACATATTTTCCTTTATAACCAGTGTTGCCAAAGAAATTTCGAGAAAGATACATTTTAGTTGCCAAAAAGATACACTTTTTTCCAAAAAGATACATTTTGAAAAAAAAAATTTTAAGTTCATTTTTAACGTTTAACATTTAGTAACATTACATTTTTATTTTATATTAAATGCATATTGTAAAGAAAATTATATCATATATTTAAATTAATTTTTGTTTTATTTAAGTCATTAAAATTAGGTATATAATTTTTAAAATTACTATCTTTGGATGTTATCGAAACAAATTTATTTTTGTAAAAATTAATAAACGAGTTAAGTCGTTAATACCAAAAGTTCATAATAATTTCCTGAAAATAAAAGATGTTCATATATCCTCCGAACAAATTTGCACTACTTGAATTCTTCGATTTAGTTGAATGGTATGTTGAAACTTCCTTAATGTTTTTTTTTTCACCATTATAAAAGTCTTAATAAATTTTAGTACATTTTGCACACAGATTCAAAAGAAACGAAAAATTTTAGGATTATACATGGTACGTGCAGCCATTAAAAGATACGAAAAATGTATCTTTCGTACCCTAATGGCAACACTGTTTATAACACTTCTCCCTTTAAAAAAATAAAACGGGCTGTAGATTTGTGGAGCTGTAAAGCAATTTTGAAGTGTCCTCAAATCCAGATAAATTTTGTTTAACTTTTCAAGGTAACTATTAATAAAGTTAAAATGTTATCACTTGTACAAAATATTTCCCAAAAAGTACCTGTTAAGCCCGCTTCATCTTTTAATGGTTAACTAACATTAAAAAAAACTAAACACATATTTGTTTTGTTGTGGCAGATTCTGACTCTGGATGACTGGATTGTGGCTGCATGACTGCTACTGCTCCTGACTCAATGAATGTTTATTTCATGGCAAAAAAAAAAAAAAAAACAACTACAGAAAAGAAAAATATGTATAGAAAACAGGCAAAATTAAAATCTTATCAACTCGTGAAAATCTTATAAAGTTCTTAGAGTCATTGTTTACATACATACATTTTTATACTTTTGTATAAGTTTTGTGTAAATAAATATTTTGAGTTTTTTTTCCTTAAATAGTTTCGTCTCCTTTTCGTTTTCAAATCATTTCTGGTATCACACAAATACACATACAATCATGATCATAATAATAGGTACACTAATTTTCAAATGCTTATTACCTGTAACATCATGCCCGAAATGGTTTTTACTTTAGAAATCTCATGTACATATTCAACCAAAAATATAAACTAAATGAGAAGCAAGAGTTCAACTTTATTCTTTAACCCTTCGTGGTACACATGAGTCTAGCCAGACCTCGTACTTTAATCCATCATAAAAAACTTGATTATCAAGAGTGTTTTTCTTTTTCAATTTTATGTTTTATGTAAAGTAGTAAACATCGATAATTAATAAAATAAATTTTTTAGTAAGAAGTGTCCATTTTTTTTTTAGAAAATGGGTTGAGGAAAGCATTGTTCTTCCAAAGAACGAGCCATAGAAAATCGCTAAGAGAGATAGAAAAAAGCTTAATGCATTATAATGGGAAACAAATTGCAGTCTCGTGGTAGACCATATAAAACATGTCCGGTTACTTATGGTCATATCGTTTGAATTCCAAAGAAGGACCCATTCAAGTCCTCAAGAGCTATTTCCGCAGAATTTGGAAACGTAATAAGTGCATCAGCTATTCGCCGACGTCTCCAGAAGGCCAATCGAAGAAGATGAAGAGTTTCACTGGTCAAAAGTGAAGGCAGTTATACTGGATTCTAATCCGTATTTAATATTTAAAGCAGTGAAGGGCAACACACATACTATCACATTTATGCTTGTGTGGGAAGCAGCAGAAAACGAGGGCCGCTCATCAACAAGTGCTGATCTGCTCTGTGTCTGCAACTGATATAACTTTGACGAAATGACAACAAAGCAACAGCCGAACGTACATTGTCAGAGACAACACAAAGCAGTTTATAGTGTACAGGTGTCGACGTCACACAAACATCATTTTTTTCCTATGCACGCGTACATAGGATTTGCAAAAGTGCCCTTCACTGATTTAAAGACACACATTGCAGAAAAATAAATGAAGCTGTGTTTTAAGTTGTTTAGTATCACTGAAATGCACCTCTTAGAATGATCAACAAATGAAGTTCTTTAAGTTAAAAAAAAGTATCCGCAGTTTTTAGTTTTTGTACTATTTATGTTTAAAGTTTTAGTTTAAGTATAAATTTTATGACTAACGTTTGTATTTTTTTTGTTTTTCAATTTGGTTAAAATGATTTTAATGTTTTATCTAAAGACGGAGTGTACCTGTTATTATTATCATCAGTGTACCTGTACCAGAAATTGCCTTAAGGTGCAACAGAGTACAACAACTAAAACAGCCCTGTAAAACTATTTATACTCGAAGTAGTTACTCATACAACACTTAAGTATTTATTGATAATACAACAGTGTGTATTTTTATAAGTTTTTGCGTTTCTTTATTTTTTAATAAAATAAAAACCTTAAGGCTTTATTATTTTTCTCTTTTTTTCGTTTTTGCTAAAACGTGGTTTTTTATATTGATAACCATCTAACATTAACAAAAATCATACATTCGACAACATGTCGTGCAATTTAGCCAAACAGGCAACATACAATTTCTTTGGTTATGTTGCTGTTGGTCGTTTATTATGCCAGCCAGGGTGGTGCTGGTGACCTTTTTATCTTTAAATCTTGTTTTTTTTCTTTCTTCCTGAATAACGTAAGTCAGTCAAAGTTCGTTAAATGTTTAAGCTTTCACTGGGTAGAAAGAAGTTCTTATGGTTCGTAATGTTTAGATTATTTGTAATTATTTTTTATGATTGTTATTTTGTTTTCAAATAAAGTCTGGGTACTTTGTATGTTTTCGTATTTGAAATGGTTGTTTGGTTTTCCTTTCATTCTTAAAAAAAATTTGGGAAAATAAATATAAATATTTTGCTTTAAAAAAGAGAATTTTAAAATGAATTGCAATATTTCCGGTAAAAGATATTAAACGAATTTTGTTGGCAGTACTTTAAAACTAAAATCTATAGAAATGCTATAAAATACAAAATAATTGCGCAGGAAAAAGGTGCTCCAAAAAGAGCAGATTTTATCTATGAAGTCATACCTCAAATCGCTGCAAACCTGCTGATGGGATGCCTTATTTTTATACGGGGTGGCCCAGGTTTAAAGGACTATTTTCTGCTGACAAAAAGCGCTTCTTTTAACATGCAAACAAAGCACTTAGGCCTAACTATATCAACATATTCATTAATGTTTTGCTTTTACTTGCTTAAATGCATTTTTTCAATCATTTTCGTAAACCATAATATATTTTTAGCTTTTTAGCAGCTTTTTGTATATTTTATTCTTTATCATTTACTGTTGTATAAGAGCTCTCTTATTGGAGCGCTCGATTATGCGCTTTTTCTCTTAAGTGCTTCAAAAACCTAATTTTTTTTAATGGGTGGCAACACTTCAACATAAAAATATTCACCATAATTCGTGTGTTTTTGTTAGATGGTAATCCTCTTTTCTCCAGATTCATAATCTTGTTTTACCCACACCACAATTGTGCAGAGGGCGTTATGCGTTTGTGCTAATCTTCGAAACAACTTAAAATATTGGTCCTAGACCCACCTTTTCCATACCGATCCACTTAATATCAATTTTTGAATCGATTAAACAATGTCCGTCCGTCCTGCTGACAAACATGTAACTTTTTGCGCGAATTTCCGATGGAAATTTTTGAGATAATTTAATGAAATTTGGAAGATAGATTCTTATTGTCACAAGAACCAAGTTTACTGTAAATTGTGATCATCGGTCCAAAATTTCACATAGCCCCTATATAAGCTTCTTTCCGGAATAGAGTGTTTGTGCCCATAAACCATCTTATTATGCTGGTCTTTAGGATAAATTTAGTGCAAAATTGTTTTATTGAAACCTTAATTATCCTACCATATTTGACCATAGTTTCCTTTGCCAATACTACTCCCGAAAATAGGTTTAAATGTCACAACTTTCTTATACATTTTGGTATTGAAGCAAAATTTGGCGACAGTAGCATTAACGATAGCTTCTTTGTCATGATAGAATATTGTGTTGGTGGGTCTGAAATGGAACATAGGTCCTATATAAGCCCCCCCCCCCCCCCTCCTTAGATGAGGATATCTAAATAAGATTTGGCACAAAGAACTTTTACATGAATCTCAACCTCATAACATAATTTTGTTCTGGCGTTTCCATCACTGACTATCGAAAATTTGTTTTGACATACTATAGTCTGGCTTGATCGAGCCCTTACCGCAAAAAAGCTTAAACGACATAATTTTCAATTTTAGATTTTTTTAATAAATGACTTTACTGGCAACACTTGCATCATCTCCTAAGATATCATGCTCACATAAGGCACCGTAAAGATTTTATAGCAAAAAAAATTTTAGCTTCAGCGTCAACCTTCATACAAAATCTTTACGAAATAAAATGAAAACCCTCCTGTAAAATTTGATTTTAGTCGCTTAAGCTTTTTTGCGGTTATGGTTCGATATAAGTTTGTCATTCCGTTTATAATTTCAAAACTATTGACAGTAGACCCAATAAAATATATATATTCTGGGTCCTTATGACAGTAGTGAAGTATATTTAACGATGTCTTTCTGTCCGTCTGTCTGTTAAAATGTGTTTTACGAAAACCCTAGATATGATGGGAACTTGTTTGTTGTATATTTACTTGTATCACATATGCTCCGTTTAATTTTGCTACTTAAATTAAACCTGATCGGTCAGCAAATGGCTGAGATATGAGCAAAAACCTCTACAGACCCTGATTTTACCCAAAATCCCAAGCTTTTGATATCTTAAGAACTGCAAGGGCCAAAGATTCCAAATTAGGTACACCCGTCTTGGTTGTCAATACGCAATATCTCTAGAATTTTGGGTATTATTGGATAAGTGGGTGTATTAACTCCCGAACAAACCCATTATCAATTTCTGTTTATCTGATAAAGGATAAAGTTTCCAAATTGGGTGCAAGAATCTTGGTTATAAAAAAACAATTTCCAAAAAAAGGTGGGCGGATTGAAGAAGTGGGCATGGAATAAAATAGATTTATTATCTAAAGAATACTAAGAATGGTGTCTGTATAACATTTTGTTCTTATTGCACCATGGTAAAGGATATATCATATTCGGCATAGACGATGGACCCAAGTTAGCTGTCTCTCGATGGCTGCCCATGGGACATAACCTAACCTAGTCGAATATAGCACTCTTAGTTGTTCTAAAAATAATTTACGTGCCTCGGTAGTGAGCCAGTCTATTATTGCGAGAGTTTCGGGTACAATTGCTTAGACTCTGGTCTGTTTGACTACAACGTGCTTAAGGTCAACATTACTGTTGCTCGTTTAAGGAAGTAAGAATATGATTTGCTCTTTTAAGGAGGTAAAAATATGATTTGTAATTGTAATTAAAAGAATTAATAAATAAATAAATAGTTAATAACGAATATTGTTACAGGTGCCAGTTAAATCTCTCAAACGCATGGCAATGCTGAAAATATCCTTCATAAAAATATCAATTTGGGTAAAACGAAGCCATTATGAGTTTTTAGTTTCAGAACGTCTCTGAATTTGACAAATCGTTGCCAACTTCAAATTAATTGAACTTAAAAAGTCAAGTTTCTATATGTCTATTTACATAAATGTGTAATCAAAGCCCCATTTAAGTGCTTAAAAAAATCACAGGTTTAAAATCCCACATGTTATTTTTCATTCATGAAAATAAATTTCATACTTACAAATTTACAAACTTAAAACAAAAACTTGCACTAAATTTAACACAAAAAAAAAAAAAAACATTTCAAACAATTTAACTTTTAAATAACACGTACTTTGTTTAAACGTTAATTTAATAATTTCTTGTCAATAAATTAACTTAATTTATAATCAAATTTATATGAATTTGTTTTATATTAAAACTTTACATATTTAATTTTCTCCACAAATATTTTTTATATTAAAATACATCAATACAACAAACAGCCCACTAATAAAACGATTTTCTATATGTTCATTTTACAATTTTATTTATTTAATTGCATTTTTATTTCATTTTAAATTAGATATAAATGTAATTAATTATGTGAAAATGACAAGCGGACATACAGAATGACACAGCAAATGGTTGAAAATAATAAATTTATTATTTTGCATAAAATTTATTGGCCAAAGATAATTAAAACAAAACATTAAAATATACTACACAACGTCCGTAGCTCTCAAATTGGCACGGACAAATAATAGTAATAATAATTTTTTACACCGAATATGGTGGTAAAGCCCAAAAAAGTCAATAAAAATAAACTTAGTACTGAAAACAACAAAAAAAAAAAAGTATTTAATGGCTTTCAAAAGAAATCTATATGGCAATTTATCATAAACAGTAATTAACAAAACAAACCATGTAAAATTGTGTAAAAAGGTACTTAAATGAAGAAAGAAAAACAATGAAGGGCTTTTTTTTAACAGACACCACTTTATTTAATATTTCAAGCCTTTAAAATTGACAACACTGTAAGAAAATACTGTAATTTTGGGTTAAAAAAATTTTGAATAATTTAAAAAAACAACAACATTTTTAATCAAAGTGTTTCTTGAGATTCAAAAATTAATTAACAGGGTTGCTTTTTTTTAATGAAACGTTTTCAATGAAAACACAAAAAGAACAGTTTTATATTATTAAATTCTAGTTCTCCTAAAGGCTGGATTACACTATCTCACAAGTCTTGCGTATAGAAATCTAATGAGTTTTGTTGCGACTGTCAAAAAATCTAATTTAACATGACAGTTTGTGTTCACACCATCACACAAAGTATAAACACTCACACTTGAAATAAAATGCAACCCTGATCCAATGAAAAGTATTATTGTTTAGAAATTTTTTCAAAAAACGATGAAGTCGTATGGGATGTCAAACTTTTTTCATAATACTTGTCATTTTCGTGACACTTTGCATTCACACTACCACACTTTGTCATATTACTTGAGTTTTTGACATGTATTAATACAAAGCATAATAGTGCAAACTAGCCTTAAGTAGTTTCGGATTGAAATCTCATTAGATTTTTTACGAATTCATTTTATATGACTGCAAATCATATTTATAAATCTTGTAAAGTTCAGTCCATAATTTACCACATCCCCATATAACGCCCACTCTTGGAAAGCACTGTAAAATAATGCTATTGTTGTAAAATCTGCCATATAATCATAAGATTAGAAATCATTCTACCAAAGATCGGTCCATAATTTAACGCAGGTGTTTTCCACTCTCGGAAAACACTTTAGCACCCCTATCATGTACTGTCATATACTGAAAAGGTTAAAAATCACCCATACATATTTCGTTCAGATTGGTTCTTAATTAACCATTGGCCCAATATATAAACCCACTATCGGAAAACTCTTTAGAAGGCCTTAAACCATACTAATAAAATGGTATGCCTTAAATCGGTTCATAATTAACCATCTGTCTTATATAAAGTGGCTTTCCGAAAAGCTATTTGAGAAGCACAAAATGCAAAAAAAAATGTATAATTGCATTCAAATTTGATCTAATTTCGGTTTTTTAATCTAGAAATCACGCTACCGAATTTTGTGATGAACGATCTTTAATATACTAAAGGTCTAATATCCCCTCTAGAAAATCGCTTTAATATTTCTGAAACAGATCCTGATATTTGGAATAGAGTTTAATACGTCTAAAACCGCAGCGAGTCCTAATACTGTGAGGCCTGTTTTTATAAACGCCCATGTTGGGACAATCGCACCATTTGAAATACCAACACGTCAGATTGTTTTTATGATGTTCTGAAATTGTGCGTTTTGCTTGCGACCTGCCATAGTTTCTTAAAAGTACTCTAGTTATCTTGAGCAGACTTTTGCGATCTAAAGCCGCCAAGCTTCTTGCGATTGGGATTTACAGAACACCTACTATACGATTTCAAGTCAGAATCGCAAAAGTTAAGCGTTTTACAATTGTCAGATCATACCCGAAAGGTTGATTTATAATTTATAGTTCCCATATAAATACGGTGACCATCCGTTCTCTATTATACAGAACAGTTCTTGTATATAACAGCTTTGTTCTGTAAGAATTAGTTTCTAGTGAAAATCCTTAAATTGTTTATTAAATTAACTGTTCTGTATTTGTACCGTACATATTTATTTAAACTAGTGTTTATCCAGTAGTCGATTTTCGAGCATTATTTTTTATGCAAGAATGAAGAAAACATACATTTATGTATAAAGTGTATTTTATATTCCACTCAAGTCTGTGAATGTTTTATTTAGTTTTGAAGCTTTAGTATTATAAAAAAAATCAAAAATTGTCAATTGAAAGACAAAAAGTACAAAAAAAAAGACTCTGCATGCTGAGTTTTATGTTTCTTGGTTCTGTATTAAAAAAATTTCAAAAAGTACCAGTTAAATGCCGAAATAGTACCAAAAAGATCCCTCGTACAGATTCTCATTCACTCAGGCTCGTGCATGTTTAAATTTATGTTTCTAGGTCTAACATTAACGAAAATTAAAAATGTACCAGTTGCATAACGAAAAAGTACCAAAAAAGCTCCCCCTTACAGATTCTTATGCATGTTTAATTTATGTTTCTTATCCAATATAATGAAAATTCAAAAAGTACCAGTTGAAAAACAAAAAAGTACCAACATTTTTCATCTTATATGTTTTCGTTCACGTAGC
Source organism: Pollenia angustigena (assembly GCA_930367215.1). Classification (NCBI taxonomy): domain Eukaryota; kingdom Metazoa; phylum Arthropoda; class Insecta; order Diptera; family Polleniidae; genus Pollenia; species Pollenia angustigena. The sequence continues at coordinate 66,838,315 of OV884057.1, read as the reverse complement.
ACCCTGCACCTACAATTTTATGTTTCTAAGTTAACATCAAACTTCGATTGGCTCCGTATAGACTCCATCCTTAACATAGTCCCACAAAAAATAATCCAGTGGTGTTAAATCATAGACCTGGCTGCCCACTTAACAGCTGATGTTCGTGAAATATTGCGATCGGGAAATTAGTTTTGCAATAAATTGATCGTTTCGTTGGCTGGGTGACACGTGGCACCGTCCTTTTGGTGTTTTTTACATTTTGTATCGAGCCTGTCGACTCAAATTTAACGACCAAATTCTTAATAGCGGTCGCAGAAGGACAATTATGTTATCTGAAAGTATCACTAATTTTACGAAATGCAACTTTAACAGAACAACCATTTTCATAGTGAATTTTAATTATTTTAATGCGATTTTCGAGCGAACTTAATGTCAAAACTTTCATGTTGTTGGTGTTGCCACAATTAAAAAACAAACTTCTTGTTGAAAACCCGTTATAAAGCACACTTCTTAAACATTCAAACTCCCACTGGCGAGTATCAAAGTTTTGACACAGCCGAATATAGCAGCACTCAAGGTATATTTACACAAGGTAGACTCATTTGGGAGTGTAGACATGCTGCTCTATAAAAGGAACCGAGTTGTCAAAATTGTCTTTATATAAAACAAAAACAATTTAACGCACACATTACAAATTTTGGCTCATATACACGAAATTTTACGTTTGGGTTCCAACAAGAGGTAATCAGCTGACAAACATATGGGCCAACGAGTTTACCTTGTGTACATTTACCTTGGCAGCACTCTTACTGGTTTTTCTTAAGTGAAATCTTAAAATGACAATAAAAATCATACTTACTTTTTGCAGCCACCAAACCAAATAAAATATTTTCGATTAAACAAAAACAACGTCTCCCACAATCCTCACAATTTATAGTTAATGCAGTTATTAATTTACATCAAAAATGTTTATAAATCATGGGGCGTCAAGTTGTCCACCCCTACACACAATTGGCAAACAAAATATTTTTATGCGTGTAGAGTTAACTAACCAAAAACAAACAGAACAAAAACAAAATGTTAAATGTGGCTTCTTTTCACCCAAGTGTAGGTGCAATGACATTTGTAATTTCGTGAGCATTCTTGTTACGGCAAAGGAAATACCTTTTCAGAAAAAGTCTTTACTTGTTATTTTTTTGCTTTGCGAAGAAAGGAACTCGTAAAATATTCTGCAATAATTGAATAACTTGAGCTGCCGTTTAAAATTTTAGCTCGTTCGTTTGTAAATATTTATGTAGGTATGTAAATATGTATGTATGTATGTAGGTATGTATGTAAGAGAAACATTAAAATATTGAAGAGATTCTTCACATGCTCCTGCTGTTATAACTAGAGGCTGTTTTACAGAAAGTCTTTAAAACACTACACCACGGCAGCAACACGATGTGCCAGCAACATTTTAAACGTGCCAATATTAAAAAAAAAACACACCAACGAACGCACTTGCCTTATTGCAACAATTTTTTCGTTACGTGGTAGAAGCTTCATTTTCTTCGATGCTGCAACAACACAGTTTCAAGTCAAAATGCATCAGCATCTCCAAAGTCTCCGATGTTTTTGTTTTTGTTTTTGTTTTAATTTTTTTTTTTTTTTTTGCTTAAAATATTTCTTTAAACTCATTGTACTACTTTGTAGTGAGTATGTGTGTGTTTATTTTTGTAATATGTTTTATTTTATTTAACAAGTCTTGTAATAAATTAACAAGCGTTTGCAAATTTTTGACATATGTATTTGCATCACAAAACTCTATGGGCGCACAGTGTAAAGCAACAAGAAGACAACATAAACGAAACATAAGAAATGTATATACCCGGGCCATAATATTTTTTTATTTTTTGCCAAGTCAGCATGCACCGCATGCAGGGGAATACATTCCTTGTGCCCAATTTTGAGCAACAATCGTATTACAATCACATGGCCACAGCAGCATCACAGCTCATATACAGCGCCATCTTAAACTGTTAGTGGCAGGCAGGCAGACAGGCAGTATATGAGTGAAGTTGCCACGCCATGCCAGAGAGAGTTAAAATGTATTTGCAACGCTTATTTTCTGCTTGTACGCCTCGTCATCATCTTGTTGAAATAAATAATATTTCATATTGCACTCATACTCCTACTAAGCAAATTTGTGTCCATTGTTTTTTTTAATGTGCCACAGCAGTAGCAACAGCCACGTTAGCCTTCACCGTACACCCAGAGAAAAATCATTTTTTAATACGGTCATCATCAACTCCAACAAAACAATTTTTTAACGAAAAATTTTTAGACATAATTAGCGGATTCACAAGGTGTCATAAAGTCATAAGTCTTAAAATAATTACATGCGAAAATACGACTGTTGTGAACAACCCCTCATAATTTAGTGAGCTATTTTGAAACCAAATCAGCTGATTTAAAACAATATAAAAAAATAAATATTAACAATTCTTATCCATGAATTAACAAATTAAATTAGATCTTACCTGACTATTTTTCAGACGCAAATCACAAATAAATTTTATTTTGTTTGTTTACCAAACATCATCTTGTCATCGTTAGCTGCAAAAATTGCTAGCCGCAGGATAAATTCGGATATTAGCCGGATAAAACTATACCATCAACGGCGACGGCTACAAAAACTAATGCGTACCGGCTCAGCCGCTCAGCGCAGGTCTCTTCTGATTAATTACGACAGCACAATAAACATAGCAAGCAAAGTTCTATAAATTTATGACACTTTTTGTTTACAAAGCAACAACAATATTTTTAAATCATTGTAAAATGTAAGAGCATTATGACAGTATAACATGATAGCACACCTTGTGAATACCCCAAATATGGTTAAATATATTATTATCATTGCCGGGAATCACAAAGAAGCCGCCACCATATTATGGTTGACTCCGAACATGTTAAGGCTAATGATAACAAAAATATGTTTAATACTTCTAATAGTATGGTCGGTTTGCAATTATAGCACGTTGCTGCTGACAAAGGGAAAATTAATGTTGTATTTAAAACGAAAAAAAATTATTGGAGGTAAACAAATTATTGGACGATTCTATTCTAGACAACTTTTAACATCAATTTTCAAATCACACTATTTGATACTTTTTTGATGCCAATTTAAAGTAAAATATCTATATTTTATAATAATATAATTTTTTCAGACGTAAGCTTAAATATAAGTTTGTTGTGCACTTCGAAGCATTAAGATTCATAGATTTGGCGCGAACAGAAAATTCATTGCATGTGGCACCCGTCATGGCTTAAAGAGCAAATTTCTTATTATTGGATTATATTTCTCTACGATGTTTGATTTGATAATCATCGTCTGATATCTCATCTTTCACAATTAAAAAGAATAATACAATAAAAGTTTAGAAATTAACAGAATTTTGTGTTTTTGTGGTATGATCTAATGAAAGTGGGCCGATTTGGTTGCACCCGTCATGCACTTTAAAGCTCTCTCGTGACTATTTGATCGTTTCATATAAATTCTTATAAATAGATAACAATAGTATATAAAAAAATGTTACCCCTTCTTGAAATAACTTAATTGCAAATGTGTTTCTTTCTTTTAGTAAAAGACGTTTAAAGCGTCTAAATGTTGCACCCGTCAGAATAGAATCGCCCTAATGTCTTCTGTAACCATAAGTCTGCTTTCACACGTTTCATCTTTTGATGCTCAACTCTTACGTTTTTAGGTGAGAGAAGAAAGAAGAGATGCCTGTACTTGGTCAGTACGCTTTGTCTTTTTATTCGTTGGTATATGCACAACGATGGCTGCATGTAATTTTTTCTTTTCTCTTTGATTAGCTGTTAATAAAATTGTTGTTGTTTGGAACCGAAAAAAAGTTGAAACCGATTGCTGCTTGTGATTATGTATATTGGCATCTTTAAAAGGGAATTGACGAGAAGTTGAGCATCAAAAGATGAAACATGTAAATTCAGACTAACATGTATAGAGGCAACCATAATATATTTATGGCTTCTTTATAAAGGACTGATGTAACCATAATAAGATTGCCAGCGACCATAATATGATTAAATTGACAGTAAAATGTTTTAAAATTTTCGTTTTGTAAGATGTGACCAAATAGCAACATGTTTTTTTCTGCGTGTAGTGTAGTGTTAGGCTTTTGGTGTGCACTTTGTTTTGCATGTGTTGGCATGGCATTACCGCCTCTTTCTCTCCCTTCTACATTATCTAGGCTTTAAAGCCCTTCTGTTTTGTTTTTGTATTTTGAATATACACTTTGTCATAAATTGTGGCTGCTGCAACTCTTCTGGGGCTTTCTTAAGTTTTAAGGAGTGATTATTTAAACTTACATATTTAGTTTTAATAGTTTTCGTTCTAGCTACGAGAACAGATTTAAAAGTTTCTTAAAAAAATATATATCAGAATGTTAGATTTTTGGTGTGAATTGTTTAATGCATAAGTTTTTGCCTAAAAGCGTTAATATTGTTTCGGTTGTTTAGGCAAGAATAGTTAAACGTCAAACAACTTTATTTATATCCTTTTTGCGTGAAACAATTCATTATGCGAGTTTGTATGCAAATAAGTTTCCATAACAAATTGCATTCTATAACAAAAGAAAAAAAATTATATTTCGCCTTTTCTAAGGAAATCAAATTAAAAATATTCTTAAAATATTAATTATTCCAGAAAAAACTCATCCTCAATATACATTTTCTTAACTTTCAGTGGTTGGTCTTCGCTATGCTTTTAACTCTTGAATACCCTTAATTCATTCCGAGTTAATTTTAACTGGTCAGGGGGAAATTGATCTGGAAAGAGCAACTTTTATGTATATTCTATTATCTTTTTATACTTTTCAACACATGTGAAACTCCACAATACATGTGGAATGGGTATATATATAAGAACCTAAAAAGTAGATATGGGGAATTATATGCCAAATCTGGTGGTTAAAATTTGTTTTTGATTTCCCCAATTTTGTGATATTTTTTAACTACTTTTTCAAACAACTCTTTTTTTTAGTTTTTTTGTCACAACTTGTTCATAGCAAAGTTGATTTCACGATGTCCGTCTGTCTGTGTGTATGTTGAAATGGTTTTTTCGAAGACGCAGAAATTATGGAGACTGGGTTGTTATAAATTCCCTGCGGGAAATTTGTGTCAATTGAACAGGTACAAAAAGAAAGAACCCATGACCACTGAAAGGAGAACCAATCATGTAACGGGCTTATGAAGAACAAAAAGGTAGAAAAAGTAATGAATTACAGTCTAGTCTTCACTGGTGGTGTGACACATTTTTGGGACTTTTTAAAATTTGGTTCTTAAATTTATTTCTAGGACTTCCCTAGAGGGAAGCGAACCGACACCAAAGTAGTCCTGTGATAGGTCTTTGGTGGTAGAGACCGGTTCTAGTTTTAACACTTTCTATGAATAAGACCTATCACTTTTACATGGGGTTGTCATTGGAAGGGGTCAATTGACACCATTTGACCAGTCACACATCTATTCTCAATGGACGTGTTTAGTGTCAGCTACTACAATGTAATATTATCTCAATACAATGTAGTAGTATTTCAATAAAAAAAGTCCTAGAATTAAATTCAATAACAAAATTTTAGAAAGTCCCAAAAAAATATGTCACACCACCGGCGAAGACTGTACTGTAGTTCATTACTTTTTCTACCTTTTTGTTCTTCATAAACCAGTTACATGATTGGTTCTCCTTTCAGTGGTCATGAATTCTTTCTTTTTGTACCTGTTCTATTTTCACAACTCCCAGGACCAGTCTGTTGGACCAATTGACACTAATTTCCCGCAGGATTGTTTAATTGAAACAATACTACATTGTATTGAAATAATACTATATTGTAGTAACTGTCAGTAAATACGTCCATTGAGAACAGATGTGTGACTGGGCGAAAGGTGTCAATTGACCCCCTCGAATGACAACCCCATGTAAAAGCGATGGGTCTTACTCATAGAAAGTGTTAAAACTAGAACCGATCTCTACCACCAAAGACCCATCACGGGACTACTTTGCTGTCAGTTCGTTTTCCTCTAGGGTTGCTATTCAGCCAGATCAGTTCAAAAATGACTGACATTTGAGCAAAAAAAAACACAACTGCCTTTAATTTAACCCATAAATCTTTTGTTATTGTTGTTTTTTTATGAATATCTGGCTTTCAAAAGATAACATCCCGCGAAATATGGGCGGAAGTGGAGAAGTGGGTGTGGCGTAAATTGATTTATTTACATCTAAAAAATGGTGAGAGAAAAATTTTCCAAACTTAATACACTTAGCTGGAGTATTAATAAACAACCTGTCTAAAAAATAGGCGGGATTGGAGAAGTGGCTGTGGCACGTCTCGTGCAAAGACATTATAGATTTCTGTATATTTGGAGGACGGCAAAATCCAAAGTTTCCAAATTAGGTAGAAGTAGCTTGGTTATCAACACGCAACATCCGGCAAAATGTGTTCAGGATTCTAGAAATAGGCGTGGCACAATACTTAATCGTAACATGGTGATGGGTATAAAAGATCATATATCACTCTTATGCCCATTTTCTCATTAGGCGATTATCTTTTTTCCCAACGAGAAACTGCACATTAAAGAAATTTGGTTTTGTCAATGTCTCATTTGCTTCGATTTTATCGCAAAGCTAACCGGCACTCATCCACCAATTATTTATTTTCCTTTTATTTGCCGTACAGATAAATTTAATCAGCTGACTCCCAACTTTTACATGTATTTTGAGTGGTGCTGCCAACTGAAAACACTGTTTTTTGTCGGTATATTGAGAAACCCAAAATCGTTAACGGACAGTTTATCGGTCCAATAAATCTATGTTGACATTAAGTAACAGACAGTTTGTCGATACATTGAGAAAATGGCCATTACTTGCTAATATTTCTTTCAGTTTTATTTCCTTTATTAAAGGAACTTTACAATTAAGCCACGTACTGGCACAAATATAACACATACTTTTTTCTAGTTCATTTCAAAGGTGGCTTAGTGGATATTCTTGAAGTAGAAAGATGTGGTAGTGTCACTTTGTAAAAGTAGTTGAGGCGTAAATAACTAAAATGTATATTTCTATTTTTTTTAAATAAAAATAAAGTGGCTTTAAGCCAAAGGTGCTGGTTACTTTAAGAGTTGCCAGTATAGGAATAAAACAAAAATTGAATTAAATAAATTTTTAAAAAAACAACAAACTAAAGTTCTTAAAATTAAATTAAGAAATGTTTTGATGTTGTTTTTTTTTTTTATTGTAGAAACATTTTTGTTTCTAGCTGGCAACTCATACATTTTGTGTTTAATGTTGTTATTTGTGTTTATTTAGCTAGACTGTCATGTTTAACTCACACATCAAGCGTCAAGCCTTTATGTCATTTGACTTGACGTTAATCGCAAACATGTCAAAAACGTATTTGTAACCTCCAAAGTTTTTTTCTTTTGTATTTTTTTTTATCTTGTTGTTTTTGTTGTTTCTTGTACTTTAAAATTCCCCCTTAAGACAAAAGAGGCTTAAATAAGCAAATAAAAAGGAAAAAAATATTGGAATTGTTTTCTTAAATCTAAAATGTTCTTTAAATTGTTTTGCTTTTTAAGAATGTGTAGAAAAATGTTCAAATGATTTATTGTAAATTACCAAATAATAAAAGAAGCAATTACAAAAAAATCTAATTTGATTTTCCACCCATAAATATGCCTAAAAATCATAAACTATAATTTATCTTTAAAATAAAGTGCAGAGTAAAATCATATTAAACTTATTTGTCATTTTCATAAGAAAATCGCATGTATCAAACCCCCATGCTGAGTTGCCAAAACTAAAAAAAAAAAATTATGATAATACCAGCAACCAAGACAAGGAACAGACAATAAACCAATAAGTGAAACCCACAGAATTTCACATAAAATATGTACAAAACGCCACAACAACAACACGAGAAAACAAAAAAATTCTAAATAAATATTAAAACAAGATGAACAAAAAACAATATTTATATTTTATTGGTTTTGTTGAAAAGAACAAAAAAACAACCAAACCAAATTCAAAAGATAAGATTATGTGTAGAGCCACATAACAAAATCCAGCGGTAACAAGAATAAGTAAAGAGGCCTAATAGAAGGCCTTGTTTAGCAGACACAACCCCTGCGCGCCGCATTCCATACATATTTATTTGTTACACAGGTTTTCATTAGGAGCAAGCCCTTCCACACTCCCTTTAATAACAATTTCGGAGTAAGGAAGGTCACTTAAAATAAAATAAAATCGAACAACTTCCAACTGAATATTTTGAAAGGTCTTTCAAAAAGAAATTTATCTTCTAGAAGCCATACTTCTGAAGAAAGGAGTAAAGAGGCCTTCAAAAATGCTTGCCACGTGCGGTCCTTTTTATATTTGCCTTAAATTGTTTTCGTGTGGCATATAATCTCTGCATATTACACACATAATAAAGCCCAAAAAATGCAACACTGAAAGAATTAGTTCTCAAAATAAAGTTGGGAAAGCAAAAAAATGAGAGAGTTTAAGTTTTTTAAGGAAAGAGACTTAAGCTCAAATTAGACGTGACATAACCATAATACCACAGCCGTAACGGCGAATTTAGAAACCAACATTGAATTCGTTTTGGTAATACAGAGGTGATGGTAATACAGTTTTGTTATGGTTATGTCACGTCTAGTTGGACCTTTAGGCTGAGTTTTTAAGATCTCAGTTAAGGTGGGTTTAGTTAATCTGAAAATAGATTTGTGCCGCCATTACCAAGTTTGTATACAAAATTTTGACGTAACCGCTTAATTTTGCTTAAAATGTTTCAGACTACGTAAAACTAAGTTATTAAAACTTAATCCACATCTCAATTTTGTTTTTTTGAATTTTTTCTTTTTTTGTTTACTATCCAAGAAAGAATATAAGAAATATATTGCACAGTGGGCTTGGATGCGATTTTCGGGATTTAATTTATTAAATAAATTTTTTTCACTGATTGTACTCTTTGATTTTCTTGAATTTTTTTTTATATAAAACTTTTATTTGTTCCACAAATATTAAGACCCATTTGGTTGTGGGATACAAATAACTACTTTTCTTTTTTCTGATATTTTGAAATTTGTTAGAAAAATTTTTTTGATATAAACCACTGTGCACAAATTTTCTAGGATTCCTAGGATATATTTTAAATACAAATTCATTTATTTTGTTACATATTGGATATCTAACCATCGTTACGGTCTCGAGACCGTTGTGAAAAACTCTTCAGAATTCAAATTTTCTATAGAAAGCAACAACAAAATTACAAAATATTTATGACTTTGTGCCAATTCACACGTTGCAAGTCTTATTGATCAGCTTGCTACCTTATAGGCGAGAGAGAGTGAGAGAGAAACGTTTATTTACCTCTCTTCACTCTCGTTATAAAGTAGCAAGCTGATCAATAAGACTTGCAACGTGTGAATTGGGACTTTGTTTTTGCTTCCAATGTAATTCTTTGGCGCTGCATTACGTTTTACATAATTGGGGCCTAAATAAGATTCCTAACATTAGGGAAGGTTCAAAATGTTCATTTCCGTTTCTATATAATGGGTGTTCTTAAGCTCGATAGAACTGATGAAAGGTTAGCTGTCAACCGAACTGTCATGCTGCTCTCACTTTTTGCTTTGGCAAATCATCATAAAGAGATTCATGTTTGAACAACGCTGCCAATTTACCAAAGTTACTTTGAAAATCAGCTATCGGTTCCCGCAACTTATAGTCGACTTAATGATGGTGCAACTTATTTTTCTGCAAATGAAGCAGATACTTAACATATGATCTAGATGTGACTAGATCGATGTGACACCTCTTTATTATTATTAATATTTATTATTATTATTTCTCGTGAAGCTACGTGAAGTCACTGGCTTATGCTTATTATTAATGTTATTTGTGACATACAGCCAGAAATGCTCAAAAAAGTGGACATAAATAGGACGTCCACAATGCGTTTCGTCAAGGACTGGCGCGGTGTCAATATGCTTGAAATTCAGTTTCAAATGATACTGCCATGTATTGATCTTCGATTCAAATTAATTTTTTTTGTTGTTTTTTAATAATTTTATGTTTCGTGGTCTTAAAAACACCCTTTATACCCTTTTTAGTAAAAAAATTTCGTTTAACAACTGTTTGGGGCTCTATATATTCTCCCTACTAAAACATTTGAAAGATGAACAAAATTTAAATTTGGAATATTGGAAACATATCTTTTTCGTTTGAATAGCTCTTTCCAACAAACTAAATCACTATGATTATCATCTTTATCCAAATCTAAGAGTCCAACATTCACTACCAAACTTTTGAAAATATTTACAAATGTACCGATTGAAGTCTTTTCTTAGAAAAAAAGCGTGACTTCGGTATAAAAGACTGTGCATTTTTTATTAAAAATACATACATATTTAAAATGAAATAAATGTCATCACTGAATTCCAATCTTACAAAATTACAAAAAACTTGTGCTGACAAGTACAAGCATCGCCGAACCCACCCTCTTTCTTTACTCTTCTAAAAATTCAAATGTTGGGCATTAACAGTTGAAACGGGTATACCTAGACTTATGGTAAGCATATTTATTTAATATACAAGTGCCAAGTTAATCCTTTAGAGACTAAATTAAGCCCATTTTTAAATAGATAAAACGCAAAGTAAATGCTTAGCTCTAAACTTAAAACGCTGAAATTATTGTTATTCTTATGGTGTTTTCTTTTCTGACAAAAATGTTCTATGTATGCTACCATTCGTGCGGGTTTTTGTTCCATTCTAAAAATATATGCAAAAATGTGAGAAGTTGTCGTTTGCCTTTCTAAACATGTTGCAACAATAAATATATAATATAGATAATACCCTTTTTTGCATCTGCGTAAAGTACGTTTTTATGCAAGCAAGTATTTTTTTTCTTGTGTTTGCGTACAATTTGCGTTATTTTGTGATTTTTAGTTATATTGTGATGGATATAAAAACTTTTTGTTTTTCGTTTGTTCTACTTTTATTATATTTTTTTTGTCGCAAAATTTTTAACAACAGCTGACATTAATTATTGAAAATCAGTGCTGTTAACGCTTATTGGAATTGTAAGAAAATTTAATGTTGAAAATTGCTACAAGCGTGGTGAATATCACTTTTAGTACAAACTTTGCATTCAATATTTAACACGTTAAATACACATTAATGTGGAGTGTTAAACGTAGCTATTATTTTGTTCCATTGTAATTTAGAAAAATGTATCACTTTGTAAGGGTTCGTGTTACCTAATAAATATATTACACAACTATAATGCATCATTATTTTTTAGAAAAGAAAACACCATTAATGTATCCTTTAAATGTCTTTACTTGATTAGTGTAGCAAGAGTTGACATCACTGATTCCGTGTTTACATACATACTACACGGAAAAACTTAATTTAATTATTAAAAGAAAGTTTGCTTTTTTATAATTGTGCTATTATAATTGTGTTATTATAATTGTGTTAATTATGGAATTTTTATAAGCTTTTCTCTTGTCCCCTAAAGAAATTAATCTTTTGAAGCTCACCCTTTATATCTTTTAATAATATGTTTTTTATTTAATAACAACAAAACAAATGTTTAAGGAAATTTCACTAACGCACCAGACTGTGTTTCGTGTTTGTAGGAACGTAGCTCGAGTTTTGGTCGTAACACTAAAGTTCAGACTTGTCTTGTTTGTCTGTCTGACTGTCTGCCAATATGTGAATTTGTTTGTTTTGTCTGTCTGACACTCCGAATGAAAATATGTTTTTTTTGTTTACTTGGCAATATGTGTCTGTGTTTTTTTTTTTCAGAAAATGTCTGTTTTGGGTGAAGTCGTCTGTCTTCTCAGTTGGTGGCAGTGGCAACCAAAAAAACAGTCATTCCTAAATGATTTGCAGCTAAGGCGGCATATATTTATTTCGTTGATTTCTACGTGGTTTTTTTCATTCTTATTCAACTTCGACAAGTTAACAAGACAAAAAAGTCAAGTTGTTTGTGTTATGTTCTTCCAACATCACCATCGTCACGAGAAGTCTCATCATCGTTATCATGGAAGTAGCAGTATCATTGTAACGAGGGATGGGTGAAAAGTAAAAGGACTAAAACGAAAAAATAAACGTTGTTGTTTATTTAACCTAAATATTTGATTCTGATTTGATTTTACTGAAGTTTCTTATATTCTACCGGTGTTTATAGACGTTGAACATAATATTTTCTTTGCTGTAAATTAAAGTTCTACTTAAATCGAAATTTTATTATACCGCAGGCGGAAAGTTTGTTATTCCGTTTGTAATTTCTAAGTTATTTACTGTAGACCCTTTAAACTTTTTATATGCCGAAGAGGATTTAACTATGTCCATCTGTCCGTCCGTTTGTTTGTCTGTCCGTCTGTCCGTCTGCATGTTGTAATGGGGTTTGTAAAGATATCAGGGGGCTAATTATGGCAGTCGTGATCGAACACTTCTTTGATTCGAAAGCAATTTTATTTTATTTTCACAGAAAAAACGATTTATAAATTAAAAAAATTTTTAAAAAAGTGTTTCAATACAATTAATGTGATAATTGAAGAATCAATTATTTTTTTTTGTTGAAAGAAAATTAAAAATATAATTTTGATTTAATTAACATTTTAGTTGTTTTGAAATACATTTTTAATTAAACTATCAATTAAATAACAAAAAATCTTAATTGATATTTTCGTTGAAAATAAAATAATTTAAACTTGTAGAATTGTTGTTGGGAATTGTCAAAACCTGAGCTTTATTTAATTAAATCAATTAACACATTGTTTGAAACGGTGAAGGTTTTTTTTAACAATATAACAATTTTTGTAATTAAAATTTTAAATATCATATATTGAAAATAAAAATATTCACAATTTTAAATTCTTACAATTTTTAGTAATCAATATAATAATTTTAGTAAAAGGTGCAAAATCAAGAAATTGTTTGCTTGATTCTATGAATTTGGTGATTAGAGACAATTTTTAATTTTACCTGAGTTATCTGGTAAATATTTCTTGCAAATTTCGAAAAAAAATTTGTATATTTTAACATGAGCGGTGTTGTCTGATTTCGCTACTGGCAACTCAACTTAAATTGTGTTGCCATCCGTAATCGACCCATAATATGAATGGTGTTTTCTTTTCTAAAAAATAATGATGCATTATAGTTGTGTAATATATTTATTAGGTTACACCAACCCTTACAAAGTGATACATTTTTCTAAATTACAATGGAACAAAATAATAGCTACGTTTTACACTCAACACTAATGTGTATTTAGCGTGTTAAATATTGAATGCAAAGTTTGTACTAAAAGCGATATTCACCACGCTTGTAGCAATTTTCAACATTAAATTTTCTTACAATTCCAATAAGCGTTAACAGCACTGAATTTCAAAATTTTGCGACAAAAAAAATATAATAAAAGTAAAACAAACGAAAAACAAAAAGTTTTTATATATTCATCACAATATAACTAAAAATCACAATATAACGCAAATTGTCCGCAAACACAAGAAAAAAATACTTGCTTGCATAAAAAAGTACTTTACGCAGATGCAAAAAAGGGTATTATCTCACACTCAGTTATAACTGCGGGTAAGAAATGGAACAAATTTGCCATTTATTGTTGCAACATGTTTAGAAGGGAAAACGACAACTTCTCACATTTTTGCATATATTTTTGGAATGGAACAAAAACCCGCACGAATGGTAGCAAATATGGAACATTATTGTCAGAAAAGAAAACACCATAAAACTTTTCTGTTCAAAATTATCAGATAGTTGCTTGTGTTGTCGGCTTAAAAATAACTTCTTGAATGTTTTTCCTTTTGGCATGATGAAGATGATTCAACTTTTTATTGTATTACGAAGGGAAAAGTTCTGCAATTATGAATGGAAAATGATATCCGGCAAATGTCCACCACAAGCAGTATGACAGATGTCGATTCTTTCATCAAAGTTTTTTTAACACTTTTTCGCAAAATGGCGGGCCTATTTCGTTAATCAAATCACGGATTTTGAGTTTTAAGGCTGCAATCGATTCGATTGGCTCTGTCCTTAACATAGCCCCACAAAAAATAATACAGTGGTGTTAAATCATACGATCTGGCTGACCACTTACCAGCTGATGTTTGGTTTGCAATAAATTTATCGTTTCATTGGCTGTGTGAATGTAACTTTAACAGAACCACCGTTATTTTCATAGTGGATTTTAATTATTTTAATGCGATTTTCGAGCAAAATTGATTTCAGAGTTACAATTGCCAATGCATCTACTACTAATAGTTTGTTGGTGCTGGTTGCCACAATTAAGAAACAAAGTTCTTGTTGAAAACCCCTTTTATAGTTCTTAATTGATCACTAGGGTACCCCGGCTGTTAAGCCTTCATAGACCCCTTTCAGACTCGGCAAGTTAGTTGCGCAAGTTACTTGCCGAGTACAACAAAGTCTGTACAAAAATTTTTTTTCTTACCCCCGACCTTACCGCTGACGTCCACAAACCAATAGTTGCGCAAGAGACTTGTGCAGGTAACTTGCCCCTCTATAGAGAGGGGATGTTTTAGTACGAACTGTAATACCAGGATAACTAAATGCCAACCAAATGAATGCAAGACATTCAATTTCTAAATTTTTAACCTCACAAAAGTAGCCGGAATCGATTATAGCAGCCATTAAGAAATAAAACGTTTTCTTCCTTTGGCCTTTTACTGTTCATCCAACCCTCGTAGCATGTGTATTTTTCAAGGAACTGTAGTACGATTATATGTTTATAAGGGAAGATGAGGATTTAAATACTTATGTTGTTTAAAGGATGATATGGAAAACATAAATCCAACAGTAGGATGCCAAAAAACCGAAAAATATTTACTTTAACACTTTGGCTAAAAAAATATATAAAACACTTTTGAAAACAAACAATGAACCAAAAATTAAATATTTCATCAACTTTTTAAACTCATCTCTTTAGTTTATAGGATTTAAAACATCTTCCCTATAATTATTATCCTAACTGTACGACAAGTTATATCTACATATGTATGTTTATGTTGTCTTAGTGATGGTTTAGCGTATAAATATGAAATAAAACACCATCATTTACTAAAAACGTTTATTTTATTTTACTTTTTTTACAAACCTAAAATTAAAGACAAAATCCAGAAATAACACCAGAAGGAAGTAGAAAAAAAACCAACAACATGCCAAAAAGTTTAACAAGCTAAAAAGATGTGGAAAAAAGTCACGAAAATATGGTGTTAAATGAAAAATTATAAATGATTTAAAGGAATTTTTTTTTAGCTTTTTATTATCTACTTTTTCGCTGTAGCGCATAATTTTTTGCACAAGAACGCGCTTAAGTTTTTTTTTTTCATTATTTAGTTCTCGGTTTGTTGTCGTCTCCTTGGCTTTATTTTTTTTTTGCAAAAAGTTGCAAGTTGTTTTTATTGCTGTATATGTATGTATAGTTGGTGGTGTTGTCAGTTTGGTTTTTCATTTTACTAATATTTTGCTAAAAAAAAAAGAAACGACTAAAACATCAGAAGAAAATTATGAACCCCACACAATTAAGCCAAACACCTGTTGATTTTGTTAAATGGCATTTAAACATGCTTTTTATGGCGTTTTGTTATGTTTATCATAAATTATCGTGTATGTGTATTTATTTTAAAAGGAGGGTTATTATTTTAAATAAATTATTTAATCAATTTAATGTAAAGATTTAGTGGAAGTGTTAAGATCGGAAGGACTTTAGTTAAATAGAAAATACATATTCAATAACAGATTATTATTAAAATTTTTAACAAGAACACCTAAATGCAATCTCCAATCTGCTATTTTAGATTTCAGCATTTACCTACATGCCATAGATTTCACAGTTCCTTCTGAAAAGTTGCATATCATAAAATAATCAAGTTTTCCGCGCCGTTAAAACTATGTATTGAAAACTTGTAAATGGACCTCTTTTATTATATCACATCTCCACTTCTAATAAATGTTTGTTTTAATCTCCTCCTTTTAACGGGAGCTTTTATTAGAACCGATATCACTAACAAAAGGCTTAACATATCGAGCTCTTACCGAAAAAATAGCTTAAGCGACATCATTTTCAATTTTCCTTTTTTTTAAATTAATTTATTATTTATTTTAATCCAAATTTTGATATTCCTAATCAGGCTTAAGTTTACCAAATTTAAAAATTAATTAAATTATTTTTTTGAATAAAGGAATTTTACAACATGAAATTAATTAAAATTTATTGATAGTTTTGCATTCTTGACTGCCGCGGGGCTCGAACCCAGGCTTCACGGACAGGTTACCCTTACATGTTCCAATTGTAACCACTTAATCTCTTCAGAGGGTTTTGCCGTTTAACACTCACAGCCATCGACGACTGCTGGCAGTCAACAGTCAAACATCAATCTTTAAACCAAATTGTATTTAACCTTTGAATTTAGATCGAAATTTGCTTTTAATTATTATCTATTTTAATTGATTTACATGTTCTTCCTTACTTCTGTTTTTTTGTAATTTGTGTCAAGAATTCTCCTCGACGTCCAAAGTACATTTTTTTGCTTTTCATTTTTTTGCCTTTCTTGTTCTTGTTAAACTTTTTCAGCTAAACTTGAAGAACAAATGTAAACATAGAGCTCGTGCCTTAGCTTTTAACAATCATTAGTGTTGTGGTTATTTTTGTTGAACTGTTTATGGTTTTTTTATCTAAATTTTGATATTCTTAATCAGGCTAAAGTTCACCAAATATAATTTTCAACAATTTTAGCTTAAGCGACAACTTCCTTTAAAATTCTTTTGCTTGTCGCTTAAGCTTTTTTGCAGTAAGTATATGGTCAGTATACTCTGGCAAATCATCATGAATATGTTCACGATTGGACAATGCTACCAAATTATTCCAATTTCCTTTGAAAAACTGTTATCGATTTTTTATAGCAAAATGGTCTTTAATGATGAGGCTAATTTTTGGCCAAATGGGTATAAGTGAACAAAATCGCCACATATAAAGAGAGAAACCAATCCGCAACTGACCTGACAGACTCCATTAAATTTCAGAAAAATGTACTGTTTTTTGCGGTTAACATGTTGGTGGCATCTTCAAAAATGAAGCCGATGCTCGCGTTACGATCATTGAAGTACATTGCAATCGAATCATGACCAATAATTTTTTGCTTGAAAATATGAATAGCATTGATCCGAGTAAGATGTGGTTTTAACAGGATGTCGCTAGGTGCTATACGGCATACGAAATTGAAATTAAAATTTTGCTATCAAAGTAATTTTTGGGAATACACAATGTTCAATTAACAAGATTTTGTTTGTCGTGCTTAATTCCCAATTTGTATTCTTGATAAAAACACTGAAATTTATTGTTGGTGGGATAAGCTATTCCTATGCGCATTTCACTGGATGCTTAGGCCAGATCATCAAGAAACTTCATCCAAAGATTTAAGAAAAACTAAAGATATTAAACAAATAAAACTGTTAAGCAAATAAGAATTATAGCAACAGTTTTACTTGTAACAATATCAAAGCTTAAACAACAACGACAACAATAAACAGTGAGCTTATCTTTTCTTACATTCCCCACAACAATTGGTTGGAATTCTTCCAACATTAATTGTAGTTGTAAGAAAATACAAAATAAAAACAACTTGCTTTATTGTTTTAGCAAAAAATAAAGCATGTTGCTAGTTAAGTTTTTTTTAAGCCGTGCACTTGCCAGTTTATTATCAAAGTAATTTTTGGGAATACAAAATTATCAATTAACAAGATTTTGCGATAAGTTGAGAAATGGACCTGTAAATTGGCGTCCTAGATCGTCCGTTTTAACACTTCTCGATTATTAAAATTTTGGTATAATTTGATTTCTAGAAATGGAACTATAAATTGGCGGCCAAGACTGTAAGATTTAACTGATGCGTTTGACACCACTCGACTATTAAAATTTTATGATAAGTAGTTTTCCAGAAAAGGAACTGTTAATTGGCCCCCAAGGTCGTGAGATTTTGCACCTTTTAAGGGATAACGTGATGTCACTGGATTATGTTGATAAACCAGCAACAATTGACGCCTAAGGCTAACGTTCTATTCGTGAAGTAGCGCCAGCAATGCTCGAAAAAGTGGCGAAAGATTGGACGGTCAGCTTGCGCTTTGTCAAGAATAGCTACAGTACCCATATACATACTTCAAATAATTTTTAAATGTTAATGCCGTGCATGGATTCTATTTATTTTAATTTCGAATTCTATCGGGCTTAAAAAAACACAGCATATTCCATCAAGAACTTGAAAAGTATCAAACCTCTTCAATGGTGCTAATATTCATTAGGCCATTGCATTGTGATGTTATCGGTTTTATAGTTGTAAATAACTTTATCCTCTTGGAGCGCACATTTTTACACTGTCTTAAAGTTTTTTAGGAGTAAAATAGCCTCTAGTTCTTTTGTCGAAAGGACTTGATTATTTTTAGCCAGCTGTTCCCTTTTGCATTCAATTACTGAAATCATAACAATCAACTCGTACACAAAATTGGCGTTTTTGCTATTACAAAATATGTATGTATATCCAATTTAATTTTCAAATATGTAATGGCATCCTTTGTGATATGTCGCGAAAAAGAATTTAAAGTTTTTACCTAATTATAGCTATCTTTAGAAACTTCAATAGCTCTCTCGTACAGGATGGTCTTAAGTGGAATTTCAAATCAGAAAAGCCTAAAAGTTGAAAAGCTGTTCATTTAAAACTAAATCATATTACACCTCTGCCCGAGTTCATCTTTTTTGTTGGAATTTTCTTTTTGTTTTTCCTTGAATTAAACCATGTTTGTTTTTAAATTTGACTTATACTGACGGTAGACCGCGGGGCGTATTTTCTGTTCTAGCGACATTATCCATAAAAATGTCAAACTTTTTGTTGTTGTTTATGTTCTGAAATTCGATAGACCTCAAATCTCTATATCATTCTGTGTAAGTATGTTTTTTTCTTCATTCGTTTTTGTCAGGAAATTGGTTTTGAATACATACATACACACAAAAAGGGCTAAAATCATAGTACAGAGAAACAAATAAAACATAATTTTCGTATTTTCCTTTTTTTCAACCAAAATTATTCAAATGTAAATTGAGCCCCTGTTGTTCTTAACAAAAAAAAAAAAAAAATGTGACAAAAACATAAAAATAAAATCTATCAAATACAAAGTAGGAAAAGATTGTAAAAGACTTTGTTGTATGGCAAGGATGAAGTTAAATAGTTAAATTTACACAGCGGGTTATTTTTTTAATAGTTGTAAACGAGAATTCAGGTGAAATTTGAAAAACAACGAAATGTAACTAGTTTCCAGGCCAGACAGGAAAAAAAAACTAAAACATTTGTCTAACCCAAACTCTGGTCATGTGTTAATTGCCTGAATGATTTTTAAAGAGAATTGTATAGACAAATATTTTTTGTGTCTCTTTTATGGCTTGGTAAAATAAAAACAAAAACTTTTCAAATCATAGAAGATTAACTAGAAACGAAAGGGAGATAAAAAACCTTCAGAGAAAACTTAAAAACCTAAAGCGGAAGGTCTACACAAGACGCTTTTTGCCTTGATGCGTTTATACATCTGTCAAAAAAGTATAATAGGTGTAAAATTGTATTGACAAGTTACACAGCAAAATGCATAGAATTCCTACTTTATACTTTTGCATCTGGAAAATATTAAACGCATAGAACCCAACTCTATCATTGTTTAAGTAGATTGGGTTTTTGCAACTAAGAATGATAG
Organism: Pollenia angustigena; assembly: GCA_930367215.1. NCBI lineage: Eukaryota > Metazoa > Arthropoda > Insecta > Diptera > Polleniidae > Pollenia > Pollenia angustigena. The sequence goes on along the minus strand of OV884057.1, from coordinate 66,818,499 downwards.
AAATAAAGACTACGCCATCCCAAATACAAAGTTGGAATCTTCCGCGCATCACGGACAAGTGACGTCACACGAACTGCACTCACATTAGCTTGTAATTACAAGCTGGCAAAATTAAGATAGTTGCTACTTAGTTATGGTGCTGCCAGCTCTTATAAATTGTCTCCGAATATCGGACAAATGACATTACCGCGACCTGCATTCAAGAGGGCAATCTTAAGTTTGTTGTTGTATAATTGCGGGATTGCCTGCTCCTATAAAGTACACGCATACCCCAGTAAAAAAGTGCTCCAAAAGGAGCAGGTTTTTTGTATGAATTCATACCTCAAAGCGCTTCAAACCTGCTGGTGGGATGCCAGATTTTTGTATGGGGTGTTCCCGGTTTGGAGGACTATTTTCTGCTGACAATAAGCGCTTCTTTTAACATGCAAACAAAGCGCTCCTAGAGTGCTTTTTTAAGGGCTAACTATATTAACATATTCATTAATCTTTTGCTTTTACTTGTTTAAATGCCTTTTTTCAATCATTTTCGTAAACCATAACATATTTTTTTTCGCTTAAAACCCCTCTTCATTGTCAGCACTAAAATAGCTGCTTTTTTGTATGTGTTATTCGTTATCATTTACTGCTTTATAAGAGCTCTCTTATTGAAGCGCTTGAATATGCGCTTTTTCTCTGTGTAGTGCTTAACACGTTGGCTGCCAAAGCCTTTTTAGAATTTTGATCGTTCAGTAGCAATGTCATTTAACCATTTTGGTCACCTGAGGCCAACAACGTATTTTTGTTCTTTTTTGTTTCTTAGCGCCTAAAAATAAGTTTGGACTACTCTCGAATTTATTTTGGTCCCTAATTTTGCAGTTATAACGGTTTTTTTGTGTCGCAACATAAAACATGTTGTGGGGCCACGTCGCACGAAAATGTGCGACACAAAAAAACCGTTATAGCTGCAAATTAGGGACCAAAAAAAAAAAAATCGTCAAAACTTATTTTTAGGCACAAAGAAGAAGAAGAAGCATTAGTTTTGATAAATTTACATTTTAATATCACTATTTTTGCACTTCATTAACAAATTGATTTTTTAATTTTAAGTTTATGGTTTTTTACTGATCTCCAAATTGATTTTCTAATTTTATGTGTATTGTTTTTCTGCAGATCTCCATTTGAATTAACATACATATATGTATATTGTTATACATTTTTTTGCTCATAAATAAATTGATTTTTAAAAGAATTAATAAAAATACAAATTAAAATTACCAACTTTTTTATTACCCAAAAAAATACTATTAAAAATACACAGCGGCCATGGGAAATATACCAAAATGTTCACCACAGGCCAGAAAATCCAAATTCCATGTAAAATTCCATATTAAAATGTACGAAAATGTGCGACGTGGCCTCAGGGTAACATCTGGGTGTCGCACGAAAATGTGCGACGTGGCGTCTGGGTAACATCTGGGTGTCGCATGAAAACGTGCGACGTGGCAGCCAACGTTTTAAAAAAACCCAAATTTTTTTACTGGGACTTTTCTTATCAACAATTTTGGGGTCTAATTTTAGCAGAAGTGATCGAGTACTTTCTCAATTCGAAAGCAATTTTATTTCTAATTCTTTCAGTCGATACTGAACGAATCGAAATTATTTTTTCAGTATTGTGAAACTCAAATGAATGTTTTACAATACTGAAGAAATAATTCCGATTCGTTCAGTATTGACTGAAATAATTAGAGATTATGTTGCTTTCGAATCGAGAAAGTACCCGATCACGACTGCCAGGATCAGGCCCCTGGAATCTGAAGTACTTTTAGACTTGGGAACCCTTGCCACAGTCACACTACGTCATCTAAGGGGAAATCATGCACATTACATAATCTTGTATTCTACCGTTCTTGGTTGTAAATTCACACGTATTATATTTTCAGAGAGTTTCCGTTCTAATCAATTTTCTATATTTAATGCCGTTAAAGATTTATTTATAAAATAACTTAATCCCTTTTGTAGGTAACACGAGAGAATTTTATTTTGGGTACGCTTTAAAATATCAAAAGAGTCGCAGGTAATTTAAATATTTCATACAGTTTTAGAAAAAATTTTAAATTTCCAACAAACCTTCTTTTGGGTTTGTGTAACTTTTAAAGAATTCTTTTGAAATTAATCTAATAATCTTATTTAAATTACAATAGATATATATTTTTTTTAATATTTCGAATAAAAAACGTTTATACGTGATCAAAATTCGTGTCTTTATTTATTATTCTGTGTTACCATAAATTCTTTTTATTTATTTGTATTTTGATTCTTGGTTTTTGTTTTCTTTCGTTTTAAAACCAAATATTTAATGTTTTATTTAGAAATATTTATTGGATTTGTATTGGATTATAAATTCGTAAAAATTGGTGGGAAATTCGTTGAAGTTAAAACAACAACCCACACACACTTACGTTAGATTAACATGTTACAAATTTTCTAAATAAAAAAAAGAAGGAATTACATATTAGAAAGAATGAAAAAAAACCTCTATTAACACATTTCAGTTTAAAGCCTAGTACTCTGTTCAAATTTGTGAAAAATGTTGAGCAACATATTTTATTTCACACGAAAATTTTGACATGTATCAGTGTTACCTATCTTCCGAGCTTGAACAATTTGACGTTTTTATTCATGGAAAGTACGCGACATTGTTTTGAGTATGTAAACAAACCCCACATTTATTTTACTAAAATTTATTTTTTTAATAAAAAATTTAATAAAAAAGAAAGTAAATATGGATAAAAAACTGTTACCGGTTGTTTTATATTAGTTTTTTATTTCTTTTTAAATAATCAGTTCATATTTTTTTGTTTTTGCTTAAAATTCCACGTGAAATAAATGCAGCTTACATTATTTCGCAGTTGTAAAAAAAATGTTGCCAGAAACATTTCGGAACTTTTTCACAAAATGAACAGAGTACAACTCTATCAACATTATTTTATAGATATTTCGCACAAATTTTTTTCATATGCGTTTTGACAGCATTTCACGTGAAATGTTGAACAGAGTACCAGGCTTTATCTGGTAAAATGTTTTATGGCCATGTTGCCACATGTATTTTATTTGATTATCGGTTTTTATTTATTTTTGTTTTGTTGTGATGTTGCTGTTACAATAATTTGCAGCCTTTCATCGATGTCATTAATGGGGGTTCTGTCCATACTACATCAGAGTTTTTTTTGCTTTTCTAACAAAATTAATATTTATTATTTTGTGAATTTAATAAACAATTTTTTTTTGTCTTTGTGGGCTTTTTTACAGCCATCATTATCACAAAAAAAATATGTATGTAATTAAAATTTTTATGTAGGTTGGTGTTAACAAACCGCAACAAATTTCGTACGGCAAATGTCAAATTTAAAAATGTCATTAACAATTTCGTTGAAGGGGTTTATTTTCGTAATGTGACAGTCATGGGTTTAAATTGACAAAGTTTGCTTTCTTTTTAGATTTAAGGATTAAGGTTAAGTACTGTCGAATAAGATTTTTTTCACAAAACATTTAAACGCATGGGTTTGAAACTTATTTTGCCTGAAAACAAGTTGACTTTTTGAATACGAATTTTATTTTAATTACATGTGTATTCACATAAACAAGAAGTGATTGGATTTTTTCAAGGATATTAGATTTGTGTTACTTTTAATTAATCAATTTAATGTTTTTGGCTGAACAAAAGACACACTGGATCGCGGTGCTAATGGCCTACTACATATCGAGTCTTTGCTGCAATAAAGTCATAACTCAAAAACCCTGACATTCGAGCTAATGTATTTAATTCTTCAATTCCCAGGAGAACATAAGGCCGTCTTTTATCTAATAATTGTAAAGTTAATCGCGATATCGTTTCCTCATATTGTGTAAATATTTCTTATAAATATCTTATATACCCAACTCTAGAGAGAAAAATTTAATTTTAAAATGCTAGAAAATTCAAATATGAGTTATGACTCCATTGCAGCAAAGGCTCGATATCTATCTATGTTTTTCTATGTAGAACGCCATTCAGGGTAAGGACGGCTAAAAGATGGCTTGACAGCTTTTACGGTTTTTTTTTTATCTGGGAGGGTGACTGACGTAATTAAGGTGCTTCCGTGGTAAAAGGTTGAAATGAAATATCGCCCATATTTTGCACATCTATCGTAAGGGTCACACGTTGTATTCATTCACATTGCCTTAACCTTAGCGATGTTAATCTTCAATCCGATTTTGGCAGCTTTCGAGCGCATTTTGTTAAACTTCGACTGCATATCATTAAAACTTTGTATGTGACAGTAAACAGATGTCGTCGACATATTTCAAGTCCTCGAGCCCTCAGTTGTAACTGGAAATTATTCATTTGTGTTCGCGCATGCTTCTCACTATAATATTGTCCAGGACAACGATCTCCAGGCAAACTAAAATGAAAATTTTCAATACATGCACCAAATTAAAAATTCGTTCAGTGTCTTCGCTGAATTATCAGAATATTCTGGCCAGTCACCACATCCAACGAACAAAAGACATTGGTCTCAAACCTATCAAGAACCCTTAAACATAGATAGATAGATAGATAGAACAAAACCTGTGTAACACACTGGAAGCATCGCAAGACATGCTATTAAAGGCCGTTACACACTTTCCCACAAAGTCTTACGTATTTTATGAAAATGCAACCCTCTCATGATAAGTTGTTATTGTTTTTTGAAAATTTATAAACAATAATTAGATCAGGGAAGCATTTTCATAAAATACGTAAGACTTTGTGGTATAGTGTGTAACGGCCTTAAGTAGAATCCACAAGGCCACCAGCAGGCGTGGATAAATTGAAATTGTAGCCAACACACTTGGCAAAACCTGGAATGAAGTTTTAGCTTTATCCCGGCATGAAACGAACTTGGTTTGGCCCTATGCTCATTATAGTAGCTTAAGGAAAAAATTATGATAATTTTATGTTTTTATCGCCCAAAGACTTTTTTTTGTCGGAAGACGAGGTGCAAGAGGATCCACTTATACTTCGTAGAAATTATTATGTCAGATCTCCCCAGACTACAGCGCTTTATTTGCATAGTGTGATCTTACAGAGATCTTAAATATGTGTGGATTTTCGTGCCGTTCCAGATTAACTTTAGCTCCCAAAATCACCAATCCCGCCCGTTGCTTCTATGCGGTTGTGTATTGAGATCCCAATCGTGTGTACCAAATTTTGGAAAATTTTTCTCTTAGCGTTCTATAGATGCAAGTAAACTTATGTTACACCACGACCTCTTCAGAATACAGAAATATATAATAACATCCCGCCAATATATTGTGGGATGTTGGGTATTGGTAACCAATATGGTTGTACCTAATTTTAAAACTTTGGCTCTTGCCGTTCTCTAAATATACAAAAATATAAAACTACAACAAGAAGAGTTTATATCTCAGCCATTTGTGAACTGATCTGGCTGCATTTCAATAGCAAACTTTATACGCGACATATATGTATAACAACATAGTCTCTATTATTTCTGGGGTTTTCGGAATATCCATTTCAACATACACGCTAGACTGGCCCACGCTTGTTTGGAAAAGTAAAAGTATAGTCCAATACTTTCTCCACAAGCTTGATTTTGTTTCTTTTTCTAAAATATATGTATTTACCAAAAATTGGATCAAAAGGACAATATTTAGAGGTCGCGATGAATGGCGACTTTTATGTTTCACAGCTTATACCTATTACATGCATTTACTTTTGGCTTATCATTATTGTACTTGTTTATGTATTGGAGATACTTTTTCACACTTTTCTTTAATCTTTACTAGATTTACATTTGTTAAAATCCAAATATATTCATCCCTCTACATAATTATTTAACTTATTTTGAATGCAGAATTACAAGAAGCGAGTTTAGAAGGATTATGTTGAAATTTCTGACAGTGAGTCAGATTCATCGCACGAAGAAGTTAAGTTTTGCAAAAAACAAAATACAACTTAACCAATAAAACTGAAATCTGTTTTTTAAAACGACTTTATTGGATCTATTGATCGTGTAAGTTTATCTAACCCCGAAAAATCCTTTAACTATCGCAACCTCTAAATATTGACCGATTGTACTCAAATTTGGACTGAACATTTTTAAGCACTATTCGAATAGGATCAGCTTTGTGGAGCGCGAATATTCGATACTTTTGTATTTTGGGCCACCCTAATACACGCGGACAGTCGGACATTGTTAAATTAACTTCGCTGCTCAAAAAGACCCAAAATATATATACTTTGTAGGGCTTAAGATCAATATTGTAGCAATTACAAATGAAATGATAAACTTATATTTCGTCTGTTATTTCAAACCAGCCCTTTTCACCTGTGGTGAATGGTATATTAACAAAACTGTGTCCGGCATTCATGGAAGTTCAGTCCTAGTTCGGTTCTTACGTAAGTTCAGCTAAAATTAAGTTCTACTTTAGTTCTGGTTTAGTTCTCAAGTTAAGTTTTATTTTAGATTTAGCTTCATTCTAATTTATTTCAACAACAGTTCCGTTATACGAAATTTAAGCTGGGAAACGGTAGCAACTCGATCCATAAAGCAAGGTGTTCATGGTGGAATTTAAAAAAAACTTTCAACCACTGCTATTTAGTTATTCCTACCTCGAAAACAATTAAAACTCTTTACACGAGCATTTCCCTAACTTATTTTTCCATAATATTTTTACTTCATCCGCGAACACTAATAAATGTACCACTTATGTTTATGTTAGAAAACCAAAATTTTTCCAAAATACAAGACATTTTAAATATAATTAAACTTTATTCTCATAAACATTGTCATACGCACAACACCAGCATATTAATGGCAGCCCTGTAGCTGTTTTAATTTAATACAACGTTTTGGAGTTAAGAAAAAAAAAATCATGTAGTTGTTCAGTAAAATTGAAGATCTACAACAATTCTCCAAAAAATAAAAGAGGTACCAAACATAAAATGTTTTTCCTATTTGATGTTTTGTCTTTCCGTGTGTTGTTTTTTTTATCTTTTTAATTAATGTCAGCCATACCATGTCACACATTTACACCGTTGACATTGTCACTAAATAACACGCCCTCTCTTTTATGTTGAATGGGTTCGGTTTGTGAACGATGAGCATTTTACAGCAGAAAAAACGCATCACTCAGTTAGTTACTGTTCGTCATCTGTATAGTGTACAAAGTGGTTTCAGAATTCAATATCATGCACAGTGAGACAGAAGAGGAATGAATGTGGTACAGATATTTTTTTTTTTTGAACCACAATGAAATGGAAGAGAACTAAAGGAAATCTAGTGGGTAGCCTTCGCCTTTAAATAAGCCGATAGTTTTCTAAAGTTCTTGTGTACAGAACTTAGCACTACGCAACAAAAAACCTTTCGTTGTCCTTTGTGCATCTGTAAAGTGTATACTGTGGTTCAAGCACAATGGGAAAGAAGGGGTGTAAATTTCTTATTTATTTGTTAGAATTAATGTAAAGTAAAATTCAATATCCAATAAAGAAAAAACTGACGAATCTTTTGCCTGTATTGTTAGTTAAGGGATATTCAAAACCCCATGCTTATGAAGATACATTAAATTAAAGCTGGAGGTTCTACACATCACGCGCTCATTGCGTTAAGAGATCTGTCAAAAAAAAGAATCAGTGTAGAATTGGGCTGTAGGAAAAATCGCCCAAACAAAAATGACCAAAAAATATAAATGAAAAATCGCCCAAAAAAAATCCATTTAAAATTGGGCCTGAATTCATATGAAAAGTGACCCAAAATTGTTGGGCTATTTTTCGTTACTATTGGGTGATTTTTCGTTTTTTAAATTTGGTGATTTTTCATAATGAAAAATCACCGAAAAATATTATATGAAAAATCGCCAATTTTTTCGGGCATACTATTTGCCTAAATCATTCATTATTACTATACGACGAATTCCTAAATGTTATTTATAAAAATAACGGAACATATTGCAAAAAGGTGGCATGTCATAACGTCCAGTGTCATAGTGTCCGTGAAAAAACTCGAAAGCATAGCTTACAAACTCAAAAGCATAGCCGGCCTATGACCGGGCGCAAGGATTTTCTCCTCTTTGATAAAAACAAGTACCGGCTTCGCTAGCTAAAGCTTCTCTGCACAGCCGGCCGGGGGCAAGGATTTTCTCATCTATGGAATAACAAAAACCGGCTTCGCTAACTAAAGCTTCTCTGCCCAGCCGGCCTTCGGCCAGTCGCAAGGATTTTCTCCTCTATGGTATAACAAATACTGGCTTCGATAACTAAAGCTTATCTGCGAAGTCGGCCTTCGTTCGGAAACAAGGCAGATTTTAGAAGCTTTACTTAGCGAAACCGGTACTTGTTATACCATATAGGAAAAAAATTGTTGTGCCCGCCCAACGGCCGTCTGCGCACAGAAGCTTTAGTTACCGAAGCAGGTCTTTGTTATATCATAGAGGAGAAAATTCTTGCGCCCGGCCGAAGGCCGGCTATGCAGAGAAGCTTAAGTTAGCGAAGCCGGTTTTTGTTATACCATAGAGTAGAAAATCCATGCGCCCGGCCGAAGGCCGTCTATGCCTAGACGCTTTAGTAAGCGCTGCCGGTATTTGCTGCAACATAGGGGAGAAAATCCTTGCGCCCAAAAGTGTTTGCGTTATATGTTTAATATATGCACCCAGAGAAAAAACAACAAAACCATTTTTAAAAAAATGTTGACCATATTATGTTTAATTTAACCAAATCATTGTCACCGACAACCACATTATGGTAAAATAAGTTTCTTTAAAAATAGTTTTGTTGGTTGTGACCATAATAAAACATGTTTTTCTCTTACATTTGTAAGTTACTAAATTTATATGAATAATAAACACTGTTTTGCAAATTGGGTAATTTTTAATTTTTTTTTTTTTTTGGGAAAAAATTAATTTTTTCTTTTTTGGTCATTTTTCATTTTTATTTTGGGCTCTTTTTCGTTTCTTTTGGGCAAAATTTCATATTTAACTTTTTGGGCCATTTTTCATGTTCTTGTGGGCGATTCTTCATTTGGGCGATTTTTCATTTTTTTTGCCATTTTTCTTTGGGCGATATTTCCTACAGCCGTAGAATTGTATTGATAATTTACTCAGCACATGCGTAGAATACATGAACGCATTATATGCATGAAGTAGGACTACTTTCTACCTTTGCATGTGCCTTGAAAAAAGGTCAAGAATGTATCAAACGTGTTGTGTGGACGTCCGACTTAAGCATCAATATACTCAAGAATACTTTTTTCAGTCGACTTTAGCACATGCGTGGTAGTGGAGAGAAGAATTGTTTTAATTTAATGATATAAAACGGATTCATAACGCTGATACATATACTTTTGCATCAATACTATGACATTTGTCTTTATTTTTGACCCGATGACACTTTCCATCGTTGTCTTTTTTTTTTAAGTCCCTAAGCTAAACCTCGCGAAGCTCTGCGCTTGTCTGCAGGAAAGAAACCAGAGTCTCTGTTGGGAATCGAACCCGCAACCCTGGTACTGATGGACTAGCTCACTACCAGCTAGCCTACCGGGGCACTGATGTCAGCCTTAGCATCACTTGACCAAATTGTCATCAGGGTCGATAATTAAAATTATGTCATCAATGGGATGACACATCGGCATAACCGAAATGATGAATCCGAGTCAGTTTAATAAAACATGTCATCAGTGAGATGACCCATTAACATCGGAGAATGAACTCATTAGGGTCAACTTAATGACTGCCCTTGGGATTGATTGAGGAGAATATTATTATTTACTTACCTGTTGCACATGTTTGTTTCACTTCTGCTGTTTTCCGCCCTTGTTTACAGAATAACTCTCAATTATAAGACACCAGCAGCATGCCCGATATAGTTTTCGCAATCGTTCTACTTTCAAAATTTTATGTACTATAGGAATTTTTGCCTCTTATTTCACTTTTTAAACATGAAAACTATGTTAATAAAACACAATTGCTGTGGTTTTCATGGGTAACCGCACATGTCCATTTTTATCGACCTTGAGACGTTGATGTCATATTGCTTAATTTTAAACGCTCTGTACATGGTGCTTAAAATTTCTGAAAAAATATGGACCAATTCCGATATTTTGACGTAATAACCAATTTAAAAAATTTCGATTACTAGCGTCATAACTGATGGATTTTGACATGAGTACTATAACAAGTGTCTTCGTTTTGACCCCATGGCACTTTTCATCATGGTGATGTCAACGTTAGCATCAGTGTCATCAGGGTCAAAATCAAATTATGTCATCAATGGGATGACACATCAGCATCACAGAAAAGACGAACATGTACGCAGTGCGATGACGCAGTTACATCGGAGATGGGACACATACGCATCAATTTAATGACAGTCGAAGTCATTGGAATTGACTTAAGTCAAAGTGAAAGAATATTATTATAAGACACCAATAATAATAAGACATCAGCACCATGCCCCATATGGTTTTCGTAATCATTCTACTTTAAAAATTTGATGTATTAAACTAAATAATATAAAAAAATATAATGTAGGATTAAGATTTTTGTATGACGTACTAAATTCCCAATTTTTTATATTTGATAAATACACTGAAATTTATTGTTGAGGGAAAGCTAGCCTCTATGCGCATTTCACTGGTTGCTTAGGCCAGATCATCAGGAAACCTTTTCCAAAGATTTTAGAAAAGCTAAAAATATTATACAAATAAAACCCTAAAGCGAATAAGAATTTCAAACACTCAAAGTCTTACTTGTAACAATATCAAAGCTTAAACAAAACACCAACAATAAACAGTGAGTTTATCTTTTCTTACATCCCCCTACAATTGGTTGGGTTCTTTCCGACTCGAATTGTAGTTGTAAGTGGGTAAAAAGAAAAAACAAAATTAAAAAACAAATTGTTTCATTCTATTGTCTTCGCAAGGAAACAACAAAAAAACCAATTTGGCAATTCAGTTTTCTGCACGGGCACATGCAAGTATATTATCAAAGTTGTTTACGGGAATACAAAATTTATTATTAAGATTTTTGTATGACGTGCTTAATTCCCAATTTTTTATATTTGATAAATACACTGAAATTTATTGTTGAGGGAAAGCTAGCCTCTATGCGCACTTCACTGGTTGCTTAGGCCAGATCATCAGGAAACCTTTTCCAAAGATTTAAGAATTTTTGCTTCTTTTAATACATTGTAATCATGAAAATAATGTTAATAATGTACAAAATGTGGCATCGAATTGATGTCACTATAGTCATAAAATAGATGACACGTAAAAAATTACAAAATTGTACGAAGACGTTAGTCATTGGATTAATGTTACTTTTCGCATCATTGATGCCATTTATAGTAACATTGATGTCACAATTCTGATATTAGGGCATCATCAATGCATTTTTCTATCAGTGTATAATGGTTTTACGGCTCTCCGGAAAAATTTGTTGTAAAGACATACGGTTACCTATGAAAACCACAGATATGTGGCGTTGAATTGATGTCACTGTAGTCGTAGCATAGATGACAAATTAAATATGTTAAAATTTTATGATGACGTTCGTTATTGGATTGATGTCAGTCACTTTTTGCCTAATTGATGCCATGTTTAATAACATTGGTATCACAATTCTGATTTTAGGGCATTGCCATTATGAAGATACATTTTTCTATGCGTGCAGTCAAGTTTTACTATCACCTTGTATTATAAAAAGGAAATTGTGTGATTGCTTGAATATATTGATCAACTTACAATATTTATTTAACTTTGACCATGTGTCGCGTCATCCGTTTCCAAATTTTAAAATAAACAGCCATGTTCTGGAATCAAAGTCAAACACATTTTCAAAACGAGCCTGTTTTAAAGGTTTATAAAAATATTTCGTTTTGTATACCTCATGCTTTAAGTACCACTTTCATTGGTTAGAATTACTCTTAAAATCATGAAAAACTACGGGCATTTTAAAAAAATTTTAACTGAAAATTTCCTTCCTTTCACTTTTACTCGATTTCCAGAACATTGTCGAAAATCTTTCTTTCTGTCTTTGACTATAATTCAAATTTAAAGAACTACGGACTAAATAAACAACACAAACGGTTGCACAAACATATGAGTAAAGTATTGGGCATGTTTTTCAAAATTCATACAAATATCCTGTTTTCTCATCAAACTGTTTGTTTCGTTTATTTGGCCAGATCAATTAGAGATCCTTTGCAAAGTTCTATCGATACCGATCCTGACACAGCAGAAGAAAATAAAATGAGAATAATTATACACGTAATATAACTGTTATGCTTAAGGCTTTGAATATCTGAAAAGTATTTTATAACTATGTTTGAAAGTTTTTTGTGTTTAAATTTTTGTTTGATAAGAACCTACTGTGCACTGCTACCTCTGCAGCCAGCATTAGTAGGGGTAGTAGCAGTTTATCATTTGGAACGACTGCTTGTTGTATTCAAATCAATTTGGTTTTTTTTAGTCAAAAATTCATTTAATTTAGGTGGTTTTTTCTTTTAATTCTTTTTTTTTGTATTTTTTATGATTATTTTTTTTTCAAATAATTTTTATTTTTGTTGAAATATACGGCATGACATGGGCGGGTTAAATTATAACCATGTGTCTTAAATTGTTAGATATTTTATTTTATTTATTTAAAGCACAAGAAAATATTTTTATAAGATTTCCATTTTCCATGAAAAATTGTCTAAAACAGCAAACAAATAAATTACATTTCCCCCCTTTTTCACTTTTCGTTTTGCCTTTTTGCTCTAAAACATTTTGTAATAAAAAATTATTAGGTAATTTTTCTAATTGGTTAATAGACAGATTCGAATTTCTTGCTTTAAAAACAAAAAAAAAAAAAATAAATAAAAAGTTGTGTTAAATTTAACACATGTAAATAATGAAATTTAAAACTGATTTATTGAAAAATATTAATTAAGGAAGTGTTGCTTTTTTTTAATGTAAATTGAAATAAAAAAAAAACATGCAATAAAATTAAAATAATGTGAAAGATAACTTATACTGTAGTTATAATGGAAATAAATGTAAAAAGAAAATTTATTACACATTTTTAATTATAAAATACATAATCTTTAAAGCCTGTTGAAAGCTCTCGAAACATATTAAAAAGCTCTGGCAGCTCTTTAAACAATTGCTATGACTTGAGATCTCTGATACAACGCAAATAAATCATATTTTTGGTATGGTCTCCGCTACCAAAATAATTTTTAACCATTAGTCTTAAAACATATTATGGTTACGTTAACCATATTAAAGTGACCGGTAACCACATTTTTTTTATATATAAGTCCTCCGTCAAGAAGCCACAACCTTAATAGAGGATGGATTTAACCATTATAATAGGTAGTCAGCTCAATCATTAATAAAAATAACGCCTAGAACTTTTCTCTTTCCCCTTTCCTCCTATTATTTTGAAATATGAACTAATAACAAATAATCAAATCCTATTATAATTCCTGAGTTTACGTCTTGCCAATGCAGGACATAAAATTTACTAATCACAACTCCCGTTTACAAAAAAAGTGATTAGCGCTCTTCTGATCGGATAAGTGTCTCTCAAATAAGTCTCTCTTCAAAAGAATGTGACCGCCATCATTTGAAATATTTCGAGCGAGTGTCTTTGGGCCCAGTTCAATCTTTTTAAGATATTTTATTGAATATTTTGTGATCATAGTTTTTACATTGAGGTCTTTGTAAAAGTTCGAGCGAGCGTATGTGAAGATTCGAAGAATTTGTTTTGGCGTCTTTGGATTTTTTCCGTACCGTACCGAACACTTAAAAGCAAAATCAATTCATCCGTATTTACATCAATCCGAAGCGGTATCAATAGTACTGTAAGTACGGATTTTCTTGATTTAAGAACGGATTATTCAAGTGCGAAATACTTAACTTATCCGTATTTTATCTCGAATTCGTACCTGAAATAATCCGAAAATGAGATCGTACTAGCAAAACTAAGATTGAATTAATCTCAAAATGCGTTTGATTCAAGTATTATAAAGTGGATTTTATCCCGAGTTCGTAATCGAAATAATAAGAAAGTAAAATTAGATTGATTCTAACCTAAAACACTTATCCCAGAGATCCAGAAACAGAAGGAGAATATTATCCATTATGATCGAATTTTATTATAAAACACCATCATCGTGCATCCTGGTTTTTACTCTAAGAATATGTGTGTGAAGATAAATATGAAAAGTAAAATTAATTTTTTATAAATATCGCATGCGATAAAAAATATATTAAAAAAGCATAGCATGCGATAAAAAATATTTTAAAGAAAAACTAAATTTTTAAGTTTTAATGAAAAATCAATCGTTTTTATTTAAAATTAAAAACTTATTTCATATTTTATTAGTCTTTTTATATTAAAATTTAGGATTTTTGGAAAATATGACTGATTTTTTTTCTCTGCGTGAAATTCTTATGAATGAGTCACCTGAGGGATACGGCCACTGTGTTCAAATTCTTTCATCTCTGGAAGTCTAACCCAATGGAAAATGAATGGTATGGCCAAGGCTACAATAATCTATAAGCACTATATCCAAATTGTATTTGTGAAAACGTTTATACATTTTTCATAAAAACTTTAAAATTTCGTGTAAATAGTCGTATAATTATTTTACCGCATGCGATATTTTTTTAATACATTTCTTATCGCATGCGATATTTAAAAAAATTATTTAACTTTTCATATTTATCTTCACACATGTTCTAAAAATTTGATTTGATAAATTAAGCTAAATATAAACTAAATGGGAACTTTTACTTTTTAAACTTAAAAATAATGTATGTGTTTCATCTTGTTCTGGTGCTTTTGTTGTTTCTGCACAAAACCTACTTGTGTGGTTGACTTTGACAAGCACGCATATAGAATGCAATGCGGAGAGATGAGACTAATAAGTTATATAAGATTAAAACGCTTGCTTTGTTATTTTACTTTCGGAGTGGCACTTCCAACGAAAAGTTCGATTTCTTTTTATTTGGCTTAAGAATTCTATACTTATTTCAAGAAATTGCGGGATTGGTTTTCGAAAGTATTTTTTAAAAAAAGGTTTTTTTCTTTCTGTGTATCACCAGGTTGTTATACCCACCTTAAAGTATACCGATCGACTCAAAATCACTTTCTGAGTCGCACTAACGATGTCCGTCCGGCTGGCAGGCTGGCTGGCTGGCTGGCTGGCTGGCTGGCTGGCTGTCCATGTAACCTTGTGCGCAAAGTACAGGTCGCAATTTTGGAGATAATTTGATAAAATTTAGGGCATAGGTTCTTACCAAATCGTAGGAGCACGAGGGAAGATAGGGGGAAATTCCTTCCTCTCAGAAACTATCAAACCGATTTTAATGAAATTTAAAACATAGATAGATCCATATCTATATGGACACATAAGCTATATAGTTTTTCAAAAATAGGACCACAAGGGGAGGTAGGGGGCAATTTCTGCCTCTCACAAACTTTTAAACCGATTTTAATGACTTTTATAAACATAGGTAAATCCATATTTATATGGACACATAAGCATTATGTGTTTTTTAATACTATGGTGAAGGGTATCATATGGTGGGGCTTGACCGACTATACTTTCTTACTTGTTTTTAAGATAGAGCTGTAAAGTAGAAGTTTATAATCCAGACTAAAAGCAGAATTTCCTTTAATTATAATTAATAAATCGGCTAATTAGCCGATTTATTTCAATTGCTTATGTTTTATTGGAGTTGGTTCTGGCCTCTATGTGGCATTTCCAATCGAAACGCCGATCAAGATGTATTCCGAAATATTTTGCATTCGAATGTTGAGGTATTATTTGATAATCAATTTTAATGAGAGATCCTGATTCTCTACGTAAAAAAAAATGTTATGTATATGAAAAAAAAATATAAAATGGAATCTCTCACGTTTTTCCAAAAAAATAAAATTCACTTGCAAAACATAACGGTCTTTAAAAAAGTGTAAGCAGGAATTTTAAGGAATACTGAAAACGAGCTTATCTCCCTGTGACCTTCAAATAATTGTGTTGCGGATTGGAAGATCGTATGTTGTCTATATTTTTAAAGGCAATTGTTTAATGATGTGGAATTATACAAAGTTTTGGACCAATAATAAAACAAAAACATATCTGTACGTCAAAATGCTGTACAAAACTCAAGAGGTAAAAATTAAACAGGAGGGGGCCCAAACTCAAATCCGTCGAGAGTGTGCCGGTGAAGCCCTATCAGGTTCATCAGCAACGCAACGTCACGTTTACGTATGAGTACTTATTTATACATAAGCTTTGTAAGAAAAAGAGAACAGCTGATCCGCAACGCAAACGTTTAAGTAAGAGCAACAAGGCATTTGTTGAGACTTCATAAAAGCCCAAAATAACTACAATTTAAAGTTAATATTACTCAATTTATTTATTTATTTAACAATTTTACTAAGACTACTTACATATTTCATTATATCGGTCACTGTTAGTAACAAAATTAAAAAAAAAATATTATTCCTCCTACACAAAATCTTAGAGTTAAATACAAAATTCTAAAACACAATATAAACAAATGTTTAAATCCTTACTAAATCCTTTGCAGAAAACATATAATATCAAAATCATTTTATAAGAAAAAAAAATTAAAATATCCACCGTGTTTATTTGACCTTAAAATTAAATGGCAAAACAACACCCGAACAGAAAGAAAAACTGTTAAAACACAACAGTTTTTCTTAAATCCTGCTCTAACTTTAGTAACATTTTCTAAAAACTAAAACAAAAAAAGAAAAGTAGAAATAAAAATATTTTATCAAGTTCTGTTTAAAAATAATCCTTGAAAGCGAAGAACAAAAAAAAAAAAAAATGTTTTAGCATACAATTTTTATTTTATATTTAAACATTATTGTTTCTTCTAAAGGCTCTTTTTATTTTTGGCCAAAAGGATTTAGTAGTTGTTCCTTTTTTTTTTTCTTTGTTATAATAAACTCAGTTTGAAGAAAATTATACATACAACAACATTGTGTTTTCATTTCCTGTGTCGTACAGTTAGTTTTTTTTCATTCTCTTGGTTTCGTTTTGTTTTCATTATTTTTTATTGTAAATTTTTAAGGCGTTAAATGCAGCATTAAACTTAATTAGATACGCTCGCATTAAATGAAAGAATGTTGTAGCACAATGCCAACAAAAATTTTACTAAACAGTGGGCCAAAAGGGGATGGAGGATTAAGAAGTGTTGTGCCCAAAAAGAGAAGAACAGGTAGTTTCCTATTCTTTGAAGAGCTGCACAATATTCTGATTCAAAAATTTGGTAGACACCTGAGCAGACATTTCAGAAAACGGTAATCGAATGAAAGGAATGATTCACCATTTTGAAGTTTTGCGCCAAACCAAGAAGTCTAAAGTTTGTAGAGGGCATAATGCCAAAGAAACTCCGTAACAAAAGTAGGAAGACTTGACAATTTTGGGAGTCTTTAAAATTTTAAGTTCATTTAAGCAATCAAATGAACGAGATGAAAGGAGATATAAAGGGTTAAAAGATTTAAAGCAAATCGCTTTCAGAAGGTGAACTCGCCGCTCTATTAATTTTTTGTATGTTCAAAGTCAAAATTCTCTTCCTATTTAATTAAGAAAATTGAACCCACACACACACATGCACATATTTTTGCTCATACATACAAAATAAAAACAACTTTTAGTTATTTGGAATTAACAGCTCGTCTGTTCATTATTGGTTTGACCTACCGAGCATTACAAAAATTATTTGAGGTTTAAACAATGTAAGAGAGTAATGTTAACGATGATTTGCAACAAAAAAACTGATTTTGCAAAAAGTAGCTTTTACAACGTTATTCGCGGCTGTACTCCAATTATTGAATTGCTCTACACACCACTGTTTGGCGAATGCTTCGCTTCATTGCCGTTAGAAAAAATGAAGTTAAAGCAAAAGCATTGATGCCATTTGTAATAACATTGATGTCACAGTTCTTATGTTAGGGCATCATCAGTTTGAAGATGATTTTTTTACGAGTGTAGTGGTTTCTATGAGTAGTGTGGTGGTATGTTGTATTTTGCTGTATGTTTTTGGTGCAGGCAAGTCCTGGTGGCTATTTGCATTATTTGTTGGGGTGATTTCTTTTTGTATCTTTGTATAAGAGGCGCGCCAAGCCTACTAGAAAGTTTACAAATATTAAAAGCCTACACGCAGAGAAAAAACTTGTTTAAATATGGTCACCTCCAACCAAACTATTTAAAAATAAAATTTTAAACATATTATGGTTAATATAACCATATAATTGTCAGCGACAACCATATTATGGTTAATTTAGTCCTCCATAAAGAACCCACAACCATATTATGTTTGCCTCTAAAAAATGTTATGGTTAAATATAATAATAATTTGTTTTGAAATTTACAATAGTATTTTCCCCTTTTCCAAGAGCAACATACTATTGTTGAAAACCAACCATGCTATTGTAAGTGTTTAACAAATTTTAGTTATTATTGATCATAGCATGTTTGGAGGCAACAATAATATGGTTTGGGCTTCTTGATGGAGGCCTTATTAAGCCATAATATGGTTATCACTGACAATAATATGCTTATATTTAACAAAATATGTTTAAAATGTTCTTTTAAAATAGTTTGGTTGGAGGTGACCATATTTAAACATGTTTTTTCTCTGGGTGTATGCTCAGCGCCGGGTAATCAGTAAATTAATGCAAAAGTTTAAGGAAAACCTGTTATGTTGTTTAGAAGTCTATAGGGAACAAACAAACAATTTAGATTTGATTTTTTTAATTGACTTTCATTTCTTTTTGTTCCACTGTCTTTACTTAATCTTTTTAAGGAGCAACAGCAAAGAAAAAACAACTAAAAAAATAACATCACTTAGTAGAGCTTTTTTTCTGTGTGAAATTGGGCCAAAAGTATTAAAATTATTTAAATCCTACCAGTAGAATAATAAAGGAAAAATGAACCGGCATTGAATGCCAAGAAAAATATGTACAAGATTTTTTGTCGTCATCCAACGAAATTAACAAAATAAATTTGCATAAAATTTACACAAAGTAACTTAAATGAAAAAAAAAAAAAAAAAAAATAAAATAAATAAATATTATTAAATTAACATAAACATGGCCTTAGTACGAGTTAAAGAAATTTGAGCCAGAAGAAGAAAAAAAAACTTAAAAAACATACGAATGACCCGAAATATCTAGGGTAAATTATGTTTCAAAAAAAAAATTTAACACTCAATAAAACCCAAAAGGGAAATGTTTAGAAAATCAAATTTTTAATAACAAAAAAAAAAAAAAAAAAAATCTTTCAAACTTTTTTTAAATGTTGGTACGCAGGGCATCCGACGTCAATTTTAAATTCGGTAGTTTTTTAAATCTCATAATGAAGCTGTGGCCTAAATCAAAAATTTCTTTTATTTAAAACCAACTTTGTTTAAAATGTTTAAGAAAAAAAAAAAAATTCAAGGGATTTTCAATAGTTCCTACACTTTCTTGTCTGCTCTTAGAGTAGATTGACTTCCACAAGCCTCAGCAGCTACGAAATGACATCCTTCTGTGTCATCTTAATGTCGTTTTATTGTTTTATAATTCTATTTAACTTTATTAAAGAAATGAATAGACCCAAAACATTTATAAAAGATTTCCTTAAAAGAAATATGAGAGGCATTTAAATGTTTTTTGTTTTTTTGGGTCGTTGTTGTTTAAATGTCAGTCATTGTTGTTTAAAAGATTTATATTTTGTTCTTTTTTATTAAATAACTAAAAATTTACTCTATTTTCTTAAAAAAGGCTTTAGAGTATTAGAAAAAAACTTAACTTTATCATATTTCCGGTCATAATAATGAAACTGAAACTTAGTTAAGACATTTATTCGACTATTATTTTTTTTTTGTTTTTTATTTTTTGGAAATCTATAAGCTCTAGGAATAGTTTAAGGATTATATATTTAAGGAGTTCCCAAACTGTGTTTTTCAGTATTCCACAATAATATTTCAAATATATTCTGGTTACTTAAACCAAATTATTGCCACAGGCAATCATATTTAGGTTAAATACGTCCCTTAACGTGAAGCCACAACCATATTATGGTTGCCCTAGATCATATTTCGGTTAAAAAAGCATAGTTTTCTTACCAAAAATAAAAGCATGGTTCTTTTTATCAACCATTACATGCTGCTCTTGAAAAAGAGTACAATGTTTTTGTCCTTAAAAAACCATAGAATTTTTTGTGCTTAACATATTAATGTTATTATAAAACTATTACATGGTCGGCTGTGGCTATTTTGTGGAAGACTTTTTTAACTATAACATGGTTTATCGTGTCAAAAATATGGTTGAAGTAACCAATGCAATGTATGTAGAAGGCCCATAGCACGAAGACCCGATGATATTTTGTGCAGCCAATGCACCCCACTATGTCAGGTTCAGCCTACATGTAAAGCCTTTTACCCTGCCTGGTCAAAAATCATAAATTTCAGTTGGGTTCATCAGTTGTCCTCGAAAAATTTCCCTTGGAAGTCCCCTAGGCGAGACAGCAGCAGAATAGATATTCTGACTTTTCGTCATCAACCTCACAAAATCCGCATATCCTGGTACATGCATTAACCATTATAAACTGGTGGTATCCAAAATACCAGCAGTCTAAGTTCCGCCTTTTTAAACAGAATAGCTAACCTGCCTTGCCACGGGACAGTGTCACAAATATCTTAGACTTTCTTAATCCAGGAGTGGACGTCTATGTGTGAAGGAATTCATGTTCGGACCATTTTTGTAACGATCCCCTAATGTGACTGAAAATGACGCCGAAGTAATGCTCAGGGCCCACGAATAAACGGTGAGCGTCCCTGTTTGCCAAGCAGTCAACCCTTTCGTTGCCCATATGGACTTCATGGCCGGGCACCTAACACAAATTCAAATCATTGTGTTTCCCTAAATCGTTCAGAGATGTAAAACAGTTCGTGACTAACCTGGACTTCGCCTCCAAAGAAGATAGCACTAGAAGAGCGGCTTGGATATCCATAATAAAAATTGTCTCAAGCGCTTTGTCCCCAGACATTCTTCGGGGTATATGAGGAGGGTGTAGCTCTCAGCCTTAAAGGTCGTTGGCTGTTTGCCCATTGGCAAGCCCCTTTGGGAACCAGACCTTTTCCGCGCAGCCGCGCTACCAGGATTGCCCCTATCAGGTGAAATGACATTAGAACTCCTATCAACCAGACTAGGAAGCATATGATCAGCAACCATAACAGATGGATCCGTATGTGACCCATAAAGTCACCTGCCACGTTATATAGAAATGCGCGGCATCCTGTAAGCACACCTGCAGGCCTCTTCCTTTACAGCTATGTGTAATGGCAGAATGTGCAGGATAGCTACTAAATGCAGGATAGCTCCTGTAGAAATCGTAACCATGATCAATGATTGTTTGTTTAAAAATATTGAGGACATTAATCCGGGCGATATGTGATTTTAGCAGAATTGCGCTTCGTACCATATGGCGAAAGTGGACCGCCGCCTTAATAACATAATTGAAAATTTTATTATATAAATCCAGAATCCTTCAAATCCTAGAAAATTTTTCTGTATAAAAAAGACCGTGTGCTCCTTATGGCGAGTTCAAATTGTCTATAAGTTTATGAATGGTACCAGCTATGAGGCCTTAATACCAGGGTGTTCTAGAATTTACCAACTTTTCAACTAATAATACCCCACCCGGAGGAGTTTACTTCCATTGCTTTTGTAGTTCTCCAAAATAAAGATAACGATCTGTTATCAGGCGAATCTTCGCTTATAAAACCTGCTTGTACGTTCGTATTCAATCAGTTTGTGTCGTAAATTTTGTTGTTCTTTACCGTAAACCTTAAAGGCCCAACTAGAATGTGCATAAACAACCCATTAAAAAAAAAAAAAAAAACAAAATAAAAAACATTTGATTCCGTTCGGAATGTGCGATTAGTTTCGAACTTTGCTTAAACAAATAGCAGTTTCATAAAATTTAACAAAAAGTTCCCTTAAGTTCAACATGCTTTAACACATATTTTTTTTTTTTTTTAAACTTATTTTTATTATTGAATCTTTCTTATCGAAATTTACAACATGTATTCAAATCTTAATTCTACTTGTTGTTTATTAGTTGTTACCAGTGTAACCACTAACTGCTGTATTCAAATTTTAAAAATGTCTAGTTAGGCTCAAAGTATCGGTTCTTTTTAGCCTCTGGTGACCTTCGAACTGAAGCAGACCCCGAGCGAGGTAGTTAGGGTGGGCCATTAGTTTATCGATGTAACTTATTGAATATTTTTTAATTTCCTCCTGGATAGTGGGGACGTTGAGATCTCTGTGGATAATATCATTACGTATATACCATGGGGCGCAGACAATTTGTCGTAATATTCTAGACTGTCTTCTTTGAAGCTTTTGGATGTTAGATGCGCAAGCAGTACCCCATAATTGGATGCCATATGTCCATATTGGTTTTATGATGGACTTGTATAAGAGAATTTTTTTGTCTAAGGACAAGTTTGAGTTTCGACCGAGTAGCCAATGTAGTTGAGCTGCTTTAAGTTTCATAGCCGTTATTTTCGCTTCAATATGACGCGACCAGGTCAAGCGTCTATCTATATGAATTCCCAAGTACTTAACATGGTTTTCTACCGGAACAGTGATGTTATTTATTTTTACAGCTGGGCACGTTTGTCTTCTGAGCGTGAAAGTTAAGTGAGCTCATTTAGCCGGGTTAACCTTTTTTCTCCATTTATCTAGCCAGGCCTCTAGTTCATTGATGTGGGACTGCAGATTTTGCGATGCGACTTTTGGGTCATGGTTAACGCTAATAAATGCTGTGTCGTCTGCAAATGTAGAGGTATGTGTGCTCAGGTTTGTTGGCATATCCGCTGTGCATATTATATATAGAAGCGGTCCTAGTATGCTGCCTTGGGGGACACCAGCAGTAATTTTCTTGAGGGGGGAGTATTTATCTTGCGACCTTACTATGAATGTTCTGCCTGTTAGATAGCTCTCCAGAAGCTTGTGAGTGTTTTGAGGAAGCATTCGTGTGATTTTGATGAGTAGCCCACCATGCCAAACTTTGTCAAATGCTTGGGAAATGTCTTTAAACAGGGCTGAGCAGCATTGCTTTTTTTCAAACGCCGATCTAATAAGGGTGACAATTCTATGCACTTGTTCTATTGTACCATGTTTCGCTCTGAATCCGAACTGGTGATCCGGGATGATGTCGTGTTCATTTAGATGAGGAGTTATACTTAAAACGAATATTTGTTCGAAAAGCTTCGATAGGATTGACAATAAGCTTATTAACACATATGATTAGCATGTATTCGCTCAGTTGCTTAAGCCACGTTATTCACATTCTGGTTAGACCTTATCTCTTCTGGCATACGACGAATACAAAAATTAATGGAAAAAATAAAATTGAGAATGATCAAGTCTGTAGCTCTTTCCATTCCCTTTTACGATCGAACTTGATTTGTATGAACCAGAAACAACTATTTAATGATTTTCTTAATAATCTTTAAAATTTTGAATGTTGTTATTCTTGTGTTTACTACCTCATTATGATCAAGTAGAGCATACTTTTAGGCCAGTGAAATAAAAACTTAAAATTTAATGTATGCTCGTTCTAAATATTTAAAAAGATTGTATTTCCCTGATCTGTCTTACTCTTATACATGAGTTGGTTAAATAAAATTTCCTTTTTTTTATTTTTATTATCTCCTTTTTATTGTTTCTTGTGGACTATTGTCTATTTTCTGTTATTTAGCACGTTCATACAGAATTTTATTTTTTTATATAAATAAAATTTTTTTACAATTTTGATTTTGCTGGTTGAGAATTTAAAATTCAATTTTCATTTAAAATAAATAAAACATTGAACAAAAATACAAAAAAATATATATAAATTGAAATGATTTCTTCTACTTTATAAAATTAATGTTTATTTACATCTCCACGCCTTTAAAAAAAAAAAATCATTCAATCGCATTCAGAACGCTTCTAAAAAACCTACAAATGTTCCTTTGGAAAAATTTGATTTCTTTTTTATCACAAAAATAAAATAAAAAAATCTTCTTATATTTTAAGGAATCAGATAGTATTTTTATTAATAAAAAAAGAAAACACTTAAAAAATCAGCTTTAAAAACCATTTTTGAAAATAAAATGCCTTCAGAATAGTTTAAGGAAGAGAGCAGGGAATAAATAAGTGCAAAGAATTGAAATAAAATTTTTTATAAAGGTCTATTGTAAAGTTGACTACAACAAAATGTTTTTTTTTTTTAAATTGAAAAAAAAGAGAGACGATAAAATTGTTTTGATGATGACGTCGACAACAACAATGACTAAGACGATTATGATGATGTGCATTGTTTTGCTTACATTCTTTTAAAAAAAAGTTTTTTTTTCTTTTATTTTATAGTATGAAAAAGTATACTAAAAAGTTTGATGCGAAAATCAGTAGTAACTTGTATGTGAGTTCTTAGTTAAACTTTTGAACTTTGTGCTCTTGAAAGGAAAAGCCCTGTAGATCTTTGTAAGTATCCACAATTAAGCGACTTTATCAGCTGCTGGTTACCTCAGTCTACGTAATAACTTATTTTGGCTTCAAATATTTAGTAAAATCTTTCATATTAGAGAAAATTAGTCTTATAGAGGCTGTTTTTTAAACGTATAGATAGAACTTCCGATAAGGATAGCTGTAAAAGTGTTGTCATACCGAGGTATTACCGCAAACAAGCTTAAGCGACATCATTTTCAATTTTCGTTTTTTTTCTCCTAATATGTCATGGTCACATAAGGTACTGTTACGTTTTTATAGCAAAAACAATTTTATCGTAAGCGACAACCTTCATACGAAATTTATTTGAAATAAAATAAAAAAAACCGTATCCAGCATAATTTTGTTTTTGTCGCTTAAGCTTTATTTGCGGTAATTACTCAATACTATTGAAGTGTGTTTGACTTTTTTCAGTATACAAATCACCAAGCAAAAGACTAACACCAGAACAACGTTTACAAATCGTAGGAATATATTTCCAAAATTTTCGCTCTGTTCGCCAAACTTATAAAGCAATTCGTCAAGTTTGCGGTTTGTATATGTGTCCATCTGAGCAGCTAATACGCAATACTATAGATCGTTTCATGAACACCTTTACTCTTCTTCAAATCGAGCCCGTAACGTGCGTATGTGAGTGTGACAGAGGATTCAAATTTATCCATCCGACGCCCTTCTTAGCAACTCGGTCCCATCCACTACTTCGAAAATTTTGAGGAAAGTTATTACATCCATATAAAATCCAACTTGTGCAGGAATTCAAGCCAGCGGACCATTAATTAAGTTATGTGTTCAGTGAAATGTCCAGAATACACTGAAAATTTAACCAGATTTTTATCGTCAAACAATCTTCAGCGAATAAGTTCATTACTGGCTTTACGGGTATGTAAAAAAGGAAAGTTGTCGTTTTGAAGGCAGCACAATCCTCACGAGACTTTTAAGGCTGCATTGCACACCGAAAAAAATCACTGTTTGGTGTGGTGTATATGCCGCAGGTGTCATCGGCTCATTTATCTTTAAATCCGAAAATGATTCTCGATTTTTTTTATCCTTCATGTTATTGCAAATCATTTGGAGGAGAAATGGTTCCAACAAGACGGCGCAATCTTCCATGCAGCGCGTATAACCATCACTTTCTTAAGCCAAACGTTTGGCGACGGAATTATCTCAAGAAATGGGAATTTTCCACCTAGTTCGTGCAATTTGAAACCTTTGGACTACTTTTTGTGCGGATACGTCAATCACTAGTCCATGCTGATAAACCAGTTTGCCAACATTCGACGCACTATTGACGAAATAAGACCGGATATGTTTGAACAAGTGGTGCAAAATTCGACCGACAGGATGCCGCTCATAGGGCGCAATCGGGGAGGTCATATGCGAGAAATTATTTTTAACATAAAATACCATAAAATTTAAAGCTGATTAAAGGCAAAATTTCAAATACAGTGGAACCATTAAATTAGTAGCAAGTCTAGCAAACTTATCAGCCCTAAAGTTCCCTACTACATCCCAGTGCTTTAAAACCCAAAAGATCCTAATATTAAAATGCTCAGCCATGTCGCTAAGAGATGAGCAGCAGTCAAGAGCTGTTCTTGGTGTAACTGAATTACATACCAAAGTTCTATATTTATAGTAGTCGATTGATGAATTATGATTGAACTATTAACTTTACACTTTCAATGACAAGTTTTAGAAATGTCAAAAAAAAAAAAAATAAGTATTTCCTTAAACAAGTATTCAGACATTAGCTAACTAGTTCTTTAGGAATGAAGATAACGAAGAGCTAACTCCTTACTGCTAACTGTTACCATTACTACGTCTATTACTAAGACAACTTATTAATCTTTGCATTACAAGAAGCATATGGGAATCTTTAAAGGGAATAATGGTTCAAATCTACTGGGGTATTTTTTTTTAAGTTTCCATGAGCACACAATTTGTAAAAATGTGTATGTATGTTTGTTTCTGTGCGTGAAGAATGTGTTAGTGTATCAGTATGCCCTACAATTTAAGTGAATTTTGTTCCTTTTTTTTTTTTGTTTAACATTTTATTCACATTGGCTTTTTAAAAACGTTTTTATGTATTTTATACGTCTTTGTTGTACATTTAAAAAATTTTATTTCTTTTTGTAAAACATTTACTTTCTTGAGTGCTTCCGCATTTATTGTTATTCGTAAATATTGTTTTTGTTTTGTTTTCTTGCTCTTAGTTTAAAAATTGTATTCACTAAACTGGATAGAAAATATTTGCTTTGAACTATTGTTAATAGAACTTTTTTTTTGTGATTAAATACACTCGAAAAAATTTCTTCGAAGAAAAAAAAGTGTTCAAGAATTAGTTCACGAAGTTTTTCATTTGTGGCTGTAATTCGATAGAAAATGACACTTTTTTTTAGATAAGCTGGGCACTTGTCGTTTTAGCCTAATTCGGGTACGCTGAATCCAGTGGTGCTAGCCGTTTTTTAGGTTAGCTCTGGTTTTCGAGATATACCGTAAGTTCGAAAATGGAGGAGGTTGTCGCGTAAATCAAAAACGCTTAAGCCTTTTGAAAAAACTAAAAAAACCGAAATTCGCAATAAAATTTATAATATGCGCAGTCGTTTAGAAACAAAAAATAATGTTTTTTATCAAAATTTTAAAATTTTTGTTTTTTAAAAATTCATAACAAATTGGAAAATGCAGTAAGGCTTCTAATAAAACGTATAAAAAACGAAATTACAAACAAAACAAACCATAAATTATTAAAATCTGCTAGCAACTTTTGATTTTATTCACAAAAGTCGAAAAATTTTAATTAATTTAAGAATTTCATAAAACGCAATATTTGTATGGGAGCCCCCCTAAGAATTGGTGATACGGGGCAAAGTATATTTATTACAAGTACATGCAAGTGATCAGATGTTTAGTTATTTTATTTTCGATATTGTCAAAATTTGCTTACATTTTAGTGCGCCATGATTTTTTGTTTTTTTTTTTTTTTTGTTTTCTTTATGTTTGGCTGTTTGACAGTTTTTTTTATTGTTGATTTGTTGTAGACTTGCATGTTCTTGGTATAAATATACTTTCATACGGGGAAAGTATGTCTCGAGAAAATGTTAAAGACAGAACACTAAGTGAGGTCGGTCATACATTTTATTCCACTAGAAGCGGCTCCTAGGCATTTATGGGACTTTTTCTTCAATATATTTCTAGTCTGCATTGAACATTTTGTATGGGAGCCCCCTTAAGGGATGGAGATAGCGGGTGGGTATTGAGATGAAAAATAAAGTGGGTTTGGCCATACATTCAAGAAGCACTCTACGCGCAGTACCGGCATTTATCGCATGCGTCTTGAAAATAGGTCAAGAAAGTATCAAACGCATAGAAAAATGGTGCAAAACAAAACGGTTAAGAGTTAAAAATCACAATCTATTATTCTGTTTTGATTTTGTACTCTGCTTTTTAATGCATATTTTCTCATAGTTGTTATGTAAAACATGTGAACTGCAAATTAAATTATTATTGATAAAAAAATTATATGAAACAAAAGTATCGACAATCGCCAATAACGATATATCGGCCAACTTGAAGTATCGCCGATATATCGGTACCGGTTACATCCCTAGTTTTACTGCATAACTTAGAACTATAGGCGAACTATTTTTCAGTTCTATACAAAATTACATGCAGTCTACAACTGACATGAAATGCTTAACAATAACACTAATAGAATTTTAGTGTTAAGTATAGACTCTTCATGTTAGAGGTTTGCTCATGTTATAACACGGTTGGTCATTTAACATTTAAAACATTTGCCTTAACAACGCTTTTATAACATCATGTTATAACAGCAAATCATGTCAGTTGTAGACGGGCAGTTACATGTCGAATTTAAAAGAGAGCAAAACAGTTTCCCGTCTGGTTTTTTAATTACAATAAAAAAGGCCTAAAGACTACAATCAAGGCGAATTCACCTAAACTTTGGTAGCAATACTACACAAGTACAATACTAAAAACACAGCATTATATTTTATTTGATGCTTGCGTTGGTCGATATGTCAAAAACGCAAGCAACTTTTGACATTTCTCTCTCTCTCTCTCTCTCTATAAGTAAGAAAAAAAAGGACCTTAGCTGTTTTTCAACGCCACCTGAAAAGTGAATTCGTGTTAACTAAAGTCAAGGGCAAGGCAAATTCATAATAAAGCGAATGTTGGACTGTCTCAAAAAAGTAAAAAATGTAAACAAATACCAAGGCGAAATATTTTGGACAGTGTTAAAATCGCTCTTTTTATAAATTCGTCATCATGGTCACCTTTTGTAAATTCGCCTTGGTCAAGAGGCAGCATTTACCTCCAAATCTCTAATCTTTAGCAATTTTCGTGAGTGTTTTTCTTTTTCGAAGAATCGTTTAAGATCCCTTTAAACCACATCTCTTTGTCTCGTATTTTGTAATTTTTCTACTTTATTTGTCTGTTACTTAATTCGTTTTTAAATTTTATGACATTTCAATTGTTTTATTATTTTTATCTACTTAATATGCCAGTCAGCTACCAATTTTTTCCAATTTAATCTTGTTAATATGTCGTTTAGTCTATTGTCTTGTGCATTATTAAGAATAAACGAAATGAATTTTAATATATTTTTTCCTGTTATTTCCTTCGTTTAGCAGACATCTTTTTTAATTAAAGCAATTGTAAAAAGAACGAAATGTTTTGTTATTAAAATTTATCCTATTAACAACAGTTTGTATTCAGTCATTCTCTTTTGCTCTAACGCTATTCCTTTTAAAAAACATTTTAGTCTATTGTTTTTAAGAAAATCCTCTTAAGTTTTTCTGTCATGAAGTTGTTTTTTTGTTTTTTACTTTGCTATTTTTATACATTTTGCAATTTCATTTATGTCTTCATGTCACTACTTGCAATAGTGAAGGTGTGTCTCTGTCACCTAAACTGTCATCTTGCTAGACTTAAGAGGTATGAGTGTTGGAGAGTTGTTTTAACAAAAAGAGATGCAAAGGTGCAAATTGTCATTTTGTTCATATTATGTTCACACATACATACATATAGTTTAATCTTTACATGTGTGAAAATGTTTAATGTTCATTCTCTAAATGTCATTTATTACAATAATAACATTTTTCATTACCTTTTGTTTCTCGTTCTCTATACATGTACACACATACATATTCTCTAAGGCCTCTTTGATCTGTCATAATAGCAATATAGTTGAGTATTTGCGTACATTTGGTAATTACATATTAAAAATAATCTCCTTATATATTTCGTTTTCGCATGAGAAATTGTGGAAAAAAAACTATTTAAAATAGAGATGGACAAAAACAATTAAAAGAAATGAGCACTGACAATGAGATTATTAAATTTTGACATGTATTTTAATTTTAAGTGATAGAGAAGAGACATTAATACCCTTCTTTTAAAAAAATTTAGTGAGTTTAGAATTTTAATTAAAAAGTTTTTTTTTTGTAACTCAAACGTAAATGTTGACATAATGAACACGCAAACGTTGCGGTCGACTTCAATGGTTGGTAGTTACCATAGTATAATAAGTACCAGGTATGTTCATTAGTGAGAGTTGTCATTATTTACCCATGTAATGTCAAATTAATTTATTTGATTTTTAAAGCTTGTTTTAATTTTTTTTCCTCCTTTTCCTTTGTTTGACGTTATATGGGTTTCAAAATTGAGAACAAAACTTCCAATGACTATACCTTGTACATATTCTACCATGGTAGTTTTCAAATTTTATGTTATTTATAAATTTTAGCTTTTATTATTTGTTAGTTTTGTATACTTAGGCCCGTTTTCACAACTTACCGATAGCTTAAAGTAGACTTTGAATGGCCTTATAAAAAGAGTTTCATTATTAAAACTTTACTTTAACCTAAAGTGAGCGATAAAGTAGATTAAGGTCAATCCTACCTGGTAGGTTATAGTAAAGTTGTAATAATATAACACTCTTTATACAGCCGATAAAATCTTACCTCTAGCTATCGGTAAGTTGTAAAAAAGGGCCTTAAAAATATAAAAAAATAAAATACTATATAAAAATATAAAAACATTAACTATTTATTCATAAGCTTGGTAAGGAAAACTCCTCTACAAGAAATAATGCGATTCTTCGAACTTTTCTTTCAAAAGATTCATTGTTTCTCTTGCTGTGTGGCAAGTGGAACCATTCTGTTTAAGCCACATATTCTCTACGTCTAAATCATAAATTATCCGCCACAAAAAGCTTCGGATCATCTCCCTGTAGCGATTTACATTGACCGTTGGTACCTCTAATTTAAACAACCTTTATTTATAGTTTCTGCTTAATTCGAGCCCTGTTTGCAATTATATCGTAAGCTACCGTAATTCTAATTTTTCTTCTTGCAAATAAGTTATAAGTACTCGTTTCAACGGCGTTCAGATTTATAGACTTTGAATGTGAAAGAAAGGTGAAGACAGATTACTTCGTAATGTTTTTTCTAAAATATGTTATTTAAGCTTAAAATATGTCTGTATGTACAAACTAAAGTCCTGCACCAATGCATTTGAATGCCGTTTCAAGACATTCGTTTGTTTTTTAAATACTGATTGTCGATTGCTCATTGCTAACGAATCAAATACTATATTGTGAAAAACACATAAAGCACCAAAAATATAAATACACAAATGCAAATGGATTTTAATTAGTGTGTTATAAACGACCAAATACGAAGTGTAAAGAGTATGGAATATACTCCACAAAACAACGAAACAACCCAGCGGGAAAATAAGGAATTTATTACATAAATAACTAAAAAAATAATGTATTATTTTCGAAAGAATAATAATGCATTCATGGGAATCGAGAAGGTAATTTTATTGACACAATAATTATGATTTGATTACCACGTATATTCTCACATTTGCAGAACAAGGAATGTATTGTTTCTGTTCGTAAAAATTTATCGTGCTTTTTTTTCTCTTCGTGACAATTATGTATTTTTTTTTAGAATTATTTAAGTCATTCCCAGTATACATTAAAATAATTTATTACAATCCTAGGACATGGTCTGTGTTAAGAATAATGAATTCTGGAATCAAATATTATACAAGATATGTATTACTTTCTCGATTCCTATTAATTCCATTTTCCCGCTGGGAACCTGCGATCGGCAAAACCTGGGCTCCGTTGTTTTTCTTTTATTCTCTTTTATACTCTTTTATAACGCACGTGTGTACACAAATTGAAGAGAATTAAACTACATTAACAACACCATATGTAAAATTCATACAACGCATACAATCGCAAAATGTAATAGTTTAGGTTGCCGATCGCAGCAATAAGCATCCCTGTAGTTCATGTGGCTGTCTCCGAGCTGGTTATAATACTAGCCCCTTTATGACACAACCAGTCCGAATGCTAGCCATATGGCTGGCCACTTTAACAAGGGGATGTCCTACGAGGGGGTAAATTGTCACTAAGAGGCCACAAAAAGACAGTTCATAAGCCGGTTCTTCTTGGCTTACCCTTAGCTGTCTCCTTATACCAACCATAAATCTGCTTTTCTGATTGTTTTGTCAGACGATCTGTTTTTCTCTCTCTCTCTCTCATCAAATGAACAAAATGCTCAATGACATAAATTTTTTACTATCCACCATCTACGACACAAAAACACAGCTAAGTGCCAGCACAAAGTGACAGTAAAATTTTCCGCAGTTTTAGAACCAGCCTTCCGAGTATAGGATCAATGTGCATAGTTTTATAACCAGTCTTCAGAGTATTGTATCAATGTGGATAGTTTTATAGCCAGTCTGCAGTGTATAGTACTGCCACTTTTGGAGTAAATTGTCACGAAAAAACTACAGGGATACGGTCATCGAGATCACACCTTGTGTATTGGAAAGTTGCCCGTACATAACTGTGTTATTGACTTACAATTGTTGTGTGTTGTGTTTTGGCTCACATCAAATTATACATTGCGTTGATTTGTTTAAACCAAACTACTCCTTAACATGGATTTGTTTGAAAGCAACTACTGTTTTAACATTGATTTGGTTTTTCATAATGTATCATTCGAACTGATTTAAAAAAAAAAATACAGTATTTGACACAACAATAACTTGGCGCGGAGAACTGTGAACAAGAAACAAATGCATTCGTGCAGGGCTTTAGTACAAACGAGCTCACATTTTTCGATATGATATCTTTAAAATTGTGGTTAATTCGTTATATGATGGTTTGGGTGGCTTTAAAGTATTGATCTTTTAACGGCCAGAGTCCGGTTGGATCGTATGACCAAAACCAATTTAAGCAAGAACATAATTTTGTACGGCTACCGTAAATCAAAAGTGAACAGTTAATTCCTTTGAAATTTTGTTTTTTTTTTTAGGGTAAAGGGGTAAGGGTATTCTTATTAACGATAAAGATGATTAGTCAATATGTGGTTGTAAATTTCTCCATATTGTGTGGTCTCTTTAGAGCCATTAATCTAATCTGCAAACAACTGATACTCTTAAAACCACAGTTTCTTTATACTCCACTCAAAGTGCAAAGAATTGAAAGTAAAAAAATCTTTGATGAAAAAAAGTGTTTTTTAGGAGTTTTTTTTAATTAAAAATTCTGAAAAACATTGCCGCATTCCTGTTTACTACGACCATGCTCTTGAAGATGGTTATTTTTGTATTAAAGCCAAAAAAGCTTGTAATTTAGATTTTAAGTAATTAACGACATTAATAATCCGTGTCAAAAAATACACTACTGACAGTACACGCTTCTTGCAAAACCTTTCAATACATTACAAAATTGTAGTCTACACTCTAAGTATTTGAAAATTACCTTGTACATTCTGCGAATCTAATGATTAGGAATCAAAGCAATAAGATAATTAGAGACTGCTGTGTTTGTCTTAATCATATCTGCATTACAGCATTTGAGATGATCAATAAAAATTTGTGTTATTTCGATTCTTTTT
The DNA here is from genome assembly GCA_930367215.1 of Pollenia angustigena. Classification (NCBI taxonomy): domain Eukaryota; kingdom Metazoa; phylum Arthropoda; class Insecta; order Diptera; family Polleniidae; genus Pollenia; species Pollenia angustigena. The sequence continues at coordinate 66,784,978 of OV884057.1, read as the reverse complement.
TTTTTTTTGGGAATTTCACTTTACTTTTTGAAAATACAAAACAATAACGTTACCTCAAGCCAACATTAGAAATAAATACTAATGTTCTAATACTAATCTTAAAAAATTAAAAATAAATGTAAAAAGAGTGAAACTTTTCGGAAAATGCAGAGAAAAAAAATTGCATTTAAGTATGAGAGCATTACAAAAGCAGCAATCTCCAAAGGATAAACCATAGATTTAAAAATTCACACAGCACAAGAAACCAACAAATTCAACTGTTTGGCATAATTAGAGTAGTTTATAAAAAAAAGAAGATTGCAAAATGTGTTTTTTTTTTAACCCTCAACACACATTTCCCAAACTGACATTTTAAATTAATAATGTGTGTATATTTTAATTCCCGCACTCAATGCTGCGTTTATTTTACAATCCCTTGATCATTTTTTAGAGTATTTTTTATTCCCGCTTATAAGTTGACTTTCACTATAATGAAGTATTTGCTTTTTGCTTATACACGCTTACACAGTATTTGTTTATGACAACGACACTACAAAGCTGAACAGTTTTCAACGACTTCAGTCCATAGCAGCCAGATAAAGTCTTATATTTGATGGAATATAAAGGGAGTTTTGTAAAATGTCCTACCAAATAAAAAATTGTATCACTTTGCAAAGCACATTTATAAAAATAAGCGCATAGTTATGCGCTACGCAATAAGACATACAGAGATTCAGAAAAGTAAGTGAAGGAACTCTTTACATGTTTTATAAAAGAAAAAATAACATTTCAAGTGCTACGCCATTCCCTAACTACAGGGCTGTCAGATATGGCCATTTTGAAACGTGTTTGGCGATGGCATTTCCCATTTGGCGACTGGCGACTTTTGTGGCGATTTCTGATATGACTGGCGATTAAATTTGCTATTTTTACCATTTATGTTATTTCGGCGATTTTGTTTAACAACTGGTTATTTTTTGTTAGCATTACTAATAAAAAACCTGCAACTTTTTTCCACATGATTTTTGTTTTGTTATCAGTTTAAGTAAATTTTATATTCAGTCACTATTTAATTCTAATAGTATGTATGCAGGTCAAAACTCCAGTAATGAAATCAGTGAGGCTAAAGTGTACGATCTTATAGACTTGTGTTCTTAATTTAAGCTTTTTTAACTGAATACTTATTCGATCTTCATTTTATGTTATTTAAAAAAAAATGACAGAAACAAAACAAAATTTACTCTCGGCGAATTTTTTTTATTTTTTCTCAGTTTTTGACGATTTTTGACTCACATATTATAGTAGCGTTTTTTGTATGCAGAATTTAATTTAAAAAAAAAATACAAAAACTGAATCAAATTGGCGTTTGGCGATTTTTGGCGATTTCTGACAACCGGTTTGGCGATAGAGCTCAAAAAAAATCTGACAACCCTGCCTAACTACGAAGCAGGTTTGTAAGGGAGAATACTAAAAAACTGCAGTCGAAACCAAAAACTGCCGACAAAAAAACAAAAATTTGTGTACAACTTTTCGCTTTTTGAGTTGGAATGGTATCGACTGTTTACATCTAATGAATCAGAAGTAAAAGCAACTGTTTTTATACCCTCCACCACAATTAGTTGTGAAGAGGGTATATTTAGTTTATCATTCCGTGTGAAACTTTTTTATTATTCATCTCAGACCCCATTAAATTTACAAATATTCTGGGTGCTTGAGTTATTCTAAGTCGATACAGCCATGTCCGTCCCTCTGTCCGTCTGTTGAAAACACGCTCACTTTCGAAAAACTCAAAAGAAATGAACAAACTTGGTGCCAAATTGCTTGTAGTTATCCTAAGCAGTTTGGGATTGAAATCCAGCAAAATCGGTTGAGTGGGACCAGAGCTATGAATCAAAATGTGGAACCACCACCTAAAAAATTGATAATTTTGTTACAAAAAATAACATAAATGCTGGAACAAGGCACGGAATGAGATAAGATTTTGGAAAAGTTTGTTTTATTTGACTGGAAATCACGCTGTTAAATTTCGTGAAGATCCGTCCATAATTTACTCTAAGCCCCATATAAACACTACTCCCGGAAAACAGTTTAGTACGCCTAAAACCGTAAAAAATAACGCTAGCGTAACAAAATTTGGTACGTCACAGTTTTTTAGGACAAGAAATAACACTGTGAAATTTCGTGACGATCGGTCCATAATTTACCTTGGGCTCCATATAAACCCTACTACCGGAAAACAGTTTAGTACGCCTACAACCGTAAAAAATAATGCAATCATAACAAATTTTGTCTCGTCACAGATTTATAGGACTATAAATGATACTGTGAAATTTCGTGAAGATCGGTACATAATTTACCCTAGGCCCCATAGAAACCCTACTCCCGGAAAACAGTTTAGTACACCTAAAACCATAATTAATAATGCTATCATAACAGAAATTGGTACGTCACAGTTTTAAAGGACTAAAAATGACGCTGTGAAATTTCGTGATGATCGGTCCATAATTTACCCTAGGCCCCATATAAACCCTACTACCGGAAAACACTTTAGTCGCCTTAAACCATAATTAACAACAAATCGTCACAGTTTAAGATAATAATAACATCATACAGATATTACTCCTTAAACATTCGAACTGTCGGTGGAGGGTATCAAAGATTCGGCACAGCCGAATATAGCACTCTAACTTGTTTTTTTTTTTTGCCAATGACAAATGAAGACGTGGAAGAAATGGCAGTTTTTCTATTTTGACTGCAGTTTTTTAAACGCTGCTAAAAATAACTGTAAAAAACATTCAGTGTGTAAAGCTCAGTTTTTATATGCGTTTAATGAAGCGCTTTTTGTGTATGGCTTCAAATTGTGAACTAAGCATAAAAAATCCATGCCTTCCGTAAGCGAGATTGTAAGCGAAACTCTTACATTTCTTCCTTACAAACCTGCTTCGCTTGAAGCTCAATTTTTAATTGGGCAATTAGAACATATTTTAAGATAGTAACTAACTAATGTATAGAAAGAGTTTAAGAACGGGTTTTTGAGATGTGGATAAAGTTTAAACTTAGTTTAACGTAGTCATAAATTTAGATTTATCCAGCTAAATGTAATTTTTTTTTATTATTTCATTAAATCAAAATGTTGTAAACAAGGTTGGTAGTGGCGGCACAAATCTGTTTTAGGATTAACTAAACCCAGTTTAACTAAGATCTCAAAAACCTTGCATAAAAAGCAGCCTCTAAAACTTCTAATATTTAAGTTCTTTTTGCAACTGCTTTAAATACACTAGTTTTTAATAAATGTTGTATAATTATATTTTAAGGACATTAGCTCTTAATCAAATAAATCTCATATATTTCCTACATAATAAATATTTCCATCACATTTTAAATTTTAATACACAAAAGAAACCATAATTCCTAACTTTAAGTTTTACAAATACTGACCACAATTAAATTATAAACTTGTCTAAACATGAAATCCTTATTATCTGCACATCTACATATGCATTTCTCTTTTTTTGTTGTTGTTGATTTCTCTCCAATTATCCTATTATGTGCTGCACAGGATATTCATATTGGTTTTTTCTTAACACACACACACAATTACGTACATCCAGCAAATAATAATCAAATCATGTCACTAGAGAAGCAATAATAAAATCACATACAAGTTGAAGTATCCTAAGGATTATAATTAGTTTGCAACAGTCGCCTGAGCACAGCCACTATATAAATAAAATATTTGGAAACATTTATAAAATGTGGCATACAACCATGAATACTGCACAAAGCCGCAATGACCACAAAAGCATTTCAGTAGTCCAAAATAAATTTTTGACTTTTCGGTTTACAAAATTTAATTGTTAAAGTTGTAAATCCTGTAATGCTTTACAATAAATTTTTAACACAAAATTTTGCAGCAAGACAGGGGGGAAGAGAAACCCTAGTAAGACATAAATATTATCGATTCGCACAATGAAACTCTTGCACAGTTGCAAGTTTCTGTTTGTGGTACAAAAAACCACTACATCCTTTTTCGAAATTCTCTTGAATTCCTTAAACTTACTACATCAAAAAAAAAAAAAATCCCCACCGAATAAACATCTCTGCCATGATTTTAAAATCACTAAATTTAAAGTTTTATTTTTTCTTTTCTTGGTATTTTTTTTTTTTATTTTGCTCTTGTGTTGCAACTTGATTATGTGCAAATTTATTGGCAAAACCACAGGCATCCATCTCGTTCCTCTTTTAGTCCCTGGGTCTTGCTTTAGTTTAGTTTCGTTTAGTTTAGCTTTATTGGAGTGTTGCAAAGGGGCAAATAAAAGAATTTTACACATGTGCCAATACATAAACACATTTACACATCTTATATGATGATACTAATGAAGTGTGCGTGACTTGATTTAATATAAAGTTTTCGCCCTGGAACAGGATACTTTTTTGTAGTTTTAGTTTAAGTTTTTTCTTTTTTTATTTTTTGCCTTGATTTATTTTGGGTGTGAGTGTGTGTGTGTTTTTTTAACTGACAGTCAATCAGTCAACTGGTGGGTTTTGAATTCTGTTTTTGTAGCATACTGTTGAAAGCCAGCTTCATTATTAATGCACTAAGTCTTTTTGTGGTGTGGTAGGGTGACCATATTAATTAAAATAAATTTTAATGTTTTCTAAAATTAATGTAAATAACTTGTGGCACAAGACAGTGACACAACTAGTGTTAGGCTTCAAGGAAAGCCAAACTTATTTATCTACTTTTCTAGCTTTAGATGTCGGTGTGAAAGAGGGTTTTTGAACATCTCATATGGATCTGAAGTCATAAGAGTTGATGTTGCAAATTATAGAAGCAAAAAAAGCTTGACTTCCCTTCTCTATCTCTTGATGTCTTCATATAAGAGATTCCAAACAGTGACTGCATATTCATTGTTACTGTGAAAAGTCAAAGGAATCTAAACATATCATTCGGTTTTTTTAACTTAAGCCTGAATATTGTGATTAAAGAATTTCTAAAACGAACGGGTGGGAAAATTTTAGGTTAGGAAGTAAATTGGCTTAAAAACACACCTTCTTCATTGCAAATTCAGTTTTATTGATTAAAATTGTAAAGGAGAAATATGGGAATGTATAAAAGAATACGATGTCCCACAAATACCCACCTCAAGCAAGACGGCAGGCGTTCGCTCTTTTTCCGAAATCTTTACCGCATTCCAACATAGCTTCGCTTATCTCGCCAACGCAGCGCCGAATTTAATATTTTGCAGCGTTGGTTTGTTTACGTAAACCCGGGCTTTCAAGTGGCTCTAGTGGAAATAGTCCAGCGGCGTCAAATCACAATTAATGAGGCAGACAATTGACATCGTCGGAAATAACTCATGCAATCTAAAAATTATTCGGCCGGCTGCGTGCCTCGTGACGCAATCTAGCTGAAACCACAGGTCACTGGTCTCAACATAAGCCAATTGCGACCACAAAAAATCGGACCTAAAAGGAATTACAAAAAAAAGCTGTTCGAATTGAATTCGAAGTGCTACAGTTTTCCCATTTTGATAGTAAATTTTTACAATTAAAATTAGTTTTTTAAGAGTGTAGCGTTCCATATTTAAAGTTTCACAAGTTTTCACTTATAAACAGCAAAGTATGACAGCTAAATTTTTGACATTTCATGAATTGCCAGCGTTTTGAATTCCTAACCTTAAATTTGCCTACAAGTTTTGAATAATATCAATATAAGAGTTAATTATCAAAATAAAAAAAAACATTACCAACTTCACTTATTGATTCAATTCTTGATGTCAGTCTTCAATCGCATCTAGCTACCTTTATTGCTTATGTGTACCCAACATCGAAACCTACCTATGAGAAATAAGATCAGTGACCACAAATTGGTTCCAGTATAAGAGTTATTATAAACTGTTCAATTAAATCTTAAAGGCCTAACCATAATATGCATAGCCTTGCATAACCAACTGTCAAAAATTAACAAAAAGTCTCTCAAATGTATTTAAAAGAACAAAATAAAAAAACATTTGATTCCGTACGGAATGTGCGATTAGATTCGCACATTGCTTAAGCAAATTACAGTTTCATTAAACTTAGCAAAAAGTTTCCTTAAGTTCAATATGGTTTGCCTCATATAATTAACATATATTCGCACATTCGATTAAGCCAACTTAAGCACATTGTGGTTGGGCCATAAGTCTTTGACTTTAAGTCAAAGTTTAATATCGAATCATTGGAGAAACCAAACTGGATTCTCTTCTATTTTTAAGACATGTTGTTGTATAAGAGATTTCGGAAATAGTTTTCAAATAATACAATAGAATCTCATTTCTTTCACAGTTACTTTGCATATTTCTAGTTAATAAATCTAATTTTTAATTGGTGACAAAAACAATCAAGACTTTACTATAAGTTTCTCTAATTCTTAAAGTGGACGTATGTATAAGAGTTTCTAAAATAATGAAATTGCCAAATATTTTTAAGTATTCCTAAACCTTAACTTTTATAGTTTTATTACTTTAAATTTTGAAATGCCATCCTACATCAAATCAATAAAAGTTGACTTACTTTTCCAACTCTTGAAGTCTGCGTATAAGAGTTTTCAGAATTATTATAGTATAACTAAATCTGAATGTAAGTTATACATATATGGTTCCGAAACCATAAACGTTATTTAAATCTGCTTGCATTTTAGCAATGCAGATACGAGCTTTGTTAATTCTATAAGTTGACGTATAGAAATTTCTTCATGGTGGCTCAAAAGTTGAAGCACAGCCGCGAATAACGTTTTAAGTTACAAAATAATAATTTTTCAGGAGAGCAAAAAAACGTTTTTTGACAGGCAGCATTATTTGTTTTAAACATTTTTTTCTATTAATAAAAATAATGATAGTAAAAATTTTATGCAAAAGGCTTTTAAAACATTATTCCACACTGCAAAACCATTTCGGTTTCATTATTTTGTTAGAAACTTGCAATGTACTTCACTGTCTGACACTTTGAAGGCGTTAAGGTGCATAGTTTTGGTTGATTTGATGTTTAAACTGTGTAAGAGAGTAAGGTTAACGGTTATCTGCTAAAAAAAACAGGTTTTTCAAAATGTTATTCGCGGCTGGGCTTCAGTTGTCACCCGATGTTCTTTGCCTCCAAATTTCGAATAAATGAAAAGTTTTGCTTTTCTATTGCGTTTACTTGGGGTCTATGTTTTTACATTAAATAGAAAATGAAGAATGGATACATATACGGGCCCGTATAGCATGGCATTTGCCATCTATCTTGCCAGAACTTATGGCGATAATATGCCTTATTTCTGTTGAGCACTTCAAAAACGGGAGATAAGGCGACTCGGAAATGTAGCCCTCAGAATTTCGGTTGCTGGTAGTGCAGTATGCTATATTGTTCCAAACTATTGAAACAACATGCTCTCTATTCCAATTCATACAGTTGAAGTAGCACAAAGTTGTTGAGCATGGATCAGTAGCACTTGATGTGTTTTCGCAGCGTTTTCGAAAAAAATAAGGCTCGGTGATGCCTCGTGCGTAAACACCACACCATACAGTAACTTTGAGCAGATGCAATGGCCCCCAAAGTGATCATTTTGTTTATTCACGATAAAAAAATTGTCTTCCTCGATACCGAGACAATTATTCCGCGTTCTAAGGGAGTAAAGCGCTTCATTTCTTATATAAGTGTATTTTGTATCTGTTTACTTCACAAATGTCGAAGCAAAACTGACATTGACCATCTTTAAGAAAAATTATAGCTTTTCTGAAATATTTAGTACTACTTTTGTCTAGTCTTACTAGGCTAGTTTAAACGGTAATACAATCTATTACGACATGCCAAAAAATGATGTAGAATGAGAAAAATCTTATCATGTTAAAGAATAAAAGAAAAATGTATTGAGTAAGAGAGAAACGGATACAAATTGACAAGCGCTCGGTAAATGTTAATTTTCTAAACCAATTGAGAAACTTGTATATTCTCATCACACCAGAGGTGTTATTTAACAGTATAAGTTAAAGGTGGTAACACTTTTATCCATTTACAAAAACAACGAATACCAACTCAGGAAATTTCCATGTTGTTTTTGTAACTATTGTAAAACTGTAACCATCTGCTTTTTTGTTATTAACTCAGCTGCTTAATATCTTTACTTTGATTTAACTTATACCGTCCGTGTACACATGAAAAATACCTAAAACAGACTTTTATTTATTTTTCTTAACACGAAGAGAATTTCATAATATTTGGATTCTACAAAGTCGTAAAACATTGTATTTCCGTGTAAACCAGCCTTTATTAATATTTTTTTTGAACATTTTTTAACTGGCCACCCTAATCCAGTGATACTAATACTTTTGTGCAATTATGACCTCCATGTTAAATTTAAGTCCACAAAAAAAAAAAAAAAATTATTAAACAAACCTCGAATTCGGTCTCTTCTGTCAGCTAATGCAAGGCCGCTGTGTCCCCGAAAAGAAAACACAGAAATATTAATCCATCAGTCAGCCAAAAATATGCACCAAATGAAAGCTGACATCCTTTCTAGTGTACAATGTTTTAGTTATTTTCATTCAAAAGCATGTTGTCCTGTCAGAAGTTTTGGAAAATTTAACACGAACATGACCAAATTAGCCTTTTTTGCATTAAGGAATCATGAGATTTTGCCACAAAACTCAAAAGGAAAATGTATTTGTACTATTTTTGTTACACTTTTTCACTTAAGCCAAATTGTGTGTTGGCCAAAATATATTAAGTTTTTTTTTCTTTCTCTTTAAAAAGCTGTGATTTTTTAGAGGGGAGAGTAAGTTACAAAAGAAAAAAAAACAAGCATCAGGGATTTTTTTTCAAATGTTGAAGCTTTTTTATGCTATTTCCTTTTTGTATTTTAGTTCTGAATAACAAAAAAAATTTCTTTTCTCGTTATTGTTTCAGGTGTTTCCGCTGAAGTTTATTATGTACGTGATGGCTACATCAATAACTATGCCTTAAATTTTATTGTGCCTGTGCCGGCTAATGTGCGTGATATAAGTTTCACTTGGCAAAGTCAAGCCGGACGTCCCTTGCCCTACAGCATTAATGTGGTGACCTCGGATCAGACCGCTTTGCCGCGTCCCACCATGAACATTTCCCAAATTGGGGAAATTCCTATAAAAGTGCAGACGTTCTCTATAGGCCTTAAATGTTCGGGGACAAAGGCAGCTGAAGTAGATGTCTCTATATCCATAGAAGTGATATTGAACAGAGCATTAAATAATGTTACCCATTTAGTGTTTAGAAGAAAAAAGATTTGTCTACTGGCCGAAGAAGATGAGGCAAACTTGGATGATCCTTTATTGTTGGAAACAGTAGTTCCCCCTCCAACGGGTCTTATAACATTGGTCGTGGGCTGTGTTTTGGCTTTAGCTTTGGTTTTAATATTGCTTTTGGCTGCTTATTGTGTGCGTGGCTCTACCAAACGACAAAATCATGGTGGCCAACCCATGAGAACTTCCAGTTTCCAGAGACTCAATACAAATCCGCCTTGCCAATCGGCTTCATATATAACACCCTCCATTATAGCTCCCATACATACTACCCTACCGCGTAAGATCGAATACCAACAACCCGAAGAGTTACATCGTCGTATCTCCGAATTGACTGTGGAACGTTGTCGTGTGCGCCTCTCCAGTTTATTGCATGAAGGTACTTTCGGTCGTGTTTATCGCGGGACTTACAATGAAAATCAAGATGTTTTAGTAAAAACTGTTGCCCAACATGCCAGCCAAATGCAAGTGTCTCTTTTACTTCAAGAGGGAATGTCTTTATATGGAGCTTCACATCCAGGAATTTTGTCTGTTTTGGGAGTTTCAATTGAAGACCATACCACACCTTTTGTTCTGTATCCTGCCATGAATAATACCAGAAATCTGAAGCAGTTCTTACTGGACCCTTCATGTGCTCGCACCATCACCACCATACAAATCGTTATGATGTCTTCACATTTATCCACTGCCTTAAGTCATCTACACAGTCATGGAGTGGTTCACAAGGATATAGCGACCAGAAATTGTGTGTAAGTATGCAAAGAAAATTCAAATTATATTTAATACGTTGGAAATATTTAGCATTTAAAATCAGGGTCGAAACCAAAAACTGTCGAACAAATAACGATCATTTGTGCACAACTTTTCGCTTTTTGAGTTGGTTTTTTACATTTGGTGAAAGCAACAAATTTATTTTTTTTTTTTTTGCCAATGATAAATTAAGAAGTGGAAAAAATGGCAGTTTTAAGCGCTGTTTAAAACAGTTACGTCCAGATCATATGCACAATGTTCGTGCTTTTACAACAGATCTTTTCAGATCGCGGTGACAACAATGCTTGCAGCTTACTTTGTTAAGAAAGAACAATAAATTGTAAGAGCTTTCAAAGCTGTTTACTGCAAATGCAAATATCAAAGTGTATGTAATTGGACGTAACTGAAAAAGGATGATTAAGGATTATTTGAAAATTAACCTTAAAATTTCAAAAAAAAAAAAAAAAAAATCTTTTTGCAATAACAAATAATCATTTCTCTTTATTCTCTTCGATCTCTTTATTTCCAGTATTGACGATCAACTACGCGTTAAATTATCCGACAGTTCTCTATCGCGCGATTTATTCCCAGCAGATTACAACTGTTTAGGTGATAGTGAAAATCGTCCAGTTAAATGGATGTCATTGGAAGCTCTACAACACAAACAATTCTCAGAAGCTAGCGATTCTTGGGCTTTTGGTGTTTTAATGTGGGAATTATGCACTTCAGCGAAACAGCCCTACGCTGAAGTGGATCCCTTCGAAATGGAGCACTATCTAAGAGATGGCTATAGACTGGCGCAGCCTTTTAATTGCCCTGATGAACTGTAAGTTTTAAAAAAAATTATATAAAATTAATTTTGCCAACAACTAAATAATTTAAAAATATGCCATTGAAAATTTTAATAAATGCAAAAATTTTTCTTAAGTTCAATTATTTCTCTTTATTAATCATTTCTTTTTTTAAATTTTCTCTTTACACTCTTTTCAGTTTCACCATCATGGCTTATTGTTGGGCCCTTTTACCGACCGAACGTCCGTCATTTTTACAACTACACGCCTGCCTCTCTGAATTTTATTCTCAAATTACACGTTATGTGTAGTTCTATTTCCCTCTCTCCAAAGCAGCTCTCACCCATCCCCATCCAATGGACAATTAAACTTTCCATTCTCGCATCTACTAATTAAGTTAAGTAAAAAAAAACATTCTCCTATAAATATAGAAATCATTGTTGTTGTTTTAATATTACAAATATAGTATATATTATGTAAAAAATATAATTATATTTATAATTATAATTATTAAGTAAATATGAACGTAGTAATAATCAGTTTTTATATTGCCAAAATTATATTTTAAGTTTTAAAAATCAAGTAACATTTAAAAATAATAATTATAAAAATTGTAAAATAGTAATAATAGTAAACACAAATAAACTTTTTAAAAAACATGCAAATTACACATGAATTCTTTATTTGAATAAACCAATTGGTAAGTACAATTAAATAGTTGTTTTTTTTAGTTCAAATGGCATCAGTGGGATTAATTAATAAAAAAAGTTTGTCTACCTTCATATTCAGTATCAGTCTTAAAACTGCTCTAGGTGGGAAAATAGACCAACAGGCGTGGTGTTTGTTTGTTTTGCTCTTAATGCTTCCTTACCAACTTGGGACCCATTGGCAATCATGGTCTCGCTAGAGCAAAATTGTTTTTTGAGGTTAAGATTCATACAAGAGTTCTTTGTGCCGAACAGTATCTAAATATTAGGGTGATCGATCGAATAGTATTCGTTATTTTTTATTATAGTTTTGCCCTAATCGAATAATTTAAAATGTCCATTTTTTGAATATCGATTAACCGGTTATTTTGGTAAAATAAACCGGTTATTTTCGTAATGTGTAATTTCTATATGTTTTCCTTATTTTTGTTAAAAATGTACCCGTAATTTAAGTATTTTTCTAATTGAATATTTGGACAACTTAAACTTATTATAAAGAATGTCCAAACAAAATGTAACAAAAGTCAAACAAAAACATTATGAGCAATGTAAATAAAAATCGCTTATATAAACATGTGTTCTTGTAACAAAAACCAAAAACCATTCAAAATACTACAAAAAAAAATGTTCAACTTAAAAGTATTTAATTTGCAATTTGACAGTATTCTTAATATTCGAACTGATTTAAAAGACAATGGTGATTAAAGGGACATAAAATGATAAGTTGCAAAGGTTCTTTAACGTCACGACTTATTAATCACCTTTAATTATTCCACAAGCTTGACATAAATATACCCCAAGTAAAACTTGACTCCGTTCTAAGTAGTTTTTAAGAGACTGCCAATAATACTTTACTAAAATATGCTGCCAATAATGAATGAAAACTCTTACAGCCATACCTAAACAAGAGCGGAAAGCGTCTTCTAGCTGTCAAAAATCCTCATGCCCATACAATTTGTATGAAGCATCCCTAAATAGCGCGGCGTCAATGCTTTACAATTAAAAAATCCGATTTTGTCAGAACGATTAATAGTGAAGTTGGCCGCTTTGTTAATAATTAATGTCAATTTAGCTATTTTTTCGGCAATCTAGCGGTTTTTTCTCTTCTTGTTTTTCTATTATGTGGGTTTTGTTAAACAAGAAAGTTAACACTTCTGTTTGTGGCACAACATTGATGCTCTTGCTTAGGTATGGCATATCAGCGTAAAAGCTAAGCGGAAAAAAACGTTCCACCTTCCGCTCTTGTTTAGGTACGGCTCTTAAGTAGTTCCAGCATATCTTCATGCTGAAAACTACAACATACCGACGGAATCAACGATGTGGAAAAATTCTTCAGTTTTATTTATTAAAACACCAGGAACTTAAAACTAAACTGAAGGAATCAAACAATGTCATGGAAGGATTTAAATTGGGTGGGGGGGGGGGGGGGGGCTTTAAGGCCATGATGGCGTTATCTCTCATTCAATAGGGAGATAAAGCCTTTTTTTCATTTAAATGGGGGATAAAGCCATCATGGCTTTAGCTCACATTAGCAATTTTAGAAAATGGCTTAATCTCTCATTTCAGTTCCGGAGACACTAAAGTTAAGTATTGAGATCTGGCTTCGCATACTAAACTTTTTCTGCGTGGCGTGATTAGGGATTTTTCCTCCTGTAGGACGCGGCAGGTGGCTTTGCTTTGCTTTTTCCTGCGTGCGTCACAAGAATAAAAAAATCTTTTTCAATGATAACTTAGGATATTCCCTTTTACAGAATGTTTACACCATGCATAACAATATTCTGAAAAAATGTGGCTTTATCTCTCATTGGCGAAAAAAATACGGCTAAATCTCTCATTTCGCAAAATTTTAAATATGGCCCTACCTCTCGATGATTGGGCATTATCTCACATAGATTTAAAGCACAAACTTATTTGATTTTTGTATTTTTATGTAATCGAATTAAAATCGGTTAACCGATTATTTTTAAAATGCTTAACCGATAACCGGTTTTTTTAAAATAGCAACTATTCGGGGTATTCGAAAACCGGTTTTTGAAAAAGTCGTATAAGCGATCTCCCTACTAAATATTAACATCAATATGAGATTGGTTCCTTCTACAGCGATTTTATAACGCTGGGTCTCCACGTAGCAATTTTTATTGCTAAGTACAAGCAATAACGTCGGCAGAACAATGACAGAACAATGGAGCAATAATTGCTGATTATATTGCTGGAGAACACTTGTTATTGCTTTGCCATAAATTTGCAATTTTCACCTCGAGTAGTTGTATAAAGTTTTGTGGCTGTATTTATAACAAATGTTTTATGTTGTGTTTTGAAGTGATTGTTAAATTTTCTTTTTTAAATTAATTAATTAAATTAATAAAATAATAAATTGTAATTGTCGTAGCTGTGTTTTGTATTGCTTTTTTGTTTATTTGCGTATGAAAAAAAACATAAAACTTGTATTGTTCTATTGAAAAAATAAAAATATACAAAAAAAAAAACAAATTCGTCGTTTGCGTTTTTTGATATTGACGTTTATATAAAGTTGAAGTATTTTTTCACTGGCTTTTTTAATAAATAAACACACTAATTAATAACCAACTGTACAGAGAAATGAAATGTCAGATAAATTACAACTGATTTGACAGCAGATTGCTAAGCAATAAGAAGAGCAATCATTGCGCAATGGATTGCCACTCATAGCAATTTGCGGTCTATACGTCGCAAATTTTATGGAGCAATCAAATTTGACGTTTGCCGCAATAAATATTGCTACGTGGAGACCCGGGGTAAAGGAGCTAGGTCAATACCAGACTTACCATCAAACTTGTTGTCATTAATAAGTAGGTATTGTAAAAGTTATTGTCGTCAAATGTTATAGCACAACCAACATATTTAAGAAATGTATGCCGTTTGTAGGCTGTAGGCAAAAGTACACAAATCAAAATCGCTCAAAGAAGTGTGAGAAAAATCGACCAAGGTAGTGTGTGTAAAATCGCCCAAAATTGTTCATACAAATTTGGGTGATTTTGCACAAGAAATATTACCCATGCTTTCTTTTGGCAATTTTTTGTAATTGTTGGGTAATAAACAGTGCTGCCAATTTAGCATTTTTCAAGGTAGAGCTAGCATTTTTTAAGTTATTTCGCATGAAAAAGAACAGATTTAACAAGTAGCATTTTTTCTAGCATTATTTAAAAATTCCTAGCATTTTTTAATTCTTGTGATATTTTTTTATTCTTTCCAATTTTATAATCTTTAATACAAAGATCTAAAAGTTTGTTTGTTTTGTGTAGAAACAACAACAGAACAAGAAGAAAAACCTAAATAATAGAGTGGTACATTCGGCTGTGCCGAATGAACCAATCATACCAAAATTCTGCAGAGTAATTTCTGGTATTAAAAAATATAAATTTGATTAAATTTCAATACAGCGTTGAAATTAGTTTTAGTGTTTACAGTGAATTTCAGAAGGCTGCTAAATATGGGATCTAAGGTAAGTTATGGACACAAAATTGCATGACATTTTTTTGGCCATATAAAGCTAAGGTGGAAGAACTTTAACCTCAATAAATAAATCTGCTAATGTTTTAGGCTTATTTAATAAATTTACCAGAGTGGGCTTGATATGGGGCCTATAGTAAATTAGGGACCGATCATCACGAAATTTATTAGTGTGATTTCTAGTTCTATATAACTTTACACATACCTGTTAAATTCCAATTTGAATTAGCAATTGATGCAATTAGTTTATATTCTCTAATTCATCAAACAATTAGAAATAATTCAACTAATTCGCATTAGATAAATGAAATTTTTTTTCCAATATTAAAACTAATTGCAATTAGCAAAAAAAAATTAGTTTACCTTTACAATTAGAAATCTAATTGACATCTGCCAATGCAGAGTTGCTAATGGCAACTAATTGCAATTAGTTTTACCATTGGAATAAAAATTCCAATAATCTAATGGGAATTAGTTGAACTATTTCTAATTGTTTGATGAATTAGAGAATTTCACAAAAGAAGGTTAATTAGCAATCATTAGCATTATCTAATCATTACTTAACATGTATGACTTTACAGTATGAAATTGTATTCTGATAGCAATTTTTTACGGTTTTAGGCGTAATAAACTGGTTTCCGGGAGAAGGGGTTTATATGGGACTTATAGTAAATTATGGACCGATCTTCACGAAACTTCACAAGGTTATTTCTAGTCCTGTGACGTACCAAATTTTGTTATGATAGCATTATTATTTACGGGCTTAGGCGTAAAAACTGTTTTCCAGGAGTAGGGTTTATATGGAGCTTATGGTAAATTATGGACCAATATTCACGTAATTTCACAGTGTGACTTCTAGTCCTATGAAACTGTGACATACCTAATTTTATTATCATAGCATTGTTTTTTATGGTTTGAGGCGTACTAAACTGTTTTCCCGTAGTAGGGTTTATATGGGGCCTAGGGTAAATTATGGACCGATCTTCACGAAATTTTACAGACTTATTTCTTATCTTATGAAACTGTGGTTTATATGGGGCTTACGGTAAATTATGGACCTATATTGACGTAATTTCACAGTGTGACTTCTAGTCTTATAAGACTGTGACGTACCAAATTTTATTATTATAGCATTAATTATTACGGTTTTAGGCGTATTTAATGAATTTACCAGGAGTGGGCTTTATATGGAGCCTATAGCACAGATCACACAGAGGCGTCACGAGACAGAAAATAATGTATTTTTTCTGTCTTTTTCTTCGAAAGCTGCCCTTTTTGCATTTTTTGTTTTGATTACGCAATTTGTGTTGATAGTAGCGGCTTGTTTTAACACATTGCCACTTCACTACCAAAAAACGTTTTCTTTCTCTTTCTTCGAAAGCTGCCCTCGCAAATGATTTAGTCCTTTTTCATACGTCACTTTTTCCATCTCTCTATGCTTTGTGCCTATAGTAATTTATGGACCGATCGTCGTGAAATTTATTAATGTGATTTCTAGTTCTGTAAAACTGTGAAGTATTAAGTTTTATTCTGATAGCATTATTTTTCACGGTTTTAGGCATAATAAACTGTTTTCCGGGAGTATGGCTTATATGGAGCCTATAGTAAATTATAGACCGATCTTCACGAAATTTTACAGTGTAATTTCTTGCGTATAATATAATATTATATGATTCCGTGCATTATTCCACCATTTATGTTAGTTTTTGTGACCCGGTAGACTAGCTGGTAGACAGCTTGTCTATCAGCGCCGGGGTTGCGGGTTCGATTCCCGCCAGAGACTCTGGTTTCTTTCCTGCAGACAAGCGTAGAGCTTCCGGGATTAGCGTAGGGAATTAAAAAAAAAAAAAAAAAATTTTAAGGGTGCTTAGGATTTGCAATTTGACACCAGGTTTGTTCTTTTCTTTTGAGTTTTTCGAAAATTATCGTGTTTTTAACAGATGGACAGACAGACGGACATGGCTGTATCGACTTAGAATAACTCAAGGACCCAGAGTGTTTGTAAATTTAATAGGGTCTGAGATGAATACAGGGCTGCCAGGTACTTTTTTTCCTTGTCCCCAAAAAATTAAAAAAATATCCCCAAAAATCCCCAAATTAAGAAAAAAAACCTTAATTAGTAAATATTTTACTGTTTGTTTTTTTTTTCTGACCAAATTTAAAACTTTTTTTTTTAAAAAAGTAAAAATAGTAAGAAAAATTTTAATTAGAAATCCCCAAAAATCCCCAGATAAAAATTTTTTGTAAAAAAAATTATTTTATTTTGTTTGTACCCTGAAGGAAAAATAACATTATATATAAAGTACCTTTAACACTACCTTTTAACTAAAATGGTAATCTTAATAAGGACCTTTTACACCATATAAGTTGTTGATAAGAGTAAGATAAAAGTTTTCCTACTTTTTTATCATATTTTTAATACGAGACAAAGAAAAATAAGCATAAATAATAAAAGGGAAAATATTTTTAAAGAGTGTAAAATCCCCAAAAAATCCCCGAATTTTTTTTTTAAATCCCCAAAAAAATCCCCAATCCCCAAATGACTTTCTTTGTCCTTTTTGCTCGCATAAAATCCCCAACTTTGGGGATAAATCCCCAAGTCTGACAGCCCTGGATGAATAATAAAAAAGTTTCAAACGGAATGACAAACTTAGTCTACGCTCTTCACAACTAAATGTGGTGAAGGGTATAAGAAGCAAAAGTTCTCGTTTAGTTAAATACATCCAATTTTTAAGTAGAAACTTTGTCGGGCATGATGCTGGTGTTTTTTAATTGAAATTCTGTAAGGTGTAAAAGCGGTAGTAAATCATTCATTATAATAATTAAATTCTATCTCTGGTTCTCTGGGCTAAGAGTTCTAAATAGAATCCATCTAATTATATATCGACCCCTTTGCGCGAAATTATCGTATGTTACAAGAACCAAATTTTACAGGAGAGCAATTTTTATACTTTTCTCTGCTATCACTTGCAATATAAATATGAAGATCAGTGTTGCCAGTGAAATATCGAGAAAGATACATTTTAGTTTCAAAAAAGATACACTTTTTTCCAAAAAGATACATTTTGAAAAAAGTCCACTTTTAACGTTTAACATTTATTGTAATGTTAATAATGTTTTATTTCATACTAAATGAATATTGTAAAGAAAACAAGTAAGAAAGTATAGTCGGTCAAGCCCGACCATATGATACCCAGCACCACAGTACTTAAAAGGACATCATGCTTATGTGTCCAGAAAAATATGGATTTATCTATGTTTATAAACTTCATTTAAGTCGGTTTGAAAGTTTGTGACAGGCAGAAATTGTCCACTACCTCCCCTTGTGGTCCTATTTTTGAAAAACTGTATAGCTTATGTGTCCATATAGATATGGATCTATCTATGTTTTAAATTTCATTAATATCGGTTTGAGAGGCAGAAATTGCCCATATTTTTAATAAATGCATATCTTTTGTGTCCATATAGATATGGTTTTATCTATGTTTTAAATTTAATTAAAATCGGTTTGATAGTTTCTGAGTGGAAGAAAATTTCCCCTTTCAATAGGCTTGGTGGTACTTGTGCCAATAAGAATCTGTGTCACAAATTTCATCAAATTATCTCCAAAATTGCGACCTGTACCTTGCGCACAAGGTTACATGGACAGCCAGCCAGCCAGACTGCCAGCCAGCCGGACGGACTTCGTTAGTGAGTCGATCGGTATATATATGTGGGTCTAGGACCAATATTTTAAGGCGTTACACACATCAGCACCAATGCATAATACCCTCTCCACTATTGTGGTGTGGGAATAATGTTATAATATAAATTCATTTTCATATTTATTTAAGTCATAAATATTAGGTATTTAATTCTTAAAAATGTAATAAGCAAACATTAAAATTAACTATATGTAACTATCTTTGGATGTTATCGAAACAAATTCAGTTTTGTAAAAATAATATTCAAGTTAAGGCGTTTATACCAAGGCGATTATATCAAAAAGTTCATATAAATTTCCTGAAAATAAAAGATGTTCATATTTCCTCCGAACAACTTCGCACTACTTGTAATCCTTAATGTTTTCTTTCACCATTATGCTGTTGTATAATTATTGAGTCGGTTACGATGATCATTCTTAATAAGTTTTAGTGCATTTTGCATACGGATTCAAAAGATACGAAAAATGTCAGGAAAATACATGATACGTGAAGCCATCAAAAGATACGAAAAATGTATCTTTCGTATCTTAACGGCAACACTGATGAAAATATACATACAATTCGAAGTCGAATTCGCCTACAATATTTTGTCAGGCGACGTCTCTTTGAATGTAGAACAAGATTGCATCAAAAACTCAATTTCAAAAAAATTGGCATACACGATAATTTCGCGCAAATGGGTCGATATGTAAAAAAAAAAGAATGTGCTAAACAGTAAGGCTCAGATAGCCGGGAGTAACAGTTACTTACTTAACCTTACCGTAAAAAAGTAAGACCAAACTATTTCTCACAGATTGAGACGTAACATCTTACTGCTAACTATAATCGTTCTAATTGCTTTACATACAACAAAATGAAGCAGCTGATTTGCAACGCTACTGTTACTCCCTGCTTACTGAGCCTCAAGTAACGGGTTTTAATCACCGGTTCAGCTGAGTTCTTTATGGAGCATAATAAATGTATCTTTTTCAAATACTCTTTAAAAATTCTTAACAACAAAACTAATATTTAAAAAAATCAAATCTGGGCTCCAGATACTCAGTTCTTGACTATATATTGTGTTTATTACACAACATTTTTATCAGAACCCTTTTGAAGTTTCGAAAGTAAGACCAACAAAAAAAAAAAAAAAAAAAAAAAAAAATCATTACGCTTACGAAAGAAGCAATTTCTTTGATGGTTACTCCTGTACTTGACTCTAAAGAGAATTCATATTTGGAAGAGGTCTCATTTTTGGCAAAAGAAAAGTTATTCTAAATAAATTGGCTGTTATTATTTTAAATAAAATAAATTTTTATTATAATGAATAAATTAACTATTTTCAAAGTATTTTCGGGGAATACATAATTTAAATTAATAAGATTTTGTTTGTTGTGCTTAATTCCCAATTTAATTTTTGATAAATTAACTTAAATTTATTGTTGGAGGAGAAGCCAGTTTCGATGCGCATTTCACTGGTTGCTTAGGCCAGATCATGAGGAAACCTTTATCCAAAAACTTAAGAAGAAATATATTGTGACAATTAAGAGGGAGTTTACACGGTGTCTATTCAGACATGTCTAACAAACACGTTTGTTTCGTTTGTAGGCGATCGGGGTAGAGAAGAAAGAGGGTTTGCCAAACAAACATGAAATGAGTTTTCATGTTTGTTTATAAGAATTTTCATGTTTTCAATTTGTATGTATGTCTATACTAGACATTATACTTGAAAACAGACATGTTTGGAAAGACATCGTGAAAAGACAATAGGTTTTTGGAAGCATATTCAAAAGAGAATGTCAAAAACAGACATGCCTGAAAAGACACCGTCTAAACTCCCTCTATGAAAAAACATTTTTTTTGACAGGATCGTTGCGGGCTGTGGGATTAGAGGGTAACCTCCCCCTGCCCATAAATCTCGAAAATTTAGATATCCATTTCTTTTAATATTTACTTATTTTTGAAAATATCATTGTATGTTAAAAGGGAGTAGGGACGAAAAAGTTACATTTGACGATCTCCTGGGTCCAATTTTTTTTTTTACTTTTCCCGACGCTAAAAGTTATATTTGCTTAACAAAAATATGGGAAAACTTAAAAAAATTAAATTTTTCAGAGGTAGTGTAAGTTTTCTAGGGGAAACTTTTTCCCCTTGCACACTGGTTAATTCCGGGCAAAAATTATTTTTTTTTTTAATTTTAATAAAATTTTGATGACAGATTATAGCGAACACCTCAAAACATACAACTCATTCCTTAATTTGGCTCTTGGATAACTATTTTACTGTAAATACTGGACAAAGAAAATAATTTTTTCTTACAAATTTTAAGTTTTCAAACTTGATTTTTGCATTTTGAAATAAAAGTAAGCCATGATTAAAGTTTTCTTTGTAAATAAGCACGTTTTGTTAAAACCGTATGAGTAATTATTCATTCAATGAGATAATTGTGATTTTGTGCGCTTTATTTTTTGGATAAATAAAACCTTAAGTAAGCCAAATTTAAAGAGACCATAACTAAAGAGGTGGAGCTAGGGGAGGTAAAGTGATAATTATATCTAGTACTGTTAAGTATCAAAAGTAAGTACTATACATTTCACATGCCACCGCAGTAACAAGGTAAGTTTTAGTGACTTAATATATTTTTATTAGATTAGCGTGGCGTGACCAGAGACCTGCGCCTTGACGGCTTAAGCCGGCTGAGCCGCGCCGCCGATTATTTTTAACAGCCGCCGCCGCCGAAAATTTATCGACTAAAGTCGGCTTGAAATCAGCCGCCGGTCACAGTCAGGTAACCGAATGTTCGCTACAAGAAATGCATAACCAAAACTAGAAAAAAATTTTTTCCATTCTTTTTATTTTAAATAAAAACTTTTTTTTTTAATAAATAAAAATGTTAATGAGTAAGATAAAGTCCTTGTTTATTTTCAAGGGTTTTGCGGTAAAAATTTAAAATCTCATTTAGGAATAGATAATAGTCCACAAGCATTATTCAAACTAAAATATGAAAGTTGGTAAAAAAAATAATTTTTAAATTGACCTATGTTTAAGTCGGCTTAAGCCGGCTTTGAGCCGCCGTCAACAATATTTTTGCAAGCCGCCGCCGCCGACAAAACATGACGGCGCAGGTCTCTGGGCGTGACTGACTGGGTGATCATCGTCCAACTCAAACCACTTAAGCCAGACACTTGAAAATTTTTATGTAGACTCCCCTCCTAATGTGTAAATAAAAAAAGTAGAGACTTTTGGATATTCAATTCATAATGGGTTAGAAACGGGTAAAGTCAGTTACATTTAATCTCGTGATCTAACAGAGGTAGACGTTAAATTCAAAAGTATCATTATTGAATCGAAAATTAAATTGTCATTTGTTTGGTACTTTTTTGAAATTTGTATATTTTGGGTATAAAACAGGGCAAAAATATAACTTTGGTACATTTTTGGTAAACAATTTATCTTTTTATGTAATAAAAATAAAGTTTAAAATGTGTTCTCTTCTCTTTAAAAGCTCTCATACAAATTTTGGTTTATAATTATTTATATTTCTTAGGCCCGTTTTCACAACTTACCGACAGCTAAAGGTAAGATTTTATCGGCCATATAAAAAGTGTTACATTATTACAACTTTACTTCAACCTACCAGGTAGAATTAACCTTAATCTACTTTATCGTTCACTTAAGGTTAAAGTAAAGTTTTTATAATAAAACACTCTTTATAAGGCCATTTAAAGTCTACTTTAAGCTATCGGTAAGTTGTGAAAACGGGCCTTAATGTAATTACATATGAGGGGCATAAAGCACAGGGGGTTTAAGTGCCTTTTTCTAAAATTCAGTTTACATATGGAATTATAGGTGAAGTTCGGAGAAGTTGTTCATAGCACAAGAGGTGAATGTAGGATTCTTATCCAAGACCTTGAATTTTCGCATTTACTTTGAAGGTTTCTAGAGAGGCCTTCAAAAAATAAGAAAGAATTATGCTTTATCTCTACTCATCTGATGTTGCTAATAATGTAAAGTGAGTAATTTAATAACTGTTGATGTTGGGTATTTTTTAGAAATTTCAGAAGTGTTTCCTACACATTCCCATATGACTTCTATAAGGACGTCAGGCTCAGCCCTGTTTAAGAATAAAAATTTTAATTACTAGAATACTTTTTTAAAAGACCTTTTCAAAGATGGCAAAGTATAATGAGCAGAAGTTTTTTAGGAATACGTTTGTAGACCTTTTTAATTACCTAAAACGTGGAAGGAAGTACTTGCAATTTTTGCTGCTGGATTTTTTTGTAAAAGATCTACAAAAATGTGCAATTTCTAATATATGAGTGTACTGATTGTATTAATGCCTGTCCTTGGAAAAATATTGAAGAGGACGTGCATTAATGCAATGAGTATATTTCTTCTCATAACGCGTATGTGAGCGTTTGTGTGTAAGTTATCAAATAAAATTTTGAGAATATGTTGAATATACATTTTACTTATACATTTTTACATTGTTAACAATATTTTGTTAGTACAGAAAAAAAAAACAAAAGAGAGGAAATTATAATCTACTAACGATTCAATGAATGTGTTGCAAGTTAAAAAAACATTTTTATTTTAATAATGTAATATATTGTTTTACATTGTTATAATATTTTTTAATTAAATTCATACACAGTATTAATTATTAAGTCAATGTTGCTTGGAAGCAAGTGTGTAATACACACTGTGTATGTGACTGTATCTGTTTGCGGCATATGGGTGAGTGTAGGTACCCTGCAGGAAATGTCACTAGTGAATCTGTACTGAATCACTATTGACACAGTCACCAGTACTAGTGACTTTAATACCCCATGCAATGTTGTTTTCAATAGACATTAAACATATGCGTGCCATTGGAAATCTACTACTGACGTTGGTACTACTGACTAGGTAGTTTCTTTGGGAACATATGTAGACATTGGAACCAGAGAATCGCTAGTACATTTTAGTAAAAGTAGTCTACACTTTTTGTAAGAATACGAAATCATAACAATCTTTTTTTATTATTTCTTCAACTTTTATAGGAATTGTACTTCTCAGTTGTCATTGATAAAATCTTTTTCGTATTAAAGCCAAATATACCCTGCAAATAAAATTGGACCACCTGATCCATTTTGATAAAATGGACTACTCCATGGACTGGTCCGATGTAATGCAAGCTGGACCATGCCATTGTTAAAAAGTGTTTTAAATTTGTTTTAAACGACTTCAAAACTAATCCTCTTGAGTGTACCATGGAGTTGTTATACAACTACTCCTTAGTGGTCCAAAGGTGGGTTATATGGTCCTCTCCCCGGACATTGTAATGTTAAATAGACCAGGTTTTTTCCATACGTTTGGGTTACTTTTGGACTAGTCCTGGTCCCTTGTGGACTACTCTTTACACGCATGTTTAGACTAGTCCTATTATTTGCAGGGTAGTTGCAAATGTAATGTAGTGTAGACACTTCGTTGACAATGTCACCAATATAGTCGACAAAACAGGTGACTTGGAGACACTTGTACCTTGCATTTGCATCGTCGTCAATGATGTATGAACGACCTGTTCTCTATCGCTTAGGCTTTCTAGAAAGCAAATAAAAATAAATCGACGTGTCCAACAGTAGGAGCGGCATTGTCTTCTGTCAAACTCTATGTGGGACAGTATAAGTGACGATGTCTTAAAAGTCGTTTTGTATAAAAAGCTTTTGGAGACAAAGATTTTCCTGCCGTAGTTGATTGCTTTTCAATCTCTTGATTTGTTATGCTTACAATTCTTAAATTCTGTTTTGTTTTGTTCACCGAAATCCCTTGAAACCGACCATTTTTTATATTTAAAAAACAAATATGTATATGCATATGTATTTTTGATATAAAGTATGATTTTTATCTGATATCAAAAACAAAAGAGCAACAACAACAAAAGGTATACAATAAAAATTCATTAAATAACGCCTAACAACAACGAAAAATTCACTGTACATCAAAATTAAAATTGTTGTCTGTTGAATGACTCTTATCAGTTGATGTTTACTAATTTGACGTAACTGATTCTAAATCAGTGAAGGGCACATTTGCAAATCCTATGTACGCGTACACAGGAATAAAAATGCTGCTTGTGTGACGTCGGCACATGTACACTATAAACTTCATTGTGTGGGCTGTGACAATGTACGTTCGGCTGTTGCTTTGTTGTTATTTCGTCAACACAAGCATAAATGTGATAGTATGTGTGTGCCCTTCACTGTTCTAAATGTACCCAAGTTTCTTTTGTAACAGCTGTTGTTGACAAGTTTAGTATTTTACTAAAAAATCCACTGTGTTACAGTGTTGATGTGCTGTAAATTAAAAAAAAATTAAAGTTTTCTTAATATGTATAATTTAAAATGGCATCGTCAAGACAATTTTGTGTGAATGATGCGATTCATTTTTGTTTCATTACGAAAAGCATATCGCTCATTTGCTGCAAGACCGGCATAACTCAAAAAATGCAATTTTGGAGTTAGAGATGCAGAATTGTTCGCTTTATTTTTCTTGATATTGTGTATTAAATTCATATTTATATCTTTTATACTTTCCCAGTTTAAAGAGAATTTGTCTTCTTTTTTTCTTAGAAGTTAGAGCAAATCAAAAACTTTAAATGAGTTTATCTCGAAATTGATTTTTTTGGGTTATGCCGGTCTTGCAGCAAATGAGCGATATGTCTAAAGAATATCGTTTAAATGTTGCATCGTTTGTAAAGGAGGCTTACAAATATTACTCTAACCACGCCTTGGATATGAAAGATACGCCTCGGATTCTGCACAAAGCATGCAATACGTGTATTTGTGAATAAATAAATATGAAAATAAATAGGTTGGGTACGAAACCGCTACGATCGGGAATGAACCCGTTTTTATCTGGTGAACATAACTGGCTTTAGCCGAAAAAATCAAGCCAAATCGGATTATCCTTGCTATAGAAGTGTTTGGAGCCACAACATATCATCTAAACCTCACGCTGATGCACCACAGGAGGGGCCTATGGATTTTGATTTAAATACTGGCAAGAGTGATAGAGACTTTCAATGTGACCAAAACTGAGTGCAAAAAAGATAATAGCGGGCATTTTTGACGGGCCACAGAACAGATCGTTAGTAAAAGATTCAAATTTCACGGACATGATGATAGAGATTGAGAAAAAAGCTTGGAATTTGACTTGTTCAAGCTACATTTTGTTCCTAACAACCAGGACTATTTTCCCGCTAATCTTTCCTTCGTACGATGGAGGAACGCTATCAAGGCTACTGGAGCGCATACATGATGGCTTACTTTTGTTTCAGGATTATAATCAGCTTTCTGCCTTCAACGTAAAAAAGCAAATCAAATAAAAGAAAGTTTTTTCAACCTAAGAACTCAATAAAATATGATTATCTTAAAATATAATATCAATTATTTATTTAATATAGTTACTGGTTACTATTTAATTTTCACCAATAAACACACTTAATATTATCAATTGCTTAAAATCTTTTAAATATTCAAACTCAATGGGTCCTGGTAGTATACCAAGCAGTATTTTAATCAAATGTATGGAAATGGAAGCTTTAGCAATGCCGTTATCAATTATTTTTAATATTTCTATGAAAAATGGTTATTTTTCAAAAACATGGAAAGAGTCATATTTAATTCCTGTGTTCAAATCTGGAAATAAATCAAATATGATTAATAACAGAGGTATAGCCATACTTAGCGCAATTCCAAAACTTTTGGAAAAATGCATTTTAGATTCATTGGTTCATCAAGTTTCACCGTTATTACCAACTTTTTTAACACGGATTTCGTAAAGAATCATCAACTATGACAAATATTTTAGAACTGACAACTTTGGTAAATGAAGGATTCGTCAACAACCAACATACCGACATTATATATACCGACTTCAGTAAGGCATTTGATAAGGTAAATCACAATCTTCTTTTGAGAAAATTGATATTATGGGTTTCGCCAAAACTTATGTAAGCTGGCTAAAGTCATATCTTCTCGGCAGAATACAATGCGTAAAATTTGGGTTTTCAACTTCTAAACCTATATTGGTAAAATCCGGTGTTCCGCAAGGCCCTCTTTTGTTTCTGCTTTTTATCAACGATATGCCTGATATTATTAAACATTGATATATACTAATGTTCGCAGACGATGTAAAAATATTTTTAAACTTCACGAACTCTTTAGACCAAATTTATCTTCAAGAAGACTTGGATACCTTTAAAAATTGGTGTAAACATAACCCAATGGAATTAAACCTAATGAAATGAAAACATATGCGCTTTTCTAGAAAACGTAGTATTTTAAATAACTATAAACTCGGTGACTCTTGGATCTTGGCATCCCAATAAAAATTTTTACCATTTTGCGAAGCACTAAAGGTACATTTAAAAAAATAAGCGCACAATTATGCGCTACGCAATAAGACATACAGAAATGCAGTAAAGTAAGTGAAAGAACTCTCAACAACTTTTATAAAAAAAAAAATTACATTTCAAGTGCTTCGTTACATCCAACAATATTTATGTGCGCTGAATAATGCGCTTTATGTATCAAAAATGTATTGCTTCAAAGTGGGAACTCGCCATATAAAATTCATGTCTTCCGTAAGCGCAATGGTAAGCGAAACCCTTATGTTTCTCCCTTACAAACCTGCTTCGTTGGAAGCTCCATTTTTTATTGGGATCTTACTGGATGTACAATTGGATTTTATTCAACACATAACAATGACTGTCAACAGGGCTCGTTGTACTCTGGCTTTTATTAAACGTTGGGCGAAAGAATTCAATGATCCTTTCGCCACTAAACAACTTTACACATCTCTCGTTAGACCAATCCTGGAATACGGTTCGATTGTATGGGATCCACATTATATGGTTCATAGTGGTCATATTGAATCCATTCAAAAACAATTCTTGCTTTTTTGCCTGGGAGGTACATATCGAGGATATGATAATCTCCCCTCATATTCTACAAGATTATCCTTAATACGTTTGCCAACACTGAAAAGTCGCAGAGTTATGCTAAATGTCTCATTTGTAATTAACTTAATAAATGGAAAAGTATGCTCGAATTTTTTATTAAGTAGGTTATCATTTAAGATTCCACGACGTACGGTACGGTACTATAATCCCTTATTTATAAAAACTTTCCGAACTAATTACGCTATGGCAGACCCATTTAGAAAACTGTGTTGTTGCTTTAATGAAATGTTTGAATTTATTGATTTTTTTCTAGATTTAAATATTGTTAAACGTCATATTATACTTAAGTTAAATACTCATTTGTATTAGGCTGTAAGGATTTATCCATAGACCTAAATATATATATTAAATATTAAATATATATGGGGTGTCACAAAGTCATAAATCCTCATAATTCAGTTTGCTATTTTGAATTTTAATCAGCTGATTTAAAACAAATATAAAAAAATAAATATTAACGAAAAATAAAAGTATTTTTAAATTCTAATCCATGAATTAATAAACTAAATAAGATCCCACCTGACTATTTTCCATTTTTGAGACGCAAATTAGAAATAAATTTTAGTTTGTTTGTTTACCAAACAGCAGAGGGCTAAGTCGATCTTATTTGACGCCGCCAGTGATTTGCTGCAAAAATTGCTAACCGCAGGTTTAATTCGGATGTTAGCCGGATAAAATCTTACCAGCCACTGCGACGGCTTACAAAAACTAATGCGGCTCGGCACAGATCTCTTCTAATTCATTACGATAGCACAATAAACTTAGCAAGCAAAGTTCTGTTTACTTAGTCTGGGATCACACTATGAAAGTTTTCTTTCAGAAAGTCTGAGTTTATTGGTGAGAGGGGAAGAGTGTTCTCTTTTCGTTTCTCCTCTCTCACCCATAAACTCAGACTTTCTGAAAGAAAACTTTCATAGTGTGAACCCAGACTTCAGACACTTTTTGTTTACAAAGCTACAACAATATTTTTAAACCATTGTCAAATGGTAGACCATTATGAAAATTTAACATGATATCACACCTGGTGAATACCCCAAAAGTTTTTATTATAAAACGACCCTTGTATAAGATCTTTTTAAAAAGTTTATAAAAATTTGAGTGGCAGATTTGCAATCGTCATTAACAATTGGACAAATTTCATGGAACATTAACCCAAAATTACTTAAAATGGAAAAAAAGAAAATTAGACTTTAAACTTTAGCAAAAATATGGCAAACGAGAGCAGTTTGACTGGAATTCTTTACTAGGATTTTTTTATTATTAGAAATAATAAAAAATATAACATTGACTTCTTAAAAATAATATACAAAATACAGTATCAAAACATCCAACTACACAGTGGTTGCACTTGTATAAAGTAGAGCGACAAAAATAGTTAGAATAAATATATCATCATGAGATTTACGCAGTATATTTCTGACACTACAAAACGATATCGTGGTAAAAAAGGCGTGGTCACTTGCTCCTACTATCCATATTCTTACATAACATTGCTATCAAAACACTGCTTATATTCATTATAACCAGAGCTACCATCAAATCCTCCTTTTCCTATCAAACAAGGTGGTTTACATTAACATGAGATACTTCCTTACAGACTTTGTATTGTGTATATAAAATACTTGAAGCTGTGTGGTCAAGCTAATTTTCTAAATCTACTTCAGCCTGAGATTCATTAACGGCAACATTTAACTATGAACACATTTGTGTTGCTCCTGGTAGCATATTACGGATGGGGAAGATAGTATCGTTCTTGTGTTCGGTACTCGGCGACACGCTTTGTTCACAT
This sequence comes from Pollenia angustigena, assembly GCA_930367215.1. Lineage (NCBI taxonomy): Eukaryota > Metazoa > Arthropoda > Insecta > Diptera > Polleniidae > Pollenia > Pollenia angustigena. The sequence goes on along the minus strand of OV884057.1, from coordinate 66,755,490 downwards.
TTCCTTTGTTGACATTTACTTTGCTCTCTTACAAAAAAGCAATAATAGTAACAGAATGATTGCGGCAACATGTTCGTCTGCGTGACCTCGAATTAAAGAACAAAAGAGAATTCCAGATGTTTTCTTTCCAAATGTTCGATCGTCTAAACTCGGACTAAGGCATCAGCTGCAGTCGGATCAATCTCTGCCAACTTTGCTTTTCTACTTTGTTCCATTCTCTTTGAGGCATTTGAGAAACCAATTGTAGGTGGACCACGTTTATTCGCTTTTAATGCTTGCTCTTTAGGTGACGAAGATACGATTTTCAGTTTCAAGGAAACAACTTCTTTGATAGCCAGCCAATCTGCATGATTTTTTAGAACGTCTGATTTTACGCGGTGGTTTTTCCAAATATCAACAATTCTTTTGCATAAATATTGTACACTTTTCAAAAATTCACAGAACTTACCTTGCTAGCATTCCAAAACAATGTATTTTATTACTTTGTGGAGAAAAAGGTCAAAATTAATTGTAATTAATGGTGTTTTCTTTTCTAAAAAATAATTATGCATTATAGTTGTGTAATATATTTATTAGGTTACACGAATTACAATAGAACAAAAAAATAGCTACGTTTAACACTCAACACTAATGTGTATTTAGCGTGTTAAATATTGAATGCAAAGTTTGTACTAAAAGCGATATTCACCACGCTTGTAGCAATTTTAAACATTACATTTTCTTACAATTCCAATAAGCGTTAACAGCACTGATTTTCAATAATTAAAGTCAGCTGTTGTTAAAAATTTTGCGACAAAAAAAATATAATTATTTAATTAAAGTAAAACAAACGAAAAACAAAAAGTTTTTATATCCATCTCAATATAACTAAAAATCACAATATAACGCAAATTGTCCGCAAACATAAGAAAAAAATACTTGCTTGCATAAAACAGTACTTTACACAGATGCAAAAAAGGGTATTATCTCACACTCAGTTATAACTGCGGGTAAGAAATGGAACAAATTTGCCATTTATTGCTGCAACATGTTTAGAAAGGAAAACGACAACTTCTCAGATTTTTGCATATATTTTTAGAATGGAACAAAAACACGCACGAATGGTAGCATATATGGAACATTATTGTCAGAAAAGAAAACACCATAAAGGTGGAAGTACATAACACGCGTTAGTGCGCGCGCGCTCTGTCGTCTTCTGTCAAAAAAAGTTAAACTAGTGTATTTTCATAGAACAAGCTACATGCAAAATATTTTGACGCGTTTGCGCCGGAAAGTTGGTTAACTTTGAACTTTTTAACGCGTTGAGTATTTTTGACAAGTAATCAGCTGACAATAAAAAGAATAATTTAACAAATTTGTGAATCATGAGAGAAAAACTTATTGAAGAGCTTAAAAAATATACAATATTTATATAAAAAGAATAAATTCAATAAAATAACAAAATCTTGATATACTTTCGAAACCGTTTTTAATGCATAAATAAGTAAACAAATAAAAAACAGCTGACAGGAATGGCTTTTGTAACGCGTGTTGTGTAACTTGCAATTTTTTACGCGCTACAGTTTTTAAACGCACGATACTCGTCGACGAACTAACGCGTGTTATGTACTTCCACCTTAAGTATACGCAATGGTATACGCATTTAAACAAGTGGCACTTTCCAAGTGCACTTGCCTGCAAATATGTACATGTTTACATAATTTATTCGAAATAAATACATAAGCTAACCTGGCATTACAAGAAAACAGGTTTCATATAAGCTTGTTTACATATATACATATGTATGTAACTTTTTTCATTATTTTTAATTTTAATAAAACATTTAGTAAAGAGAATCAAAAAAGTGGCAAGAATTGCAAAAAGTATCACATTTGGGTGCATTTTGTAAAAGTAGCAAAATAGTATCCAAGCAGTCGAAAAAGTGGCAAATTGATACTTTAGTAGCACAAACGGTGATGCTGGCTGTAGTAATTAATCAGAAGAGACCTGCGCTGAGCGGCTGAGCCGAGCCGCAATAGTTTTTGGAGCTGTCGCCATTGATGGTATAGTTTTATTGCGGCTAGCAATTTTTGCAGCAAATCACTTTCAGCGTCAAATTAGATCGGCTTAGGACTTTGATGTTTGGTTAACAAACAAAATAAAATTTATTTGTGATTTGCGTCTGAAAAGAGCACCGTGTAAAATTCATCTAATTTGCAAAAATCTAAACTATTTACATACAAAGATGATATACCTGCCAAAAGATAAAATTTAATACCCTTATTGCCCTATTTAAAACGAAGGGTTACCACCCCATTGCATTTTTGTCAAAACGCGAACCAGCTCGAATTTCAAAAAAAAAAGCTGAGACACGTATTTAATTAAATCGACTAAAGATTAAAATATGTCAATTTGGCACTTTTATTACAAACAACCCCGAACAAAAAATTCAAAAACCGTTTTTTTTTTACAGAAAATCCTTAAAGAAAGGACATGAATGATTATCCTTGGAAAAATTGTATATACAGTTACGCGCCTTAAAAAAACCGTTCTTACGATACCCATATGTTGGTAAGGAAACAGATTCTCAAATTAACAAAACATGCAAAAATAGACCCTTTTTCAAACTGGTCCAGGTCACGAGAGGTCAAAGCTGGAGCCGAAAAATTTTAAATGTCATCTTAAAAAAGTCCAAGGTTCATTTTTAGGAGGGTACATCGAGCACTTCTTTTGGTGAGTCGCTCTAATATACATATGATAACATTTACAAGCCAATTTAGTCATTGGCTTCGAATGGGAAAGTCTACTGGATTTTTACGGAGGTTAGCATGCCATGTAAAAAATACACTTCTTCAAAATCTGCATTTAATAAAACCAAAATACAACGTATTAACTTATTATGTCTTTAATAAAACCCGGAATTTCCTATATAAAAGCCAATTTTTAAAGTTCATACCCAGCAAACAAATGGAAGATATCCCCTAAGGCAATAGTTTAGCAATATCCCCAAATTGTCATCTAAAAGAAAATAATCAAAGTAAGTTTTTATTTTCTTCCTTTTATAATTTTCAAGAAAATTACGCAAAATAAACAGAAAAAAATTTAATTATAATGTACGTCATAAATTAAAAAATAAAAATCAAGCAAATTTTAAAATCTAAGAAATTTGTTCCCAAAATGTTCTGCAATTGGTATATATTTAAATTCAATAAATCTGTTAAATATTAATCTGTTTCCTTTTCAATATAGTCAAGATATTTCTCAACCCTGGATGCTATTTTAAAGAAGTGGTAGGTTTTTTTCTTAAAAAATATGGTGGAATCTAACTATTTATGTATATTATTTTATTTTGTTTTAACTATTTAATAATAAATAAAAAGATGTGCTTCTTTGTACGTAAATGAAAATTTTTTAAAATGCAAAATATTCTTTTTATCACCCCATTGATATTTTGGCGATATCTTCCTATTTTCTATTAAGTGGTTATCTGGCGATATTACTAGATTATCATCTGGAAGTATCGTTTTCGTATTGCTGAGAAGTATTGCCATCGAGACACGTTTCTTCCCGAAAGAAGTATCTTCCGCA